>VDFB02000015.1:258843880-258954585 GCA_007258455.2 Sequoia sempervirens
ATATATTCTCATGTAATTTTCTTGATAAATGAAGAATTTAGAAGATCTAGCAAACACTTTAAAGCATTCAACAATCTAAAGCAGAAGAATATAGAATCACATGAAACTTCTGGAAATAAACCAAATTGAAATGAAACTTTATGATTGTTATTTTAAATGTGAGAGATCCTAGAGTTGCAACTTTAGACAGATTCTAGATCGATGCCTTAACCTAGGGCATGGATTTAGATAAACTACAAACTATATGGTATAACAAAATTTCATCTAAGCATTACAGAGCTCTACAACATTGCATTACAATGTCATACTCAAAATCCTTAACCAATTATACTTATCAAATCCCTACAAAATGTCACAAAAACCTACACTTCCATTAAAGCATTTAACCAATTCTTTGAATAAGAGCATCAATAGAAGCATACATCCACTGAGAAAATAATGGAGACAAATAAAATGATCTTTGATCAATTTCATTTATAATTTTCATAAAGAGTACAACAAGAGACAATTGAATTCAAATTTTCCATTATATTCCTTCAAATGCTAGTATTGTTATACCACATAAAGAAAAGAAAGACATAGACTCAACAACCTAAGAAAAGACTTGAACTCTATTTTCTGTGCTACATTACAAAATTCTCCAGGAGATCAACCATCCCATGCAAATGGCCTTGAATTCCCTTTTATAAAACGAGAGATAAATGGTTTTGATTCAATTACACGTCACTTTTTCAATTGACATTCATTTACATTTAAAAAATACAAGTACAATTACTTTCTCGTGGATAGAATATTCTAAGGAAAAATTTAGTTATATTTACTCCTTGTAATATTTGTCCCTCCAAAAGTATCTTGATGTTGAATGTTCATTCTTTTCCTCTCTTTTTCTTCATTCTCATTGGTGTGAACTCAAGAATGTTTAGTTGGCAAGTGAAGACAATTTTTTTTTTGTGAAAAAGACAAAAACCCCTTTGTTGTCACTATTGAAATTGTTTGAGAGTGTTGAATGTACATAGAAGACAAAATGTGTCCACATCACTAGGGAAAAACTCTACAAGTGAGGAATCTTGTTGTATTTCTTATCCCATGTGTCAAAATCTTCTTCTAAAGGCTAGCTAAAAGCCATAAACTCATCCAATCTTTTTTTGTATGATCCATACCTTTTGACTACCTAGTTGGTTTCTTTATCAAAATCCTCCAAAAACATATTTGTGAGTGATAGTTTGTCCATGCTATTCTTCAACATATCAATATTAACATCCCCACCATCACAAAATAAGAGGGTCTATGTACCTATGACATTATCCATCTTTGACCTCCAGTATTCATAAGTCTTCATAGCTCCATTACTATCTAAAATGTATGGCAGGAGGCCAAGATCACTCTCATCAAATTGTTGGAGCAACTCTTTGACCTTTTTCTCCATGGGATCTACCACTCAATTGTAATAAAGGATTCCTTTCACCATATATTATTCAAGGACTATCTGTGGTGGCTTATTGAGTTCATGAGTAGACCCTTTGATCATGCCATCCAATGCACTAAGTCTGGGCACACATAACTACATCAATAGGACTGCCATTGATTTGTCCCTTTCAAACATGCTAACTGCATTAAATAATAAAGAATATTTGGAGTGAAAACTTTTCAACATTTTTATTGCTTTCCCCATATAATGTTCAAGTAAATTGGACAAAATGAGCACATTATTTTCTTCATAAAGTTCAAACAAGTCCTCATATGCTTTTCAGAGCATTAAATCACCTCTCTCCTACTAACTCTTTTCTTTAGGGGAGGAATGGTAGGAACAAGTTCTTCCAATGGCCTTTCTTCATGAAAAACCATCTTAATAAATGGTGGGGGAGGTGACTGAGCCAGAGGAGATTATGGAGAAGAAGGATATGGAACAATAGGATGCATTGGTTGCACTTGTAGTTGTTGGTTTTGCAACATTTCTATTGTTAACTCCAATTTTTCAAGCCTCTATTTATCCTTATTCTAATCAATTAACAAGTCATTGTATTTCTTTGTTTTTGCATCATATTTCTCTTGCAGTGACTCAATAGTGGCCTTTGTGAATTTTGCAATATTTGAAGCCAATGTGGCTACCTCCACTATTGAAGTGTCACAAACTCTCTTAATGTTGAGACCTCTGCTTAGGTCTCCTACAAGATCTGCTACTATAGGCTTATTAGTATTGGGGGCCAAAGCCTAAATTGTAAGTGTTTCCCATTATGGACTAAAAGAAAATCTTTGTAATGTACATAAAGCATCCTTATTAGTGACAAAAACTTGTGAGTCATGTTTTCTCACAATATCAAAGGTAATGGAAGATTCCATATCCCATTTTGGTAATAAAAATAAGCCACTTTCTCTCACCAGTCTTCTCCCTTTTTCAAGGGTCAATTCTTCCTGCTTGGCCTTTAAGTCTATAAATACCATTGTAGATATAACTTCCTTGGGTAGTTCTAGGGATTTGGCCATTTATTCTCACACTCTACTCTCAAACTGATCCCTTTTATTTCTCCAAACAAATTCCTTAAACACATCAGTTTTGACAAATGCATCATCTTTCATGAATTCGATGTAGGATTTATCCCTTATGTCATCTGCATTTTCTAAACCTCTCAAAATTTATTTTGTTAACTATTCTAAGGGGCTACTAATTCAATCTCCCTCAGAGGTGATCTAGAATATTTTGCATAATTTCATCAGTGATGACTATAACCTCATCATCAGGATCTAGACGATAGTTAACAAGTCCCATTGCTTCAATTCTCCCACTCTTTGGAGAAGACTCCCTAGGAGGTGAATCAAGATCAATGAAATCATGTGGGGGTGATGGTGGTATTTGAGGCATAGGGTATGGGGCTCTTGACTTCTCAGATTGTGTAGGAGTAGCCTTTGTCTTTTCTTTCATTACAATCCCCTTTGGTCTTCTTGTGAAGACATATTATTTCTTTGGTGATTGATAGGTGGGCCTGTCTTCAATCATAGGGGCTTTTTCCTTATGTTCATCTTCCCTTTGCTCCTTAGGTTACCCAATAACCTTATTGAAATTCTACAAAATTGCCTCAATTTTGAGAGTTCGGTCCTTAATATCCATATATGTACCTTTGAAGGTGGGATCCTTTTGCTATTTTTCCTTTCTCAATTTCTCAAAGGCTAACCACTTTATCTTTCTATCCTCAACCTTATTTAGGTCAAAATCATTTTTTATTATATCCTTTGGATAATTACAATTATGCCAAAATTTACCTCTATTGATTCTTATCCTCAATGCACTAATAAAACCTTCAGGATCATGATTCCTAGCTCTACAACTTTTCATTTTTAGGGGAGTAATCATTTCAAGAATGTTTTTCCACCCCTCGTTGGCCATAACAAAGTCTGAAAACACTATATACTAAGGGAAAAGGGATACCTTCTTTTGATTTTCCAAATTAATGTCTTCCACCTTTCCCAACTTCCACATAACCTTAAGAAAACCTATCTTGAGTGGCACAAACATTGGAAATGCATGTAGACTTACATTGGTCCCATAAACCCTGAGGATGGTACAATTATCATGCACACTGTCATATCCCCAATTGTGGTCAATACTCAAGTCAAGCTCCTTTCTTTAGACCTTAAAAAATGATGTATTTCTTTGGGGATTCTTAGTACATCCTTTCCCAAATAACCCTTCAATGTTGTTGAAAACAAGTTTGTGAATGCCACAAAACTTGGTGTAGCACAATTTTTATCTAGTAAATGGGTCCACATTTGGACCCAGTGAGATTCTCCATTCTCAAATTTCATTTTAAGTTGCTTGACATTGGTCCAAACTCATTAGATACACATGCCAAAAAATGTGGCATAACAAAGAATACCACCAAAACCTTATACCACCCTTTCCTTCCTTAATAGCCACCATTGCCTTGTGGATAAAATCAAATAAATAAGTAGCAAAATCATACTCCTCATTGACTAGCATATTTTGTATGTTTGCAGTCGTGAACATGAAGGCTATGGGTATCCTCTGAGGAGGGTAAATTCCTAGGATTTGGCATAGGGTGAGATAAGTTCTGACAAGGTAAAACTCAAAACAATCCATTTTGAAAGGTTCCTTTTCTTTAGGTGTGAGCTTGATTGTACTTCTACCCTTTCCCTTCACCATGAACCTTGCCAACATTGTCACTTTGTTTGTGCTTTTATTATTTTCATACTCATTCGTTAGTGCTTTCAGGTTAATCTATTTGGTTGTATCAGGGTTAAGTATGAAAACTCCTATAGTTCCTTCTTGAGTCAACTTCACCATCTCTACCCTAGCATGTGTTCTCACAATTTGAATATTTGGGTCATATGAGAAGCAATGACTTTAACCAGGTCAACATCTAGGTACACATTTGGAACCACCAACTTCCCTAGGTCTAAGCTCTAGCCATTATAGATAAAAAAATTGGCATTCCATTTCTCATACCAATACTGAATAATTACCATTTGGATACCTTCATATTAGCATCTTTGATTGCAAAATGTTTATCCATAATACCCTTTTCTATCCTTGGGCCTTACAACAATAGTTAGCCTATATTTTTATCCATTTCCAAACTAGGTAGTTGGGCTAATAGGTCTTTGTGGAGGGATATTTTGGCAATGGAACCAAAAGCTTGAGCTCTGGGGGGTGACATTTTAGTAGGAATCATAAAAACTAGGGTTTTCTATAACGTGACTAGGGTTTCAAATTAAGTGCAGACTATGCTAGGGAAATTTGCAATTAAACATAATGCAAGCAATGTAAGCTAGGGAAAAATAAAATACATAGAAACCCTAGAACAACTTGTATTCAACACTATAAGTAGCAAGAGCACAAGATTCTATATGCAATTGAATAAAGCATGGGTGATTTTCAACTTTTAGGTGTTCATGAAGCACAAAGCCTAATTTCCTTCATAGAAAGCTCATTCTTCACAAGGTTTGATCTCCAAACACATCTAAATACTTTGGTGAATTAGAATTATGCCTTGGATTTTTATTTTATGGCATTTTTTTATAAATTCAGGCTTTCTCGTGTTTTATCTACCATTACTATTTTCTCACAAGCCAAAACAACTTCATCTACCCATTTTTTCAATTTTTAATTTGAGTTGTTGATCTAAGGATGATATGTACCTTTGAATGGGTCAGATCAAGTCAACCAAGTTTGAAAAATTTGACCTTTATTCACCTCAACATTAAGCTAGTATAATTTTTCCATATGGAAAATCCCACCTCCTGTCATCTTGGGTCCCATCACTCTTGGGGTCATCAAAAGAGTTGGCATGGAGATTCCCTGCATCCCCACACTCATGCATTGAGAAATAGATCAAAGGTTGTAGGATTGTGGGGAGATCCACTAGATGTTGCCATGTGTATAACTTGTGCACTTTTTAACCTTTCATATATTCTCCCATACTTAGGTGAATTTTGTCATAATTTTTATCCTTTTGGAATATGGACAACTAAGATTAAATCTTCTGACCAAAGATCCGTTTGAAAACCACCACATGTATTTAGATACATTCCTTTTACCCTTCAATATGTTGCATCAATACTTAGTAAAATATTTCATTTGATTTAACAGATCATCTGGCAGTTTAGACTTTGCCACTTGGCATCATCTCGCATCCTCGTTTTCAACCAAGGTCTTTATAGATGCCCCCCACAGGATTGCGAGGAATGGTCAAGATCCACATGGGACAATAAGGACCTTCAAATTATAGACCTTCCATTTATCTTTACAAAGAATCATGGATCCCACTGGACACATGGCACCTTCCTGCTTCCTTGCATTAACATTCTAATGAATATTTTAATCTATGTGGGCTTGCAGGGACAAATTGATACTAAACACGTATCAAGTGTGGGACTAGGTTGCACCTTACTTAAGGGTTATTTAGCACATGCTTAAAGTTGTAACTTAAGTCGGGGCCATTTTTACTAGGTCAACATGAGTCTTAGGACTTACAATTATTTCATACCTAAGACAAGGGACTTTAGACTCAATAATATTTCATAACCTACAATACTTAAGTTTTAACCAAATATTTTAAAGGGCAATTATCAACAAGACAAGAACATTGGGGTTGGTGGCAACACAATGCTAATGGCATAAGTTGTAACTTAGAAAATAAAAAATGGGTAGTGATAGGTCAACTAGCAAACATAAAAAAGACTAAGGCTTTTACATTGTTAGGGTTTAAAGAGGGTTTTAGCCCAATGGTGAACCCTAAGCAAATGAAACAACAAATCCTAGCCAACAGAGAACCATAGAAGTGCTCAAAAAATTGAAATCCATACCAGAACCATAGAAGTGCTCAAAAAATTGAAATGCATACTAGAACCACAAAACAATTCAAGAGTCCTATCAATGGCTCTAGTTGGGGATATTTTTTCAGCATGAACAAAGCGATATCCCAACAATATCCATTGGAGAAAGCCAAACATAGAGATACAAAACTATGGAAATGTTTGGACAAGGCAAATAAACCTAACCAAACCAAACCTATATATAGACATATAGATAAAATATAGTGTACATGGAAAATAACATACCTTATGAGAAGTATGTTTTCAGGAATTGTCCATGTATAATTAACAATTCTAGAAATTCACCTATTAAGCTTTGTAGGAAATATGAATCCTCTCCATGTGTATTGCTTAATAGATAAGGGCCTAACCATAGAGCATCAAACTTCCCATGCTTTCCCTTATCCCGAGATCTGGAATTCCACATTAAGACCATGCTTCCCACCTCAAACTTCCTTGGAGAGGATTTCTTGTCATATAGGTGCTTAACTTGCAGTTGCATCTTCACATTATTTTGTTGTGCTTCTCTTCTTGTTTCATTTAATTTAGTCAAGACATTTATTTTGTGTTGCATATCATCACATATGTTCTCGTCATATTCTTGAATGAATTTATACATCTTCATGAGATTGTTTGTTGGAAACCTTACTTCAATGCCATAAACTAAACAAAATGGAGATTGCCCTATTGCTTTCCTGATGGTCACTCTATTAGCCCAAAGAGCCAATTTTAACTTTGAGTCCCAAGTCTTCTTGATTTTTTCTATCACTCTCTTAATAATCTTCAACAAAATTTTATTGCTAGAATCTACTTGTCCATTTCCTTGTGGGTGATAAGGGGAAGAATAAGATATTTGTATCCCATGTTTATTGTAGAAACTAGTGAATTCCTCTGATCTGAAGCACATGGCATTGTCTGATATTATCTTTTCTGGCACACTCCAAATATGATTAAAATATTATTTTACAAGAAATTAGCTACTACTTTTTTGGTAGCTTTCCTTGTGGGGATAGCTTCAACCCACTTCATAAAATAATCAGTGGTTACCAATATCTAGGAGTGTCCTCCACTAGATTTATCCGCAACTTCTCCAATAAAATCAATTCCCCATTGTTGAAAGGGTGCTTGAAATGTAATTGGTCTGAGAGGTAAATTGATTGAGAATTTTAACTTCCTTGAGAACATATGGTATACATCACATGCCTTGACCAACTTATGTACATCTTTAAATAATGTTGGCCACCAAAACCTTTCTCTTAAGATTTTATGAGTAGTAGTCTTGGCCATATAGTGGCCACCACAAACACCACTATACATCTATGTTAAAACTTCCAAGGCTTTCTTCCCATCAACATATTTTAGCAACACTCCATCTATACTTCTCCACCACAACTCACTATCCACTATCACATATTTTATTGCTCACAACTTTAGTGTTCTTTTCTGATTATCAGTCATTCCTTCAAGACATGACATATTCTACAAGTAATATACAATGCATATGCCTATACCATCCTGAGGTCTACATGTCACAAATAGGGGCTTCATCAACATAGTCAACATTATTTACCTGATTGGCCTCCAAGTTTTTCTTTGCCATCAATTTGGCCAATCCTTGACCTTTGACCAATTTGGTAATCTACATGTCAATGTTGAACTCCTATATCCTATTAATCCACCTACACCTTCTCCCAATGACTTTGTATTGTGTGAAGATATCTTTTACTATAGCACTTGGTACATATGCAACAATTGTTGCACCTACTAGGTATGTTCTAAAATTCTTGACCACTTTTACCAAAGCATAAGCCTATTTTTTAGTCATGTCATATTTTAACTTAGCTAATTGCAATGACTTACTGAAAAAGGAAATAGGTTGTTCATAACCTTCATCATTCTTTTGCAAAAACACCACAATAATTGTGTGAAATGAGGGAAAGGAGAATAACTGGAATGGTTTTTAAAAATCAAGGGATTTCAAAACAGGTGCCTCCTTGATGGATTTTTTGATACCCTTGAAGGATTTAAATGGTTATTCTCCCTAAGCCATTGTCTCTCCTTTCTTCAACATCTTGGAAATTGGTCTTGTGATTTCAACAAAGTTGGTCACAAGCCTTCTCAAGAAATTAACTTGTCCAAAGAATGATTGAATGCCCTTCACATTCTTGGGCTATGGTATTCTATCTATGGAAGCAACCTTTTTGGGTCTATCCTCACTCCTTCTTTGGACACTATATTCCCCAACAATTTTCCTTCAGTAACCCCAAAGACACACTTCTTAGCATTGGAAAATATTCCATACTGCAATGGTTTGATAAAAATATTCTCTAGGTGCATACAGTGTTCTTCTTCCTTCTCAGAGTATGTAGTGAGATCATCTTGATAGACCACTATGAAGTTATCAATAAAATATATAAAGGCTACATCCATAGCCCTTTGAAATGTAGCACCAACATTGGTCAGACCAAAAGGCATCCTAACATAGACATAAGTGCCCCAAGAAGTTGTGAATGTTGTTTTATATTGCTTAGACTCCTTGAATTTCACTTGGTTGTACCCTAAAAATCCATGCATCATTGATAGTAACTCACAACTAGTGAATTTTTGTAACATTGCCTCCATGTTTGGCAGTGGATAGTTGCCTTTTAATGATGAAATATTTAAATTTCTGAAATCTACTCATAGTCTAATATCACCATTCTTTTTTCTAACGAGCACTAAGTTTGACACCCAAGTAAAATGTCTGATGGGCTTGATAATCCCACCATTCATCAACTAATCAAATATTCTTGCATTTTGGGTGCAAAGGTTGGATTGATTGGTCTTTGTTTCTACTTGAAAGGATTTACATTTGGTTTAAGAGGAATCTCATGTGAAAACAATTCTTCCTTGTATGCCTTCAGATTGTCATAAGACCAGGAAAATACAAGCCTATATTTTCTTAGTAAAGCAATGAGCATTTATTTAATATGGGGTTTCATTTTCTTCCCCACATAGATTTTCTTTGGAGCATTTTATTTTTCTAGATTGACCTCCTCTAGGTCATCTTGGTGTGTGGAATTCTATTTAATAGTACTTTTGTCTGGACCATCAAAATCCCTTTCCAAAGAAACTAAACCCTTAGGAATCTTATTGGTCTTAAGTTGGATGACCTCATTACAAAAAACTATTTCCTTTCAATCAATAGTCTCAACAGATTTTCCAAAATCAATTTCCCAACTTTTATAATGATCAACACAATGTAAGAACTTCAATATGTCATCATCATCATTGAATACTTTCCAATTTTGAATGTTTCTAGGAACATATGGCCTTGTCTATACCTCAACCTTTGAGATACCAATTTTTTTTATATCATTAGGCCTTAATGCTATGTTTGCTAACAAGTCCACCATAGAATTCTTACTTCTCTTTATCCACTCAATGCCAAAAGCATCAAACATTTCTAGTGAGTCCTAGACAACATTTCTATATTATTTAATCTCTTATTTTTTGACACAAATTTTGACCTAACCAAGGAAACAATTAATTCTAAGTCACTAATGACTCTTAGCTTCTTAATTTCATGTTTTCTTGCTAATCTAAATTCCAACAGTAAAGCTTCATACTCATCAACATTGTTTGTGTAAACAAACAACAATGAGAATGAAAAATTGTAGGTTTTACCACTAGGTGCAATGAAGATAACTCCTATGTTGGATCCTTCTTTGGAACAAGCCCCATCAAAATACATTGTCTATAGCTCACTTGCATTGGCTTGTTTCATGACCTTCTTTTTCATAGGTGTAGGTTTTTGTTCTTCTTGTAACTCCTCAACTCTAAAATTATCTAGGCCAATGTCAAAAAATGAATTCTCTCCTCAGTGAACATTTCTTCAATCATGTGTGAAGCCCTTGGCTCCCTTACAAGTTTTATGTCCTTACCATCAATTGGAAAAGTAGCAAAAGAAATGTCACATTGCATACTTCCCCGCATCGTAGCACTCCATTTCCTTGACAAAAGCATTCCATATGTTGGGGAATATCTACCACTATAATTCTCATTGTGAACCACTTCTTAGGGTATGCAACAAGTTTGAAAGCTACATCCTTAATGATTCCAATCATTGGTACTTCCCTAGAATCCATAGCATAACACTTTCCATATGCTCTATAGGCCAAAACTGGAGTAAAGAATAAGAAATATTTTAGCTTGGTCTATGTGTCAATCCAGGGATTGTAAGCTTGTGAGAGGTGTTGCGGCAGTATACCTAAGGGAGTAAAGTAGTGAACTAAGTGGGGATGAATGCAACTAAAATACACAAAGGAGCACCTATAATGAAAATCTGGTTCAAACGTATATTTCTGTTATGCTCTATTATGTGGCAAGAAGTGCAATAGTCTTGTGACAAAAATTGTAACAATCTGCATAGAACTACGATGGGAAGTGTAGCAATCTATGACAGGGACTGCAAAAATCTATGGCAATAACAACAATATTTTGCAAAAATAACAACAATAGTTTTCAACAATAACAATAGTAGGTTACAACAGAAAGGAAAAATAACCCAAATCATATATTCTTTTATCCAAACTTTAATGAAGGTGCTAAAATTGGAATCGCGTAGTTACTAAGATCAAAAGAAAATTATGTATAACCAAACCAAATCAAAAGCAAATGAGATACAAAAAATAAAACATCATTGAGCTTCCCCAAGGAGTGGGCCCTTGCTCGTGGTTCACATGGTGGATAAAACAAAATCCTTTCTATGCTACCTCAATCAGAATAAACACTATTTTATTTATCAAAAGTTTGATACAAAATCTGTTGTAAAATGTCTATCTACTCCCTTACATTATGCGTAAAATATGCTATTTTTTACTATGAAATACAAAAAATATTGGGTTTATTTTGGCTTGTGGCCAACATAGTAGAAAATACATAAATATTTGTCGCTACCCACATATTAAAATAGTGTTGTTATAATGGTAGATGAGAATAGAAGACATGCTTTTGTTTTGCTCCTCCACACAGTTGGAAAGCACAACTGTTATAATAGATTCTTCTCTTTGTATGTAAAATAGCGATAATGTGCAAATATACTATCATGAAATGAACCCATGTAGCTAAATAATACAAACATAATGTCTAGTGAAAGGCAGGCATGAAGATTTGCGGATTTTTCTCCAACGATTTAGCAACATATCTCCATTATGAGTTTCCCTTCCCTAGTCCACAAGAATAGCACATGTGGAGCCTTGGTTGAGTGTATTTTTCTTTATTTGTTGTCCACAAATTTAAACATTGTTTTAGTTTCCTATGCTTATTTTGAAGAGGTAACTAATGCCACCTTGGAGGCTGATGTCATGACAAAAATAAATTGCTGGTGAAAAAGTAATACAAAAAAGTTTTTGACTAGAAAGTGACAGGAAGATATGCACCCTTAAATTTGCATGCTACAATATTTCTTGACATAGTGGAAGAAATATTAATAAACAAAATATGATATTATTTATTCATATATTTTATCTAAAAACTAGATTAAAGATTACTTATGTATATTAAATCATATGCAACATAAAATGGTAAAATAGTATGATATGGAACGAAAATGGAATGTGGGAATGGGTATGAAGGCGTATGAAAATAGGCTAAAATGTGGCATAAAATGGGACATAATTGGCTCTCATCATTCCCCCCAATTTAACATATTGCATGTCCTTATGCAATCATTATTTCTAAGAGGGTAGCCTTGGGATTGTGACTTAGGATTTCCTCTTCACCTCTTTACTATTATAGCTCATTCACAATCATAAATTTTGTCTATTACTCTGCTTCATAGCAAGCTTCATGGCTTTTATTTTGTTTTGTTTTGTTTTATTCCAATTTTCTTTACATTTTCACTTTTCATTTTCTTTTTCAATATTCATATCTCCAATGTTTTATTTTTTCATTTTTCCTTTTCTCTATTTCCACTTTTTTCATAGCATTATTTTCTTGGAAGGTCAACAATATGAAAAGTGAAATGAGCTCATGATCTGAATGATTATGAAAAGTGAAAATAATGGATACTTATGATGGAATAATGAAGGATAATAAGGATGAAGGATTATGAAAAGTGAAAAGATGGGTAATAAGGATGGTGGACCTCCCCCCAACTTAAAGGGTTGATCATCCTTGGGCAACAAGGAGAGGATACAGGAGGAATGTTGCTTATATGATTAATATAATAAGGAATATTAATAAAGTTAAGAGATAAAATAATGAAAAATAAAACTAATTGTGTTACCAACTTGCATGTTTATTATTGCCAAGATATGGTAGCTAATGTAACTCTGCAACAGTGAATCTCCAACAAGGAAGGAATCAAAAATTGTGATGAGGACTGTAGCCACACCACACATGAAAGATTTCCATCAGATTGAAGCATTATGAAACATACTGATGGTAGCTTGGATTGTCTCTTCACTCTTTCTAACACCTCAATGAAATGTATAACTTTGTGCTACAAGTGATTGAGGTTATGCTAACCATGACAAATGAGAGTAAATCTGCACAAGTGAGAAACATGAGGTGCTAGAGGCATGTAGACAACCATGGAAGCGATAGAGTATACTTGCAAACTGATTAGCCCATAAAAAGAACACAAATTATTACATTTTTTTTTTTCATTTTTTCAATTTTGATAACAAGTAACCACTAGCAAGCCAACTTTCAATCACTTACTACTTAGTGGCACCGTGAAAACAATTTTCACCACTAAGAATTTTATTCAACTACAGGATTGTAGTTTTAAATTTTTTCATTTTTCTTTTTTTTTTTTTTTTTTTTTTTTTTTTTTTTTTTTTTTTTTTTTTCTGATCCCACAAAGGATCAACCTCTTGGCTTGGGGGTTGTATGTAGAACTTGAAATCATGACCAATAAGAAAGATACCTCCATCAAAATTGACTATGCATAGTTCATAGCACAATTGCTATAAATAATCTTAATCCATTTAGCTCATGCCACCATATCTAAAACCTAACTATAGAACTTTTGAATTCATTGCCAATCACTTGTTGGAAATGATTACTTACAATAGAAGCAATATTTCAAAGATAGGGCTATGTAGTGAAAGACCAATGGTAGTCTCTCAATTTGTCAATATTTCCATATAGGTGTGGATAGGTGGATGAATTAATTTATTTATGATGAAGTATGATGATTTGCAATATGCTCAAGCTCTGTGTGTCTATCTTCAAGTTATCTTTAGATTTGTGGCTTGTGAAGAATTAGCCAAGAACATAGTATCTTGTTTCTCATACACCAAGTTTCATACTGTCCTCCACATGATTTGGCATCAAAGTTGATATCAAACAAAACTTGTGTCCATGAATTTTGAACACCCCACCCAAAAATCCTCTTTGGTCTCTAATAGTGAAGCACAAAGGAAACTTGAGGTGTTCCATATAGCTAGCAAGGCCAATGAAATGTTAGCAAAGCCAACAAAGTGTGTTATTCAATGCTCATGTAGAGAAGCATCATCAAATGGTATTAATACAAAAGTGTTGGGTAACCACAACAACCTGTAACCATATTCTCATGACCAAGCATATCAAGTATAGGAATGCAATATCATCCATTTAATAGCTTCACCATTAATAAGTAGTTAAGTTATTTTTGTAAATGAAGGGTAGAGTTATTAATGTGAATAAATAATAAAATGGATGAATATTATTACAATGAATGCTTGTGTAGACATAATATCAATACCAATTAACACAAGAATGTGTACCTTTATTTGGTCCAAGTATTACATAATGGTATTATTAGAAGCACCAAATAAATAATCAATGAGGGTTTATTAGAAATCAACCAAGAATTGTTAAAATTCAAGGGATTCCCCCCCAACTTAACTTCATACTACAAAGGTGTGAGAGCATTAAGATAATCCAAAGAATGAATAAAGATAGTGACATATTTAAGAATACCTTGAGCTTCATAGTGACATATTTAAGAATACCTTGAGCTTCATTTAATTAACCAAAGATTTCCAAAATTCAATGGATTCCACCCCTCCCTCCCCCCCAACTTAATTTCACATTGTAAAATCATGAGGGTATTAGGATAATCTAAAGAATCAAGAAATAAAGTGACATATTTAATAATACCTTGAGCCTTCTTTTAATAAATGATCATCTATTTGTAGCCTATTTTGTATGGTCATTAATGCATTCAAAACCTTAGTTATTCTTAATCATAAAATCAATTATTGGACCTAGATCAATAAGTGTGTGAGGAATATGTATTTTGATCATAGGTCTCAAAAGATCTAGATGTTTGAGTATAAAAATATTTATAAATAGATCTTGTAGGATGTCATTATGTATCTTACACAACTCTTGAATCATTAAGGCATATAGTTCACCATTGCTTATTGCATGATTAATTTCAACACACATATGTAGCATTTCAATGATGAAATTAGAATCATATTGAATTATTTCCTTATGTGTGTGAATTATTTCTAAAAGTTATGATTCATTAAGTAGATAAGAAGAAGTAAGTTGATTATCTTTTAGTGGATCATTTTTTTCTTCAAATTTAATAAAACAAAAATCACATCCTTTAGTTGTGTGAATAAAGTGCAATTGTGATCTACCAATTTCATGCATATTAATGAAATGTAAAGGGATCAATGAAATCTCATTATTATATACAAATTGAACCACCTTATTAGATAATAGTAATTTATTAGGAATTTTAATTTCCCTTGGTGGATATGTTGGGGTGGATGGTGGGTGGGATAATGATAATGGTAAAAGTTGTGTGGTATATAGAGTAGATGGTGAATATGGTAATAAATAAGATGAATATGGTGGAGATGGTACTATATGGGATGGGTATAGTTGTTGTGAGCATTCATTATGCCATTCTTGGTAGTATAGAGATTGTTTCCATTTAGCATAAATTTTAGAAGTATTTTGTGAAGAAACATATTTCCTTTCAAATCCAATAGAATCATAAGACATTTTAAAATCATTAAGAATACCATGATCTACCTAATTTGATGTGGCTAGTTGTCCTTGAGTTGCAAAGGATACATTCTCACTTTCACCTAAAAGTTGTTTTGTTGAGGCTCACACATAGCTTGGATCTCCTTCATCATCTCCTCTTGAACAACTTGGAATGTGCACTTATCTTCTCCCTTGCAAAAATTAGAATGAAAAATGGTCAAATCATCATTTTCAAAATCCCATTGTCCTAAAAATTCATCAATTATTCGTTCTTTCTCAACTATGGAAATAACATTTGTAGATGTTTGTGACAATGATATTGGAAGATCAAGATTATCTAAGTTGCATTATTTAAGTAGAGGGGGTATAAAAATATCACTTTGTGTCAGCGTAATTCCCCCACCAATTTCTTCTTTTATTTTTAAATTTAAAAGTGAGGGTTTGGGGGTGATAGCCCCCAACAAGGTCAAGGGGAAAAGTGATGTGCTTGAACTACCTTGAAAATGCAACATTTTTATTTTTTATGTTGTTTCTTCAAAATTGCTTCTTTCTATCAATTTACTCACAACAACTGGTGTGAATATAAATGATTGTATTTACTAAGATCTACCTACAAAATCTAACAATGCATCTAATATGATTTAAAAAATGTAAATTAGGACTAATCACTTGGCAAGGCTAGTAGTTGCATGAGATTTCATCCTAATGCTTTGGTTCTAACTTAACTCATTGGGTTTTTTTGCCATAACGCCTCTCCTTGGCATTGCCACCAAAATGATAGGCCAAAACTGGGGTAAAGACTAAGAAAGATTTCAGCTTGGTCTAAGTGTCAATTTGGGGATCATAAGCTTGTGAGAGGTGTTGCGGAAATATACCTAAGGGAGGAAAGAAGTGAACTAAGTGGGGATTAATGCAGCTAAAACACACAAAGGAGAACCTATAATGCAAATCTGGTTCAAACTTATATTGTTGTTTTGCTCTATTATGTGGTAGGAAGTGCAATAGTCTTGTGATAGGAATTGTAACAATCTACACAGAACTACAACAAGAACTGCATCAATTTGTGATAGGGACTGCGACAATCTGTGGCAATAACAACAATATTATATGAAAATAACAAGAGTTTGCAACAATAACAATAGTAGCTTACAACATAAAGGAAAAATAACCCAAATCATATATTCTTTTAACCAAACTTTAATGAAGGTGAGCTGAAATTGGAATCACGCAGTTACTAATATCAAAAGGAAATAATGTGTATCTTAACCAAACTTGAGCAAGGAGTGGGCTCTTGCTCCTGGTTCGCATGGTGGATAGAACTAAAGCCTTTCTATGCTACCTCGATCAGAATAAACACTATTTTATTTATAAAAGTTTGATATAGAAATCTATTGCAAAAAGTCTATCTACTCCCTTACATTATGCGTAAATATATATACACTATTTTTAACTACGAAATACAAAAAATATTGGGTTTGATTTGGCCCACAACCAACAAACTAGAAAAGACACAAATATATGTCGCTACCCACATATTAAAATAGTGTTGTTATAACAATAGATAATAATAGAAAATGTGATTTTGTTTTTCTCCTCCACATAGCTGGAAAGCACAACTGTTATAATAGATTCTTCTCTTTGTATCAAAAATAGCAATAATGTGCTAATATACTATCATGAAATGAACCCACGTAGCTAAATAATAAAAAAATAAAGTCTAGTGAAAGGCAGACGTAAAGATTTGCAAATTTTTCTCCAACAATTTAGCAACAGATCTCCATCATGGGTTTCCCTTCCCTAGTCCATAATAATAAGACATGTGGAGCCTTGCTTGAGTGTATTTTTCTCTATTTGTTGATGTTCATGAATTTAAACATTGAATTAGTTTCCTGTGCTTAATTTGAAGAGGTAACTGATGCCACCTTGGAGGTTGATGTCATGACATAAATAAATTGCTAGTCAAAAAGTAATACACAATTTTCTGACTAGAAAGTGATAGGAAGATCTGCAACCTTAAATTGGCTTGCTACAATATTTTCTTGAAATAGTGGAAGAAATATTAGTAAACACAATTTGGTATTATTTATTCACATATTTTATCTAAAAAATAAATTAAGATTACTTATGTATATTAAATCATATGCAACATAAAATGGTAAAATAGTATGATATGGAATGGAAATTGAATGTGGGAATGGGTATGAAGGAGTATAAAAATAGGCTAAAATATGGCATAAAATGGGACATAATTGGCTCTCATCATGCTCTATTGATCTATAATCTGATTTCTTTCATGATATCAACACTAGGAATAATATTAGATGAAGCCCCAAAATCAATCATATAGTTCTTCACCAACTTGTCATCAATTATGAGGGTTACTGTAATGTCCCCTTCTCGAGCATGATCAATTCAGTTGACTGTTGGCCTATTCTGGAGACCCGTAGGCTACTCAAAGGGTAAACTTAGGGTTTCCCATTTTGGAGGTTGTTGTTGCTCAAAATTTGGAGATTGAATTGCAGATTCTTTCTGGGTTCTCAAAGAGCTTCGCAGTGGTATGACTTGCAGTATGATCCAAGCACCTTTAGGAATTTACTATTTTTAGTAAATTCTATTTCTGGTAGTGGTCCTGTGGTTTTTAGTGCAGTTGGCTCACTTCTTCAGCTAGTTCAGTTGGTTTGATAATTTTTGGCCCTTGGATGCTTTTTGGAGAGATAAGTTAAGTTGATTTAAATAACGTTATATTTTAATGTTGACCCCTTGGCATAACTTTATTACTTCAAGTTGTTTTTAAAAGGGGGACTTCATGGTGGCATGTCTCATCAAGAGATTATTTTAATATTTTCTAAAGGCCAAATTGATGGAAAGCTTAAAGTGGGATGCCAATTTCAAGGAGCCTATTATTTTATTAAAATCAAATATTACCTCATGAAAAGGGACGCCTATACTTGGAGGGAAATGAAGTCAAATTCAAAATTGAATTAGGGCGCACTTTCTAGATGCTTTTGGAAGATGCTTGGCAAGTTTTTATAAGGATACCTCTTCTCTTCTTTTTCTCATCTTATGTCTTCAGTAAAGTTATGCTGCCGAAATGGTATCAGGATTGCTTCAAGGAATGAATGCCTCCTAGCCTTGGCTCGACTTCTTGCTTGAAAGAAAGCAACTAGTGGAGAGTTAGTATGTGTTTGAGTGAGTTTTTGTAGTGAGAAGTTGCATTGTTGAAGTTATTATGCATTTGTAGTCCATTTTGGGTATGTTAGTGCATTTTTGTTGTTGCTGACTTCAAGTAGTTGAATGTTGTTTTTACTCATAAATCAAAAAATAAAAATGTCTTCATTCTGGGTATTGCTTATATCTACTTCTCTTTGTTGGGTGACCATTTGAGCTAACTTTCAGATTTTATTATCAAAATTTGAATTTATTGCAGCCAAATCACCCTCCTTGAAGGGCCACACCATTTGAGCTCATTGGATTTTGTGCAAGAAATAAATAAAGCTGGTATTAAGTGGTTTTGAGGTTAGGTTTTGGGTGCCACCTTCTTAAGGGCAGTTTGCATTCTGTTTCATGGGATTTGGGTGGGTATTGAGAGAGTAGTAAGCATTTTAGTGGAGGTTCTAAGTTGATGGTTATGCATTTTAAGTGTTGGACTGTCAAAAATTAGACTATTCATTGGTCCTTTGAGTCTAGTTTCTGGTCTACTCTTTCTTATCAAGCAAAGGAGAGTCTTCTTATTTGTTGCAACATTATTTAGCTCCTAATCTTATGTTCTTGGTAGGCAATCTAATTCATTGTAAGCTGAACAGTAGTACTATCAAAATTCTCATCTATTTTCTACTTTATTATTGTAATACCCGCTGAATAAGCGGAAGAGGCTGGCTTGCCGCCTATTTACATTATGAAATTGCATTGTAATATCATGTTGATGATCGGTTGAGCCGTCACTGCATTACATGGATCCTTTGACCATATGCTCGCCATCTCTTGGCGCATTCTTGGTTAGAGTTACTTTCAGTTGGTAGCTTGTAGGGATTCTCTAACCATATGCTCACCATCTCTTGATGCATTCTTGGTTAGAGTTACTCAGTTCAGCAGTGCATTGAGATCCTCTGACCATATGCTCACACCTTTCCCAACTCGGGATCCTGGTGTACATCCTTGGTTAGAGTTGTATTTCACATCATTTTGGTTTAAGTGCTAACCCTAACGGATGTGTGTTGCATTGCTTATTGATTAGGACAAGCTGTATTGGTGGTACCCAAATAAATCCAAGGGATATAATTAATTACCCCTTCAACATCTTCATCTTTTAAATCACTTCTACTCACTTCAGGTATAGTAAATACCTTCTCTTCATAGGTTGTAGTTGCACCATTGATGAGGGCAACTGCCTTCTACTTGTGTTCATCAATTCTCTTCATTTCAAGTAAGGGACCTCTACATTTTACTTGGGATAACAACTGAAACATATCCAAAGAGGTGTATTTAGGTAGGTCATATGACACTATACCATGCTCAATAGTCTTGTTCCTCTATGGCTCATATTTCTCCTCATTTATTTTCTCATCACCTTGCTTTTCTTGCACAATTTTCTATTTATGAGGCTTTTCCTTTATGATTGGACAAACAATATGTTCATCAATATTTATTGCCTCATGTTTCTTAGCCCATATCTTTGTACCCTAATTGTCTTTAACTTTAGGCTCGACCACCTTATTTTTTGATTGAGGTCCCTCCTTGTCATTATTATGCTCTTTGATGAATAAGCCTCCAACCTTACCTTGATCACCATTCACAATCTTATTTCTCAAGTGGTAAGTGCTCCTAGCTTGGGCCACTATTGTTGTTGTCAATCTCTCAACCTCTTTAGCAGATGGTCTCCTCAAAGTTATATTTGGCTAACCTATCTCAAGAGTACAAAAAATATAATCCTTTTCATCATCCTTATTAGAAAAACTTGTTGATGATATGTATTTTCCTTTTGTCTTTGACTATCAAGATCAAATTCATTTGATTTGACATCAGAATAACATTATCCATTATTAAGGTCTAATTTTCTTGTAATAATATGTATTTCTCCATCATTCTCATGGGATGAATCATAATCACCAGTTGCATTTTTCTTCTCTTCTAAGGATTGTGCTACCACACATTGAAGTGAAGAATATGGCAACTGACAAGATATACACCATGGGGTCTCATAAAAAATGTTAGCAAAGTTTTTTTTTAATGGATCAGGAGTATCTTTACTCTAAACATTCTTTTGGTTATTTTGAATGGGCTTTCCATTATGCCAATTTTTGTTGTAAGGGTGATCTTGCAGTCTAGGTGGCCTTTCATTTCTATGAAAGTTTTGACTCTCATCATTCAATCCCTTATCCTTTTTATGATTTTATATTCCAAATCCTTTAGAGTTCTCATCACTTTATCCCACTTATCTTTTGGAGAATATCCCTTCTCTTGGTAATTTTTAGGATTCTTCAAGATTTTCATATCATCTCTTCTCCCTACTTTCCTTGAAGCTCTCATATTACTTTTAATATGCAATACAGTTTTACAAGCCTCCCTCAAATTTTGAGGGTCTTTATCTCTCAAGTGGTAACTCATATTTGAATCAAAAGAATTACAATAGGTAACCAAGAAGAATTGCTCATTTGGCCTCAGACCAACAAGGAGTCTATACATTACTTTCTAAAATTTGGTGTTAAAGTTTGATACCATTTCATTGTATCCCTTGGAAATATTATTGAACTCATTTAACATTAATCTAGGGTCCATTTTTTTACCATACTACTCCTTGAATAATCTTTTGAATTCTTCCCATGAACCAATGCTAGCCTCCAACAAGCCTCTATATCAATCACTTGCATCCTCAAAAAGTGACTGCATGAATAGCTTCATAATCACATATTCATCTTCAACCTCAAAATCATCCATCATATTGTTGAATGATCTCAAGTGATCCTCCCATAATATAACATTATTCCCAGAGAATCTAACCAACACATTCTTAATGTCATTTGAAATGGGATTAGGGAAACCAGGCATCCCATCAAAACTCAATTTCTTATCTCTCCAATTACATGGGTCTTCTGTTAAACTAATTCTCTTAGTTGTTATTTTTTCTATTATTTCCACTTCCCCCTGCATTCTGGTTTCCTTGCTAGTTCACATTTTTTCCGCCATAATGAGTGTAGGTATGATCATGGTGTTGCTCATTTCCACTCATATTTTGAGGTTGGGAATATGGAATGGATTGAATTATGTGAGTTGAAGTATTTATATAAATTATTGGTGTCGGTTGGGGTAAAGAAGGTGGTGGTTTCTAGGAACCAGAGGTTGTAGAATTCCCAAGATCACATGAAGACTTAAGGAATTCAATCTCTCTCTGTAATTCAACATTTGCACCCAATATATGTATTCTCTCTAATTCCTTTTTTAATTCTTCATTTTCCCTCTCCAACTTAATTTCTAGTGGTTTCGATCCCTTAGATGCAGGAGTCTTTTGAGATGATGCACCTTCACTAATGGTCGACTATTTCATAGGTTGTTTCCCTTTGTCAACATGTTGGGATTGAACACTTTTTGTATTGGGTCTAGCAACTAAACTAGTGACAATAGAACTAGTCCAACTACTAGTGTTGGTATTATTTATTGGATCATTAATGATATTACTGCCACATATTTGGGCAATCACTGGGTCAGAAGATGTGGTCGAGACAGGTTCAAGCTCTTCTTGATTTAACAATTTCCTTTGTTCAACTTTCCTTCTCAACATGTCTCTCTCATAAACAACAATTATGATTCTTTCTTCCTTCTTCTTTTCTTTCTTGATTCTCATTTCATCTTTCCTTTTAGCTTCTCTTTAAAGCTCACCAAAAATATCTTCCTCATTAGGCAATATCATATTAGAATAAGAGGTTCCAATGATATCTATGAGATTAGGAGTGGTATCAAAAGATCCAGTCAAGAGATCCAATGGCAAAGGAGTATAGCCATGTGTTGTGGGATTTGTAATGCCAGAAGTCTTAGCATTACTAGTAGTATTATTACTAGAATTAACATTGTCATGAACACTTATACTTCATCCCTTCTTTTTCTAGGCCTAGATTGATGCACAATTACAACAAAATTATTTGAAAAACCTTTTTCATCCTCATTGTCAATACCTACAAAATTTATTTTACTTCAATGACTTTCATGGCTACTACTATAAGAATTTACAGGTTTAGGAGTAGGATGTGGATTTGACTTGCATTCACATCCTTTTGCCTCTAAGATGGCCTTTTATTTCTTAGAAATTCTCCTTCCAATTTCTCTTCAAGATGCTTCTTCATGTGTTCTTTGGTGTGTCTCATCTTCTCTACAACTTCTCACCTTTTTTCTCCTCACTTTCTTTGAAAATTTTCCTTGCACTGGAACATGAGACTCAAATTCACCACCAAAATAATTGGGAATATGAAAGTATTTGTAAATATTTGAACCAACTTTGGATAATTTGCAAATACAAAGAGATCTCGAACAAACTTATAGAAATTTGTACGAATATTCATAGAGATATGCAAAGGAAATGTGAAACTTTAATTGATAGGCTTCAAATTGGTGAATGATGAGATATTTTGACAAATTCATCAATGAATTAGCATAGAACTTCAAACTTTATGACTCTAACTTTAAATGATCTTGAACTAGAGACTTTACACAAGTTAATTCCCAAAAGAGTTGCCAATATTTTGGTGGTTTTTTTAATTCCCAACTAGATCTCATAGATAACCTATGATTTTGGAACTTCCAATTGTCAGTTATTTAGAGGGATTGGCCAACAAACAGGTGAAATTTGAAAGAACTTTCCCTCTACACTTTGGGCTCTGCAAAACCTGGGAGGGTGATCCCTTGCAATGTAATGAAGATATCATGTGCTAATTTACCTCATACATTATCAATAATAGATATATTCTCATGTAATCTATTAGATAAATGAAGAATTTAGAAGATCTAGAAAATACTTTAAAGAATTTGACAATCTAAATCAGGAGAATATAGAATCACATAAACTTCTAGAAATAAACCCAACTGAAATAAAACTATGTGACTATTCTTTTAAATGTGAGAAATCCTAGAGTTACAACTTCAAAAAAAATTCTAGATCGATGCTTTAACCCAGGACATGGATTCAGATAAAATGCGAACTATATGGTATAACAAAATTTTATCTAAGCATTACAGAGTTCTACAACATTGCATTACAATGTCATACTTGAAATCCTTAACACATTATACTTATTAAATCCCTGCATAATGTCACACAAATCTACACTTCCATTAAAGAATTTAACCTATTCTTTGAATAAGAGCATCAATAGAAGCATACATCCATTGGGAAAATAATGGAGACAAATCAAACGATCTTTGATCAATTTCATTTATAATTTTCATAAAGAATACAACAAGAGACAATTGACTTCAAAATTGTCATCATATTCCTTCAAATGCTAGTGTTAAAATGTGCAAGACAACTGAGAGGGGGGGTGAATCAGTTGTCACCAAAATAAACTCAAAACTTTAACACTTATCAATTTCACAACCACATTGCTCTATTATTAAGAATAAACATGAAATGCAGATAAAAAAAAGTAAAATCAACACAATGAAAACCAGATTTTACGCGGAAAACCCAATAAGGGAAAAAATATGGTGATGATTAACTCACAATATAAAGTAGTTTCAAAACCGAATATATAAGGCTCACTACCAAGGCCTCACTACCTTGAATAAGACTCACTGTCTGGATACAAAAGCTCACTTCTTACAAGGAGGCTCACTTCCTACAAAAGGATTTACAAAACAAAATTGGGATTTACAGCCAAAATGAACTAAGAAGAGTGCACCTAACAAATGCTAATGTAGTTTTGGTGATAATCAATAGATAGACTTAACACACTTCATCATTTTTGCTCTTCTTCACCTTCACATTCACAACTGCCTCATCAAAATCACTTACCATCTTCAAAACTATTCAACATATATATATATCCAATCTATCTACAAGCATCAATTAGGTTGCCCTAAAAGATGCATGTCTTTGTTTACCAAAAATACCAACTTGTCGACTTCAAGCATTCACAAAATATTTCCAAAAGGAAATTCAAATGCTCAATGTGCTACATCATGTCGGCATGGACCTAAGATAGGTCTCAAATATATCCACAAAACAAAAATTAATTCACCATCTCACAACTTATCCTTGAAGTCGTCCAAAAACAAACTTAATTGCAAAAATTAATCAATAGAATAATTCCAATACATCATAAAAGCACTAGAGAATGAGAGATTCTGAACATACATGCCTTCAACAACCATACATAGTTTCCCAAAATCGCAAGTAGTAACTATCAACTACAAAATTTTGCGAACTAGAATACCAGAGGGTGTAGCTTGAATACTGGTTTAGATACCAGATCAAAATACCGGATCAAGCATAGACTTAGGCTTGCAAGCACAACATGGTGTCATCAATGACAACACAAAACTGTAGAGATAGCCATTCTTATTCATTCTTCCAATAGCTAGTATTGTTATACTACATAAAGAAAAGAAAAATATAGACTCAACAACCTAAGAAAAGACTTGAACTCTATTCTTTGTGTTGCATTACAAAATTCTCTAAGAGATCAATCATCCCATGCAAATAGCCTTGAATTCTCTTTTATAAAACTAGAGAGCAATAGCTTCGAGCCAATTATACATGTCACTTTTTCATTTGACATTCATTTACATTTAAAAAATACAAGTACAATTACTTGCTCATGGATAGAATATTCTAAGGACAAATATAGTTATATTTACTTGTAATCTTTGTCCCTTCAAAGGTATCTTGATGATGATTATTGATTCTTTTCCACCCTTTTTCTTCATTCTTCTTGATGTGAACTTGGGACTATTGAGGTGACAAGTGAAGACAAACCCCCCTTTGCTGTCATTATTGAAATTGTTTGGGAATGATGAATGTGCATAGAAGAAAAAATGTGTCCACATCACTAGGAGAAAACTCTACAAGTTAGGAATATCGTCGTATTTCTTATCCCATGTGTTATAATCTTCTATTGAAGGCCAGTTAAAAGGCACGAAATCATCCAATTTATTTCTATATGAGCCATAAATTTTGACTAGATGGTTGGCTTCTTTATCAAAATCCTCCAAAAACTTACTAGTGAGTGACAATTTTTTTATGCTATTCTTCAACATATCAATATTAACATCCCCACCATCACAAACTAAGAGGATTTGTGTATCTATGACCTCCATTTTTCATAAGTCTTCATAGATCCATTATTGTCTAGAATGTCTGGCAAGAGGCCAAGATCATTCTCATCAAATTGTTGGAGCATCTCTCTAACCTTTTTCTCCATGGGATCTACCACCCCATTGTAATCGAGGATTCCTTTCACCATCTTGTATATAGGGAATATATGTGGTGTCTTCTTGAGTTCATGGGTAGACCCTTTGATCATGCCACCCAATACATTGAGTCTAGGTACCTATAACTTCCATTGATTTGTCCCTTCCAAACACACTAACTACATTAAACAATAAATAATATTTTGAGTGAACATTGTTCGCCCTATTTATTTATTTCCCCATGCAATTCTCAATTACATTGGAGAAAACGAACACATTATTTTCTTCATAAAGTTCAAACAATTCCTCATATGATTTCATCTGTTGAATCAACCCTCTCCTACTATCTCTTTTCTTTAAGGAAGGAATGGTAGGAACAATTTTTTCCAATGGAATTTCCTCATAAACAACCATCTTCATAGATGGTGGGGGAGGTGAATGAGTTGGAGGAGGTGATGGAGAAGAAGGAGATGGAACAATAGGTTGTGTTGGTTGCACTTGTGGCTGCTAATTCTGCAACATCTCTATTGTTAACTCTAATTTTGCAAGCCTCTATTTATCCTTATTATACTCAATTAACAAGTCATTATATTTCTTTGTTTCCGCATCATATTTCTCTTGCAGTGACTAAGTAGTGGCCTTTGTGACTAAATTTGGAAGTGTGAGAGACTCTCTTAATGTTAAGACCTCCTCTTAGGTCTCCTACAGGCTCTACTACTATATGATTATTAGTATTGGGGGCCAAAGCCCAAATTGCAACTATGTCCCATTGTGGATTGAAATAAGATCCTTGCAATGCATATAAAGCATCCTCATTAGTGGAAAAAACTTGTGAGCAATATTTTCTCACATTATCAAAGGAAATGAAAAATGTCGTATCCCATTCTGGCAATAAAAGTAAGCCACTTTATCTCACCAATCTTCTCCCTTCTTTAGGGGTCAATTCTTTCTACTTTTCATTCAATTCTATAGATACGCTTGCAAATATAACTTCCTTAGGAAGTTCTGGGGATTTGGCCATTTCTTCCCACACTCTGCTCTTAAACTCATCCCTTTTAGTTATGTAAACAAACTCTTTAAACACACCAGTTTTGACAAATGCATCATCTGTCATGAATTATGTGCAAGATTTATCTCTTATGTCATCTGCATTGTCTAAACCTCTCAAAACTACTTTTGTTAACCTATTCTGAGGGGCTACTAATTCAATCTCTCTCTAAGGTGATGACATATTCTACATAATTTCATTAGTGGTGACTACAACCTCATCATTAGGATCCAAAGGGTAGTCAACAAGTCCTACTGCTTCAAATTTCCTCCTCTTTGGAGAAGACTCCCTGGTAGGTGAATCAAGATCAATGACATCACGTGGGGGTGATGGTGGCATTTGAGGCATAGGGGATGAGGTTCTCAAGACTCCTTAGATAGTGAGGAGTAGCCTTTGTCCATTCTTTTATTACAATCCCCTTTGATATTTAGGTGAAGACATATTATTTATTTGGTGGCTAATAGGTGGGCCTCTCTTCAATCATAGGGGCTTTCCCGTTATCTTTCTCCTCCCTTTTCTCCTTAATTTTCCCAACAACCTTGTCAAAATTATGCAAAATTTCCTTAATTCTAAGAGTTTGGTCCTCAATATCTCTATATGTACCTTTGAAGGTGGGATCATTTTGTTTTTTTTCCTTTTCCAATTTCTTAAAGGCTAACCAATTTATCTTTCCATCCTCAACCTTATTTAGGTCAAACTCATTTCTAATTATATCCTTTGGATAATCAAAATTATGCCAAAATTTACCTCTGTTGATTCTTATCCTCAATGCAACAATAAAACCTTCAAGATCACGATTCCTAGCTCTGTAAATTTTTATTTTTAGGGGAGTAATCATTTCAAGAATGTTTTTCCACCCCTCCTTGGCCATAACAAAGTCTAAAAACATTGTATACTAATGGAAAATGGATCCCTTTTGATTTTCCAAATTAATGTATTCCAACTTTCTCAACTACCACATAACCTCAAGAAAACCTATCCTGAGTGGCACAAACCTTGGAAACACATGTGGACTTACATTGGTCCCATAAACCCTAAGGATGGTGCAATTATCATACACAATGACATCTCTCCAATTTTGGTCAATACCCAAGTTAGACCTCCTTTGTTTAGGCCTTAAAAAATCATGTAGTTCTTTGGGGATTCTTGGTACATCCTTTCCCAAATAACCCTTCAAGCAAGTTTGTGAACGCCAAAAAATTGATGTAGCACAATATTTATCTAGTAAATGGGTCCATAGTTGGACCAGGAGAGATTCTCCATTCTCAACTTCATTTTAAGTTGTAATGTTGGGCCCAACTCATTAGATCCACATGCCAATTAAAAATATGTCATAACAAAGAATACCACCAAAACCATACACCACCCTTTCCTTCCTTAATAGCCACCAGTGCCTTGTGAATATAATTAAATAAATAAGTAGCAAAATCAAACTCCTCATTGACTAGCATATTTGGTATGTTTATAGCCATAGACATGGTCATGAGTATCCTCTGAGGAGGGTCAAGTCCTAGGATTTGGCACAAAGTGAGATACGTTTTGACAAAGTAAAAATCAAAACAATCCATTTTAAAGTGGAGTCTCTCAAAATTAACCCTTTTAATTTTTCTAGCTTGTTTGGGCCCTTCTTATGATTTTGGCTTAATGTTGCCTTGATTCATTGTTGTAATGTGGATAACACATTCACATTAAGTGTTGGGCCCTTGTGAACTAATGGACTTTAATGGCACCTTGCTAAAGTGTTATGAAGTGTTGTAACATAGTTTCACACTTTTCTATGGTTTTATCAAATAATCAAACATAATAAACCTCTTTTTAATCAAAAGCAACCTTAATCTTTGCTTATTTGGAGTGTTGTAAAGTGTTATAACACACTTTCACATTTATCTAGTCTTTTCATTAATAATTGAGCTTTCTTATGATTTGATTGGCCCCATTTTGCATCTTTTTGAGGATAATCTTGACATCAATAACTGACCAATCATAATTCAAGTGTTTCTAGCTTGTGTGGCCCATATTTGGTGATCTGAGACTCATTCACCACCTTGGGAAAATGGGTCTCACCTAGATATTTTGGCCCTGACCTGATTTTCACACATTTCTAAGAACTTTTAGTTTCTAGTCCCATACATTATTCTTGGTGGGACTCATTCACCACCTTGGGTGAATAAGTCCTATGTGGCCCAAAATCAAATTTAATTCAAAATTTTGGCAAGATTTTATTCTTCTAGATCTGATGTTAGCTTGTAGTGTTGTAATTTTGGGAATTATTGCATAATTAACTATAAATACAAGGTTCTTTAACTCATATTCTCACCTAGCATTCAAGAGAGTTCACAAGATAGTTCACAAGATAATTCAAGTGTTTACAAGAGAATTCAAGAGCATTCAAGAATGGATTATCAAACATTTTATAGCAACATTCAAGCATCAATCATCATGTCAAATATTTCATCTATCATGTTTGTTATTGTGCTAACAATTGTGATGTAGGGTTTATGATTCAAGCAAGTGTTTCAAGCAAGATCAACATCATTCAACCAATATTCAAGAACCACATCCATTGCAACCATTTCAAGAATATTTGTAGTACCTTATTGCTAGGGTTTGGTAAGTTGCAACATTATCTTTTCTTCATTCAACATTCTCCATTCATATTTGGTTTCATTTCAAGGATTGATTTCCAACAAGGGGTTTGACTAGGGAAAACTCCTATCCACTAACTCAATAACATTTTCCCCTCTCCTTTGTGTGAAATTTGAAGATCTAGGTTACATATTTCATAAGGAGCAATATTGGAGAAAAGTTTTCAAGTGATCAAAGAAGTCATCAAGCCTTGGAGAACATTGGAAATCACCTATAGGTTGAAAATTAGAGGGTCAGATCTAGATATCAGTCAGGAAGGATAGAGTAAAAAGAGAAGAGCAGAATAAGCTTTTGAAGCTTCAAAAAATCCCAATTGGATTGATTCACCACTTCTAGCGAAGGAGTCCTAGTTCCTATCAAATTTTCAAGATTTTATAGATTTGGATACCCTTTTGGTAGGTTTCTGTTCTTGCACATTTTCTTAGAAACTGGGTTGATTCACCAAACTTTGTGAATGAGTCCTAGTTAATAGTAAAAATAGATTTTCTAGAATTCCAAGCCTCCATTCTATCTTCTCCAGATTCTGAGGTGCACACTTTCTGTTTTACAATTTTTTGTGTTGTTTTGTTCACTTTTCTAGGTCATTTAGTATTAGTTTACATTCAATTAGGGTTTTGAATTACATCTTGTATTTCATTGTATTTTCCAATTTTACAATTAGTGGTGATCCCCTCATTAGATAATATTCAGACCCTAGGATAGCCCTATTGCAAGATCTCTTTCTCTTTTGCATTAAGATCTCTAGGGTTGTCCTTGAGTGGAATAGCTTTGTAAGTGGGTGTGATAGCACTTGATCTCCTTATCCCTCATTTCCAAAGGTTCCATTTTCGTGAACTTTCCCTTAGAACATCATAATTCTGATTTGGAGTGCATTTTCATTTAGCTTGCATTAACATTGCATTCTAGGGTTTCAAATTTTGTATTAGTGAAAGATCATTTAGCTTACATTTTTGCATCCAATTTCATTTAAAACCAGTCAAAATCTACATTTACATCTCATAAATAGATCAAAAAAATAAAAAGCATAAAGTTTAATTGAAAAATTCTTTTTTTTTTGAAAAAAATCATTATTGGGACTCATTCGCCACCTTGAGCGAATCAGTCCCTCTACACATACTACATTGCATCTTTTGGTACTTATAGTTCAGTTTCTAAGTTTCTATTTTTTGTTATTACCTTCAAGTTTCAGTTTACATATTTTCTATTTCATCCAATTCATTGCATCTAGTTTTAATTACTTCATCTTGTGCATTGCTTAGATTTAGAATTGTATTTCATTTTACATTGTTGCATAGTTTAGAATCTAAAATTTTCATCATGGATATGTGCTTTAGCAAGCTTCAGATGTCATTAAAGTCCTTAGTGGATGTGTCAAGTTGTGCTTTTGGAAATGACCCTAATGAAATTGAACTCACTCATGCTCACTCAAATCCTAATGCATGTTCTTCTTATGATGTTGACATCATTGGAGAAGATGATTACAACATGAATAGGTTCCTAAATGATTTTATTACCAACCTTGAAGCTAATGCATCCTTTTATCCATCCATGAAATAACCAAATCCCCCCATGATACCACCTCTTGAGATGTTTGGTTACTTACATCCTGAAACAAAAGTTGAACCTAAGTTCCCTACAATAGGTGAACTTCCTCTACGTAAGCAAATACTCAACCATTCTATGATAACAAAGTAACAAACACTCCTATCAATCTCAAAGAAACATATGGAAAAGGTTTCACAATCTTGAGTAAACAAGGATGTGATACCACAAGTGAACATGAGATCCACCAAATATTAGAGTAAATACCAACTAATGAAAACAAAAATGGGTTAGGATATCAAGATCCCTCTCACAACATAAGTGTTCCTAAAGAATATCTAAGGCTTCATAGTGATGGTACAGTGATCATCGATTCTCCTACTGATATGAATTTCCTTCTTCCTAAAGAACAACCAATGACTCATAACAATAACAAGGATAAAGATAATGTCATCTTGGGACCTCTTTCCCTAATCCCATCTAGAGAAGTTGGTTAATCTAGCAAGGGCCTCTGGTTAATCTAGCAAGTGCAAGAGGCCCTACAAATTACAAAAATTAAAGTTTCCTTATCCATCACCTGAAAGTGAAAGGAAGCTACAATTTCTTTTGAAAAAAGAGCTGATAACATTACCACCAATGAAAGATAGAATAGTGTTATATCCTAAGGATGCAAAAGTTCCACATTGCCAATACTACAAAACTCTTGGACATAGTACAGATGAGTGTCGTGCATTCAAGTTAGTATTGAAAAACTTTCACTTCACTGACAATGATTTCCATCGAGTGATTACATAGCATACTCTTTCAAAAACCCTTGTCATGTAATAGTTGTAGAATATTCTATTCTCACTATCACATGATCTTTCCCATCACCTACCTTGGCTCATTCTTGTCTCAAACTCAGCGGGGGAAAGAATTAGATAGCCTTGCCCTAGTAACACATTTGTTGTTTTCTTGTTGGCTTTCCATCCACCTTTTTCTTATTCAATCTAACATTGGGGGGAGGATGACTTGATCATAGGAAGACTCGCATGTTCCTTACTAGTCTTTTGCATTATTTCTTTCTTTTTCCTTTTCTTTTGTGTGATTGTGTGTTTGTAATGTGATCCCTCATGACATTCTATTTGATGTTCTCTCTCTCTCTTTGTGACATTCCTCTATTTGTATCTTCATTCTTCTCTATGTTGTAAATCTTTTATCATTTTTCCTTTTCTCTTTTACATTTGTCTCGTGTTTTCCTTTTGGGGATGATGCAAGGCATCGAGACATTCATGTCTCTTCCATGTGACCCAAAAGATTGTATTTTCATTTTCTTTTTTCATTTGTCTTGTGCTTTCCTTTTGGGGATGATGCAAGGTGTTGAGACATTCATGTTTCTTCCATGTTGACCCAATTTTTTTTTCTTTGTTTTCACTCTATGTGTGTCATTCTTCTAGTTCTATGTGTATTTGGGGAATGATGACAGTTCTAAGATATCTAAAAAAAACCATTGCAGCAAAGAACATACTAATCCCAAATACATAGATCCCTTATGTGTTTGGTGTTTTCATTTTTGGGGGAAACCAATCTCTTTTCTTACATAACATAGCTTTACTTGGAAACATATGACTTGGCATAGGGCTTACCAAGGTGGCTCTTTTTCTTCTTTGTTTGCATTTATCATTTTCTACTTTAAAGTAATCTCTCACAACATGGTGTTTAGCAATTTCTTTAAAGTGGGGGCATACATTGACATTATTCTTTTGCAATTTTTCTTTTTCATGGTTCATGGCGTAGTTTTCTTACTTCATATGATGTGTTTTTCACTTTGTGGATGACATTGGGTGTGATGTCTCTCATGAGTGTGATCTCTCTTAGCATATTGCATTCCTCTTAATGGATTGATGTGATGCACTGCATCCCCTAAGTTGAGAATCTTCTATTCTTTGATTGGTCCTCTCTTGGAGACATTAGACACAATGTCCCCTAAGTTAAAGACCTCACATGAACTAAGCAAGACTCGTTTGAACATTTCCTATTTGGAATTTTTCATTTTTCATTATATGGCCACCTTACATAACACAACTTGCATGCCTGTGGAGCCATCCTATTTGTTCATGAGCTCCAAGCATACAAAGTTTTTCTTGTCTCATGAAGCTTGAAAATCATTTTTGTGTGACACCTTATTAAAGTTATTAGGGGTATAAATTTTGTATGGTTTGAGTAAGAAGCTTGACTGAGGCATGAATTTCCCCATATCCCTCATGCTTGTCTGTGTGAGTTCATACAAGCCATGAGTGTATGTTTCTCACCTTGTTGGACTTCTCACTCGACGAATAGCCTAAAGTTTGATCACCTTAGAGTATGCATTTTTCAGACAAGCAGCCTAGTTTTGATCCACATTGTGATGGAAATATGTTTGAATCTTGATCAATGCATGCTTGTTCCTTGTTGTTGTTCTTTATATCATTTGCATGAGTGTTCTTTTGTACCTATGTTTGTTTGTCATGGGATCTTGATCTTGGGGGCTTGATCACCCCTCTTGATAATTATCTCATCTTATTGGAATTGGTACACTTGGACCCCTCTTAATGCACATTGGTATACTTTAGTGTGAGTTTGAAGCAAGTTCATCCTCTCACTAAAGTGGGGGCTAAATGGAGTCACCAAAAAAGTAACCCTTCTACTTTTTCTGGCTTGTTTGGGCCCTCCTTGTGATTTTGGCTTAATGTTTCCTTGATTTGGTGTTGTAATGTGGATAACACATTCACATTAAGTCTTGGTCCCTTGTGAACTAATGGATTTTAATGGCACCTTGCTAAAGTGTTGTGAAGTGTTGTAACATACTTTCACACATTTCTATGGTTTTATCAAATATTCAAACATAATAAACCTATTTTTAATCAAAATCAACCTTAATCTTTCCTTATTTGGAGTGTTCTAAAGTGTTGTAACACACTTTCACATTTCTCTATGCTTGTCATTAATAATTGGGCTTTCTTATGCCTTACTTGGCCCCATTTTACATCCATAAGCCTCATTTATTGCATCTTTTCAAGGATAATACTGACATCAATCATTGAACAATCATAATTCAGGTGTTTTTTGCTTGTGTGGCCTAAATTTGGTAATCTAAGACTCATTCACTACCTTGGGAAAATGGGTCCCATTGGATCTTTTGGCCCTAAACCAATTTTTACATATTTCTAAGCACTTTTAGTTTTTGGTCCCATACATTATGCCTGGTGGGGCTCATTTGACACCTTGGGCGAATGAGTTCGATTTGTGGCCCAAAATCAAATTTAATTCAAAATTCTGGTGATATTTTATTCTCCTACATCTAATGTCGGCTTTTAGTGTTGTAATTTTGGGAATTCTTGCATAATTAAGTATAAATACAAGGTTCTTTCACTCATATTCTCACTTAGCTTTCAAGAGAGTTCACAAGAGCATTCAAGTATTCACAAGAGAATTCACAAGAATTCAAGGGTAGATTATCAAGCATATTAAAGCAGCATTCAAGCATTAATCATCATGTCGAAGATTTCATCTATCATGTTTGTTATTGTGCTAACAATTGTGATGTAGGGTTTATGATTCAAGTAAGTGTTCAAGCAAGATCAACATAATTCAAGCAAGATTCAAGAACCAAATCCATTACAACCATTTCAAGCATATTTGTAGCACCTTATTACTAGGGTTTGGTGAGTTGCAACATTGTCTTTTTTCCATTCATCATTCTCCATTCATATTTGGTTTCATTTCAAGGATTAGTTTCCAACAAGGGGTTTGACCAAGGAAAACCCCTATCCACTAACCCAACAAAATTTTCCCCTCTCCTTTGTGTGTAATTTTTAGATCTAGGCTACATATTTCATAAAGAGTAAGATTGGAGAAAAGATGTCAAGTGATCAAAGTTGTCAAAGAAGTCATCAAGCCTTGGAGAACATTGGAAATCAACTACAGGTTGCAAATCAGAGAGTTGGATTTGGAAATCAGTTAAGAAGGATAAAGCAGATAGAGAAGAGTAGAATAAGCTTTTGAAGCTTCAAAAAATCCCATCTGGACTGATTTTCCACTTCTGGCAAATGAGTTCTAGTTCCTGTCAATTTTCAGGATTTTGCATATTTGGATACCCTTTTGGCAGATTTTTGTTCCTACACATTTTCCCAAAAACTGGACTAATTCACCTAGCTTGGTGAATGAGTCCCATTTAGTAGTAAAAGAATATTTTCTAGAATTCTAGACCTCCATTCTATCTTCTCTAGATTTCCAGGTGTACACTTTTTGTTTTATAGTTTCCTATGTTGTTTTGTTCACTTTTCTAGGTCATTTAGTGTTAGTTTGCATTCAATTAAGGTTTTGCATTACATCTTGCATTTCGTTATCTTTTCTAAGTTTACACTTGGTGATGAACCCTTCATTAGATAATATTTAGACCCTAGGATAGCCTTATTGCAAGATCTCTTTCTCTTTTGCATTGAGATCTCTAGGGTTATCCTTGAGTGGAATAACTCTGGAAGTGGGTGTGATAGCACTTGATCTCCCTATACCCCATTTCCAAAGGTTCCAGAAAGGTTTCTTTTCTTTAGGTGTGAGCCTAATTGAACTTGCACCCTTTCCCTTCACCATGAACATTGGAAACACTATCACTCTATATGTGCTTTTGTTCTTTTCATACTCATTCCTTAGTGCTTCCAAATTGATCTGTTTGGTTGCATTGGGGTTAAGTGAAAACCCTTATAACTCCTTAGTTTAACTTCACCATCTCCACCCTAGCATGTGTCCTCACAACCCAAATATTTGGGTCATAAAATGAGCAACAATGGTTTTAACTAGGTCGACATCTAGGTACACATTTGAAACTACCATCTTCCTTAGGTCTAAGATCCAACCATTGCAACTCAAAACTTCGACATTCATTTTCCCATACCAGTACTTGAATAATTCCCTTTTTTCAACCTTCATATCAACATGTCTGATAGAAAAATGTTTATTCACAATACCATTTTCTTCCCTTGGGCCTTGCAACAATAGTTTTCCTATGTTTTTTCCATTTTTGAACCAAGCAGTTGGGCTAATAGGTCTTCATGGAGGGATAATTTAGCGGTGGAACTAGAAGCTTGAGCTTTGGGGGGTCGAATTTTAGCATGAATCATAAAAAATAGGGTTTTCTATAGTAGGACTAGGGTTTCAAATTAAGTATAGACTATGATAGGGAAATTTGTAGTTAAGCAGAATGCAAGCAACAAAAACTAGGAAAATTCAAAATATATAGCAACGCTACAACAAAAATTCAAGACTATAACTAACAAGAGCATAAGATTCTATACACAATTGAGCAAAGCATAGGTAATTTTCAACTCATACGTGTTTAGGAAGCACAAACCCTAATTTATTTCATAGAAAGCTGATTATTTGTAAGGTTCAATCTCTAGTTGCTTTTGAATACTTTGGTGAATTGGAATTATGCCTTGGATTCTACTTTTATGGAAAATTACAATAAATTTAGGCTTTTTGGCATCTCGTTTGCCATTACTATTCACTCGCATGAACCAAAATGATTGCATCTATCCATTTTTTCAATTTTGAATTTGAGTCATTGATCTAAGGATGATCTGCACCTTTGGAAGACTAAGATTGAGTCAACAAAGTTTTAAAAATCTGACCTTTATTCACCTTAAAATTTAGCCAATAGAATTTTTCCATATGGAAAATCCCACCTCATGTCATCCTTGGTCATCAAAAGAGCTGATGTGGCAATTGCCCGCATCCCTGCACTCATTCATTGATAAATAGATCAAAGGTTGCAAGATTGTAGGGAGAGCCACTAGATGCTTCCACGTGTACAACTTGTGCACTTTTTAACCTTCCATGTATTCATCCATACTTAGGAAAATTTTGTCATATGTTTTATCCCTATAGAATATGGACGATTGAGATTAAATAATTTTATAAAAGATCCATCAGAAAAATACGACATGCATTTAGATACATGTCTTTTACCCTTCAATATGTCGCTTCAATACATAGTAAAATATTTCATTTGATTTAATAGATCATCCAGTGGTTTAGAATTTTCCACTTGGCATCATCCTGCATCCTCGCGGTCAACCAAGGTCTTTAGAGATGGCCCCACAGGATTGTGAGGAACAATGAAGATGGTGCCATATGGCACAATAAGGACCTTCATATCACATGCCCACCAATTAGATTTATAAAGAACTATGGAGCCCACTATACACATGACACCTTACTTTCCCACACTAACATTCTAGTGAATATTTTAATCTATGTAGGCTTGCGGGGATGAATGAATATTGAACACATATCAATTATGGGACCAGGCCACACCTTAACAGTTTATTTAGCACATGCAAGAAAGTTGTAAATTAAGTCAGGGCCATTTTTACTAGGTCAACAAGAGTCTTAGGACTTAAAATTATTTTAGACCTAAGATAGGGGACTTTAGACATTAGTCAATAATATTTCATAACCCACAAGACTTAAGTTTTAAACAAATATTTCAAAAGGAAATTACTGATAAGACTAGAATGTTGGGGTTGGGGCAACACAATGCTAATGGCATAAGTTGTAACTTTGGAAATAAAAAAGGGGCAGTGATAGGTCAACAAGAAAACATAAAAATGACTAAGGCTTTTACACTATTAGGGTTTAAAGAGGGTTTTATCCCTATGGTGAACCCTACACACATGAAACAACAAACCCTAGCCAACAAAGAACCATATAAGTTTTCAAAAAAATTAAATGTATACCAGAACCACAAAAAAATTCATGAGTCCTATCACATGCTTTGATGGGTCTTCCACTGTAGCATTTCCCATGGTGATGATATGTGTATGGGAAGTCTCCTCTATATTTGACATGGATATTGGTGTTAAGGATGATTCTTCTTCAGGACTCTCTCTATTCACTTGTATAGGAGTGAATTTTCACCCCTTACACAAATTCCCCTTTTGCACATCCTCACCTTAGAAAATGAAATTGAAAGGAAAAATTCCACATCACCCAACATCCTTCCTTCCACTCAGCTTCTGTTTGTTGTGTTGATGAGAGAATTTATGTCAGGGATACATGTGCGGAGTGTAGATTTCTGCATGACACACTACCATCCTTGACAGATTCCCGCTTCTGAAGTTGGAAGAGGCATTACACTTTTGATTGGGAATGATTTTTAACATCCCTCTTTGACCAACCAACCTCAAAAATGGCAGATTATTCCTTCTCCTTCAAATCCATCTATCTTCATCTCATTTAATCCTCTAGAGCTCTCACAAGCTCTTGCAATATCTACACACATTCTAAAGCCATCCAACATTCACTTCACCCTCAAACAACATCTTCTCAACATTCCATTGTAGTAGCAACAACACTCCATCAAATCCACATAGAAAGTGCGAAGTAAGCCATTATAACATGGGCTTGGAGCCTTGTGATGTTTCTGTTCATCACAGTTGCGGATGTGGTGACCTTTCCAAGTCCATATTCTCCTCCATTAGCTAGTGAGATTTTGGGTGGAGGTGGTAATGTTTCACTCCTCTCCTTTCTAATTTGGTTGAGGAGCCTAATACTTTTTTGTAGCGTTCATTGCAATTTCTACTTTCTTTACTTCTTTATTGCATATTTCTATCTTGTTGCTATTTGGCTATCTGTGGTGGTGGAAACACCAAAACATGGATCTTACTGAGGCAAGCCCCTATATAGCCCCAAAAATTTACCCCTTCTTTCTTGTGTGCTGGTGAGAGAATGCTTGGTGCTAGTTGGCGAACGTGCATCTTTGTGAGATTATCTTCGTCACCCTAGTTTTTGTTTACTTCTTTTATCACTTTAGTTTCTATTTCCTATACTTCCTCATTCTGTTTTTTACCATCAAGATTAGCTAGCTAGGCTATAATTTTGTTTTTGAGTAGTTCATATTGTGTTCACTACTTTCTGGTCATACAGATTCTAGCGCGCCATGCTGACACCCCAAAACTGCACTTCTATACTCAGAAAGAGAGTTGTTTGAGGCACAGTATCGACTCCAAAAACCAACTTGCCTAGCCTAAACCTAAGTTTGGGATCTATAGAGTGATTGAAGTATATGATAGTGGCGCAGGAGCACCTAGGCTAAACTCCAGTTTGTTTGTCATCAATTTTGGCTTGTCCCTGACCTTAGCCAAGTCAGGGTAATACTGTGTTTGTTTTGGACCTTAGAAGGTCTTGGTTGTGTGTGGTGAGTTAGTCACTAGGACTAAAGTCATCATTAGTTAATCATTGTTGTTAAATGTTGCTTTATTTAGCTCGAGATAGCTTATGTTGGAATGTAGGGTATTAAATGTGTTATAACCACATGGTCATTGTTAGAAGATGCCAAGGGATAGTTAAGGGAGTTGTTGGCTCGAGATCAAGGTGTTAGAGGTCCTAAGATTTAGGATCATGACATAGTGATAAGTTGCAAAATGTTGTTGTAAAGTTGCATGACAACATTTGTGGAATTGCATGCAACTTAGTTGGATTGGATTCCCTGAAATTTAGGAGCATGGGATCGATCAATATCCCTTGAAATGTGGAAAAGGCATATAAGTAGAGGTGTGGCTCGTAGAGAGCAGTTAGATTGCATTGTAAGCAAGTTTTGGTGTGAAGGAATAGTGAATTTTCTGCATTTTCCTGTGTTTACCCGTGTATCTTGAGAAACAGAGGTATTAAAGGCACTATGCATACTGATTTAGCATTGTTTTTGAGTTCATAGAATAGTTTTGAGTACCATTCATTCTATAATCTAGTTGCTTAGAGTAGGTTTGTTGTTTTGAATCCACAGTTTAGAGTCTAGAGGTTTGTAATTGTAGTTTTGAGCAGTCAGTCTTCTCATGGCTCCCCCATAAGATCTAACCACGGGATCTCCCTGAAATTAGATTGAAATGACAGGGGAGCCAATTACTTGTAAATATTTAGCAATAGGAAGTATAGGGAATGGAGAAAAGATTTGTAAAATCAAACCCCAGGCGAGCTAGGATAGTCCGGTTAGGAGTTTGATAGAGAAAATTGGAAGAACTTAGGCAGGGGTTACAAGTACTGTATAGAAGAAGCATGGTCTCAGGTAGGGCAAGAAAAGACCTTCACATGTCAGAAGGATTGAAGCTTCAAACAATCCATTAGAAGTAGATTTGAAGGAGAAAGCAGTGAAACCCTATGAATTAGGTCAATTAGCCCTTTCTACCCTTGATTGTAGGAATCCATTGTACAGATGAGACAGAGGTCTGACACCCAGTGAAACATTTAAAGGTCCAAAAAGGGTGTCTGGAAGTGAGGTTTATTTGCTAGGTCGTTTGACAAGTTTGAGCAAGAAAAGCCAAAAAGTGACTGGTAAGGGTTACAAGGAAATAGGCCTCTTCAAGGCAGAATCTTGAGATCGGGTAGATTGAGGACTGAAGACCCTCCAAGATGCATTCAATTGAATGTGAAATGCAAGGAAATAGTGTCTCTAGCACCCCTGCAAGAAGTTCAAGCAAGATGATGAAGTTGGCACTTAGATTCTTCTAAGTCCAAAAGAGAGTAACCAGTTTCAAAGGAGGTGTTGGTCTTCCAAAGGTAAAGCACAAGTGGAAAACTCTTTGTGAAGAGTTGGAGCAGGACTAGGATAGTCATCTAAGCTCAACTAGAACCCATTAGTAGCAGGTTCCAGGAAGGAGACAATGAATGGTCTTCTAGGAGATTGTGCAAGCAACCTTTTGGTTCACCATACACCAGATAGTCCTCAACATTCTCGATCCCTAGTTTAGGATACCCTTTAGAGTGAGGTAAGTTAGGGAAACCCTCCACTCTTGGATCTCTGTGACCTAGAGCCTTGACGTGGTTGGCCCCCCTCTCTTACATTTTTGGTGACCTAACATGAATCATTTTGGCTCCATTTGGAAGTACTGAAGGCTCCTTTCCTCGTGTTCTAGGAGTGTTGTAGGTGTGAGTGTTGTGAGGCTCTCCACCTTTAAACCTAGCCTACAACCATGAGTAGGTGTAGTTGGAAGGTTCCATAAGTATGCAGAGAGAAACCTTAGCTAGGTCAGTATCCTATTTTAAGCCTTTGGTAGGTTTTTTGTGAGAGTATTGTTTAGTGTACATGATAGACTCTTTCCTACATCTGCCTATCCCCTCTGTGCAACCTATGAGTAGTGGTACAAGTATAACCTTCACCTCGCAGGACCTACCAATGGGCTTTAATAGTGAACCATCTCCTCTTTACATCGCTACGTGGATAAATTGAAACATTGTAGCAGGTGTTCTTGTTGACTGGATGTCTCAAGTGAACATTATAATCAAGGAGATTATGTTAATCAACTTCTTGCACAAAGATGGGTATGATGCACCTATGAGCACTATCCATACACATAATGAACTTTCCATACCTCCCCTTGGTAGTATCATTTTTTCAGCCCTTGTCGGACCTAAATTCATGAACTTACTATTTGAAATAATCTCGGGGTCTAAACTCTTTAGAGTGAAGCTAGGTATCCCCTAGCTTGTAGCTATGAATGCAAAATTCCCTTAGTTGTGCACAAGTGTTTAAATTTTATTCATGAGGTTTATGTGCAGGTGATCCATGAAACCAATTATAGACCACCGGTTGCATGTGGTAATTATTCTTTAGATCAGTTTTGGCCTACACTCATTGGTCCTCTTCCACCTAGGAAGGACCTCTTGTACTAGACATATCAAAAGTATAAGAGGGGGTGCTTAACACCTAGAGTGAGGTACCCTCCATTTCCTTATTTCATTTTGCATAGGGCCTATTTGAAAGTTGTCAATGATGTCGCTAAGGCTTGAAGAAGAGAAGAAGAAAATCCTCCTTAGGGTCCCTCTTCTTCCTCTTTCACTATTCAACCTGACATTTTCTCTCACCCCACTATGACACCATTAGATTCTATTCCACATTTGTGAGAGAATCCTATGGTGCTTGCTTGGTGACAACTCAAGTGTCCCACATTCAAGCTTCCTATTCCACCCATAGAGCCTAAGCCCATTTGATATGGTTGAAGAAAATATCCCCATGGGGAATCCTCTATGTCTTGGCCTCTACAGCCTCCCACCACTTCTTCTCCCAAAGCAAGAAATGGGAATATTCTTGCTGTCAAGAAATTAGAGCCAACTTCCCCTATTGTTTCTCAATCTCTTCCTCCTACTCCCATTCGAGAGCCTATCCCTCCACTAGAAATGATTGAAGTGGACACTCCCATGGCTGAGCAAGAGCCTTCCATCCCCTTGTAGTGCTTGGTCTCTAGCTTGAAGAGCCACAAAAACTACCTTGTGTGTGAGTGCAAGCATTGGTGAAAGGATCTTGTGGTTGAGTAGGCCACTTTGTAGAAGAAGGAAGAGTTGACTACCCCTATTTCAGGACCTCTTGATGCATCATCCTCTCTCCTCCCTTCGGCTTCTATGTAATCTAACTTAGTCTCGCTTCTGGCTCCCACTATGAGTACGAGTGCGCCTGACCCCAAAAAAGTGCAAGTTTTTATCTCTCCTTTGATGGAGCTACCCTTGTTGATGTCCCTTATGGACATCTCACCATTCCCTAAACTCATGGATATGTTGAATACATCAGTGGTATTTTCCATGATTTTCTCCTCCTCTTCCTCCTTTACACCTCTCACCTCATGTTTTGGGGAGTTCACATCCCTCAATGAAGTAGAATATGGAGGATGGACCTTCCATCAATGGAGGGTGTAAGAGGATCCCACCTTCTTTGAAAGGTGGTCTTGCACTAACTTGTTCTATCCTAGTGATGGAATAGTCCTAGATTCCCCTGAGTTTGTCACCACTCCTGAGGCACTCAATGATCCAAATAGTGAATCTTAGGCACAACCCTCTCCATCCTTTGAGGTACGACATGGTGCTCTAGCAAAGTACATGTTTAAATCTCTAGATGAAGTTCCAACCTTGTTCGCAATTTTTGTGAAATTGCTATCCATAGCTCCACAAGAGCCAAGTGGAGGAGATGTTGTGGGGCCTTCTTGCTTAGCCCTTATTACGGGAGGGTTGTAAGCTCCCCCCCTTAATATTCAACCATTGTAGGCTCATCCTCCTTCCCCTTATAATGATCTAGACTGGGAAGTGGATGACCTCTTGGTTGATGAGTGTTAGGGGGAGGCCTCTTCTTTATCTTTAGATTAGATGTATGTGTGTTGTGATGTGTTCCCCATGTGATTATGTATTGTGTTCCTGGTTGAACCTTTTCACCCTTGTTGGTGCTTGGATACACGAGTCAATTATATCATAAACCTTCCTCTATTTGTATCATCATTCTTCCATGTTTGTGATTGATTTTCAGTAAATTGGGGACGATGCAAAGTGTTGGGGGAATTTAGGCTTCCCTTCCATGTTGACCCAATTTTTTGTTTTCACTTTGTCTTCTCATGCATTCTTCACATGATTTGATATAGTAGGTGGTTGATGATAGTTCATTTATATACGACTATTATAATTATAAATATATATTTATGAGTAGATCTGACCCCAAAATATCAGATCACCCTCGTGTCTCTTGTTTGTGATTATTTCCCTTTCGCTCTTTCTCTTCTCTTTCTCTCTTCCTTTCTTGAGTTGTCCCTTTCATGTGTGACAACACAATTAATTTGATTTTCAAAAAGTGTATTTGTTGCCAACAAATCTTTTCTCAAGAATCTTTGCAAGTTTTTTTCAAGAATCACATTCTTAACTTAGACCTAACAGAAAGTGTTTCCTTCATCATGGGTTTGCAAAAAAAAAACTTGAAGATTTTCCTTTGTAGTGGAAGCAACTTTTACCATCCCCTTGCAAGGTGGCATCTTATTCCTTTCAAATTCCTTTATGAAGTGAACATCTTTCGAAATGATTCCTTGATGATGAATTGATTTAAAAAAAAAAATCTCTTCCACACTTTCAAACAACGCGTCCCTTGAGTGGACCCCTCTTTATACTGGGTTCTCAAGGGATCCCTTTGAAAGTATTTTGACTTATTGATGGTCTACATGACTGTTTGCTTACTTTCCTGTGTGGCCACTTTCATACATGTTCTATCTATAGGTAAACATGTCACTTTACAGTTGCACTTGTGAAGCCACTTTTTGACTCTATGAAGTCTCCTTCTTTGGGTTTCCTCCATGCAAGAGATCTTGGAGGATGCATCCATGTAGGTTTACAAACCTGTAAGGCACTTACACCTTTGAGTTTCCTCCATGTGAGAGAACTTGGGGGTCACTCCCTTGTAGGTCTGTGGGCCTATAAGGAGGTCTTTCTGGGTTTCCTTCATGTGAGAGATCTTGGAGGAAACCTTCCTTGCAAGTCTACAGGCCTATAGGGAACTTTCTCTAGGTTTCCTTCATGTGAGAGATCTTGGAGGAAACCTTTCTTGTAGGTATATGAGCCTGTGAAACACTTACTTCTTGGGGCTTCCTTCATGTGAGAGATCTTGAGGGTCAGCTCATTGTAGCTTTGCGAGCTTGCATGGCACTTTCATTTGGGTTTCATTCACATGAGAGATCTTGGGGGATACCTCCTTTCATGTCTATAGGCCTATAAGACACTTTCATTCTAAAAATTCATATTTATGCGGGGCTATGGAGTCCTTTTCCTGCCCTACACTTTTAAGCTCACCATATTGTGGTCTTCTTCCTTGATGGTTCAGGTATAAATTTCTAACCCTATTAACTCTTTGATCTAATTTACTAAAGCACTCATCAATATTCATGCTCACTAAAGTAGGGGAAAAATGTATAGGAGAAAATTTGCACCCCTTACACAAATTCCCCTTTTACACATCCTCACCTTAGAAAATCAAATCCAAAGGGAAAATTCCACATCACCAACTGCCTTCGTTCCACTTGGTCTTTTTATCTATTATGTCAGTGAGAGAATTTTTGTTGGGGATGCATGCACGACGTGTAGACATCCACATGGTGCACTACCATCCCTAATAGATTCCTACATATGAAGTTGGTAGAGGCGTTACATTTTCAATTGGGAACAATTTGTAATGTCCCTCTTCAACCAACTAACCCCAAAAATGGTAGGTTCTTCCTTCTTCTCCAAATTCAGCTATCTTCATCTCATTTCATCCTCTATCACTCTCACAAGATCTTGCAATCTCTAGAAACATTCCCAAGCCATCTAACATTCATTTCACCCTCAAACAACATTTTCTCAACACTCCATTGCAACAAAAACACTCCATCAACTCCACAAAGAAAGTGTGAAGCAAGCCATTGTAGCGTGGGATTGGAGCCTTGTGAGGCTTCCCTTCATCATAGTTGCAGCTGTGGTGACCTTTCAAAGTTAGTATTCTCCTCCATTGGCTAGTGAGCTTTTGGGTGGAGGTGGTAACGTTTCACTCTTCTCCTTTGTGATTTGGTTGAGTAGCCTAATACTGTTTTGTAGTGTTCATTGCATATTCTACTTTCTTTACCTCTTTATCACATATTTCTATCTCGTTGCTATCTGGATGTCCATGGAGGTGGAAACACCAAAAATGAGGATTTGACTGAGGCAGGCCCCTATACATCCCCAATAATTTCCCCCTTCTTTCTTGTGTGCAGGTGAGAGAACACATGGAGCTAGTTGGCAAATATGCATCTTTGTGAGATTATCTTCATCACCCTAGTTCTTGTTTACTTGTTTAATCACTTTAGCGCTCAAAATTGAATTTTCCCTCAAAGGGGACTCATTCGCCACCCTTGGCGAATGGGTCCCACCAGAGGGGACTCATTCACCCAAGGTGGCGAATGGGTCCCAATACTGATTTTTGAAGGTGGGTTTTCAGGGTATGAAAAAATTATGTGTTGTTTGTCAGGTTTTATGTGATTTCTCAAGTAAAATGGGCCACTAGATAAAAAATAATGGGTCTTAGGGGCTTATAAATTCCATTTTAAAGGATAAATGATGCAAAGGGACTCAAAAGTGGGTCAAATTACACGTGAAATTGTCTCTTTTCTCAAGAGGGTCCAATTTTCTATGGTGCATTTAGCCCCCACTTTAGTTCCCATATGACCCTACATGCATATGTAAGCTAAAGGACTCTAAATGATGCACACAATTACATATAAGGATACTTATTCAAAAGGTGGGAGAAGGAATCCCCTAGTGTAATTTTCTACAAAACTACAACATTAGGAATCGTATCTTGCAACACACATTTGTTAGTTATCCAAAAGTCCTTTTTTCTAACTCTTAAGAATCCAATTTGAGGGTAGATGTATGCCCCCCCTTGATTCCACTTTCTTTACAGAGGTGGAATCAAGGTAGCAATCTAGCCACGCCAAATAAGAAACATTGTATCATAGGGCATTTACAAGTACCATGCCACATAACGATAGATAGATGATGATGTTAGGTGCGGAATCACAATTCCAATGCAGCAAACGATGTCAAAAATGGATTACCCTAGCTCCCATTATGTTGATTTGAAGAAGATCTATGTTATGAGTTCTTTAAAAGATAATAAACCTATGTTAGTAAGAGTAAAAATATATGAAAAGGGATTAAAAGAAGGAGAATAAAGTAACTTGTCACTTACTATTCATTTTACCTCCTTGTAGCTTGAGAGTGATGAATGAGATAAGAACATGCTGAGTAGACAGGATTACATACCTTCGCGGCTGGATGATCTTTGTGAGTAAGTGGCATGTGGTGAGTTGTATTATGAGGTGAGTCGATTTTGTAACTTTTTCCTTGTGATTTTTGTAATAATTTGATGATTTTGATGCATGGAGAGTTTAATTTAGGGTCTTGGAAAAAATGTTCGCAAAGTGTCCCATTTGTTCATAGAGTGTCCCTTTTGTTTGCAGAGTGTCTCGTTTCTTCGCGAAGTGTCCCATTTCTTCACGAAGTGTCTTGTTTCTTTGTGAAATGTCCAAAAAGGGTTCTAAAGTGTCTAGGACCATTAGAAAATCACAATAGATTGACTTTAACACACTTGCTTGATGAAATATGCGAAAATGAAAGAAATTTGATGGGTTTTAGAGAATTTTGTGATGATTTTGATAAGTCCTTGCTTGGTCGCAACAATGGCTAGGGGGAAGCCAGCTCACGTTTCTAAGAGATCATGGACCAATGCTATTGGTGACAAAGATAGAGCATTTGTAGTCAGTGGGTGTCTATTGGGAATATCTTATGCCACCTATGAGATACCATGATGGCATGCTTATGGCTCTGTGTGAGCGGTGGGATGCTAATACTTGTACCTTTCATCTTCCCATGGGGGAAATGATTATCACTCTTGAGTACATACACCACATTCTTCGAGTTCCCATTTAGGGAGAGCAGATATATTTTTGGGGGGATCGGTCATTCTAGGAGAAGAGAGACATACAATATTGTCTAGGTGGGCCTGTACATGATGAGTGAGTTAGAGCACAGATCGAGCTTCCTATGCTATTGTATTCATGAGCTCCCATGGTTAGATGGATTATGATGTACATAGTGGCTCTAGTTTTCAATCCAGATGGATGAGTGACACACTTAGATGGAGGACTGGTACACTTGATATGAGTGATGTATGAGCAGAGGATAGTCTATGCTTGGGGTTGCTACATTTTAGCACATTTGTATTATGATATTTTCCAATTTGTGTTTTGAGAGATTGACATTATGGTCCATTGTACACTTCTATAGGTGTGATGCCTCGAGCATATCACATGTACCAAGCCTGTCAGATTCCCTTGTGTTATAGTTGCAAGATATCCATGAGTTCGACTATCCTTTGCAATGCCTGTGGTAGTATGGGCATTTACACTTTTGGAGGGTTGAGATTTGATTATTTGGAGGAGGAAAAGATCCTATGGAGACCTTATCTACTCACTCTACAGTGGCCAAATCCCATAGGACAGCTACTGAGGATGTAGGTGGATAGGTATTTAACTGAGAGGCATGGCTATGTTGTATGACCTTTCTACTATGGGTGAGTCATGCGATAGTTTGGAAAGGTGCAGATACCACCAAGGGAATGCCCCTTCATTAGATGATTAGTACAGAGTGCTTGGAGGCCAAGTGATATTGTTCAGTTGACTATAGATCATATTTGTGAGAGTGATTCTGATGATTCAGATCATGACCGACCACTAGCATTCGACGCGAATGATGTTGACAACATAGATGAGCACACAAAGTGGTGGTCATATGCACAACCAAATCTCGTGTTCTCTATGTATTTCCCTATAGGAGATGTGAGACTAGCACTAGATGAGGGTGATGATCTAGAGGAGAGAGCAAAGGAGGTACGGTATAGGCCAACAAATATTTTTACAAATGTTATCGATGAGGAGTACCAGTCTGATGTAGATATTGATTATGAGGATCAAGATGGGGGAGGGGATGATGATGAGGAGGAGAATTACGAGGAGGAGCCACTCCTAATTGAGGGTGATAAGATAGCTATTAAGGATCAGTACGAGCATGGAGATTCCTCGCATACTTACAAGACTAGATCACGGGTAGTAGCTACAATAGGCATCAAAGCTCAGAGTTAGATAGAGGCTAGCACATCCTCCATGCCCCCAAGAGAGGATGAGGTTGACATTCCTCATCTGATTGGAGACGTAGGTGATGGCATTTAATATGACACATGTATTTTAGTATCATTTGATTTATTTATATATATCATGATGATGTGTTACTAATTGTGTACATTGTCTATCTTGTAGGAGTGCCAAGAGATTGGTGAGAGTTCTATCGTCAGGCTACCACAAAGATAGTGCCTACATCGATTGATGAGGAGGAGATGGATCCTGAATACGTGCCCCCACCGATCGTGGAGGAGGAGCCAAAGTTTCTCAAACCTTTTGTGAGTTTACAAGAAGTGTATGAGAGTGTGAGGAGATGACTTCATCAAGCTGAGAGTGCAGTACAAACATCACAGACCTCAGCAAAGGTTGAGAGATTGCATGCAGAGCTAAACACGAGTAGAGAGGGATTAGATGGTATAGGAGCGGCTTGTAGTTGTTGGTCAAGTATAGGGTTTGGAGTATGCACTTAGACTTGGAATTTCATGATCATGGTCACACACAACCACCTCATGACATCCAGGGACTGGATCACGAGTGCTAGATCCTGAGGGGTCTAGCTCTCACAGACCTTTATGACTTTGTATATGATATGGAGATGTATAGAAAACTTTGATATATATATATATATATATATAGACATGCACATTTGATGTTATTATGATGTGTCTCATTGTGTGAATGTTAAATGCAATGTGATTAATTAAATTATTTATGGTAAAGGTATTTAATTAATGTCTACATGATTTAACTGGATGGATGTGATCTAGTTTAAAACATATTTCAGTTTTATTGTAGATACAACATTGTTAATTAGAAAAGAATATGTTAAATTAAATACACCTATAACTGATATAAGGATCTAACTTAACAAAACACAAAGGTGAATAGCATGAATCCTAAAGTAATTATAAAATGAATGTAAATAATTACCTTAGCATTCAAGACAAACATAAAATTAGTTGTCAAGAATGAAACAATGTGAAATCTATTTAGAATAACATCAAATAACTTTAAACAAAACTAATTTATCAATCATACTATTCAAGGAGGTTAGAGATAATACCGATGCAAATGCGTGGCATTGATAGGTTCCTTAAGGGGTGTTCCATCAATCTGGGTTAGGAGATAAGCACCCGACCCATAATTGGTATCAACTTTGTAAGGTCCTAACCAATTTGGGATGAATTAATCTTTATCTTCAGTGTTAGCACTAGTAATGCGTTGATTTTCAATAAGGAAAAAATATCCCTTACAAAATGATTGAGGGATGACCTATGTGTTGTGTCTTCGTTGTAATTGTTTGATGTGAGTGTGGAGATGTTTGAGAGTGTTAATACACTGCTTGTCGAGCATCCCAAATTGATGTAATCGTTGATCTTTATAAGTGTCATCATCAATAAGGTCTTGGAGAGCAACTCACAATGTAGGAATTTCTAACTCCAAGGGCATGATTGTGTCAATTCCATAAACAAGGTTATAAGGTGTAGTTTTCATGGATGATCTAACACTTGTTCGATAAGCTCAAAGTGCATAGTATAATTGTGTATGCCAATCTTTATGATGTTTGTTGACAATTTTCTTGAGGATTTGTTCCAGAATCTAATTAGTATTTTTAGCTTGTCCATTGGATTGTGGATAATATGGTGTAGAAAAACGATGTTGAATATGGAATGTTTCAAGAAATTTCTTAACTTCATTGTTCTCAAATGGAGTTCCATTATCTGAAATGATTACAGAAGGAATCCCAAAGCGAGAAATTATGTGTTTCAATATGAAATGACAAATTGCTTCAGCAATTGTAGAATGGAGAGGGATAGCTTCCACCCATTTTGTGAAATAGTCTATTGTAGTTATGATAAATGTATGGCTAGTAGAAGAGGGAGGTGAAATTTTACCAATAATATCCAATCCCCAATCTAAAAATGGCCAAATGGGAACTTAGGCATGAAATTCAATAGTAGGAGCATGGATCAAATGGCTATGTTCTTGACATTTTTGACATTTTTTAATGTAAGTGAAACAATCTTTTTCCATATGTTTCCAATAATAACCCATATGGATAAGTTTTTGCACCAATTATTGACCTCCAAAATGACCTCCACAAGCACTAGCATGGGATTCTTCAAGTGCTATGGGGATTTTAGAATCTTTAAGACATCATAATAAGATACCATTGAAAGATCTTCTATACAACACATTTGCAAGAATCACATATTTGGTTGCTAGTTTGCATAAAAATTATCTGGTATTCATTGTGGTAGACTTGGGAATGGTACCATATTTTAAATAGTTGTATATAGTATCATACCATTCACACGAGGCATCTTGAATTATCACCAAAATTTCATTTGGTGGAGTATCAATCGAAGGTTTCATGTCGTAGGATCATGTGGGGATATAAGAGAAGCTACGCTCACCATTGCATCCACATGTCTATTATATTTTTGTGGAATGTGATGAAGAGCTAGGAGGATTCAACAACACATCTCAAAAAACTTCAATAATAATCCAAAGCAATCTTTGTATAACACATGCTATTAGGCATTGTATATCACATTGGAAACATTGCCATGGCAACCCATAATTTAATGCAATGAACAGTCATTAATAAATTACACAAAACAAATAATAAAGCCAATATCTCTAGTGATATTAAATAAAACATAGATATATACTTTTATTCCAATTTTTATGAAGATCCAATGGTGGAAATGAAAGTTATTGCATTTTTTCCAAAACTGCAAACCTTAGGTAGGGTTCAGACCTTCCCTCACAAAAATGGTCACAACTTATTCAAATCTTAATGAAATTTGATGAGAATTGAATAAAATGAAATTAGATTCACATGGAAACAAAATAAAATTGGTTTCATATCCAAAATATAGACTTTACAATCCCTACCATCACATTTTTTAGAATATAAAATCTGCACAATATTGTTAGAATAGGAAGTCTCACCAAAATTGTCATATCTTCTACAAAACTCAATAAAATTCAATGAAAACAAAAGAATTGGAAACTAGAAATAGATATATTTACATCCTTATATGATACTCAATTATTTAAGTCCATACTAGGCCGTACAAATCACAACTTCAGCTTGGAAATAATGCAAAAATAGAAAATGCACACAAAACCTGAGGTTGCCATTCATCAAACCTAAAAAATAATGTCTCCAACCGCCAATTCGAGTTTTGGAGGGTATATTTATACATTTACAACCAAAACCAACCATTTTAAACTACCTTTTGATTAGGTTTTTGACAAAACACCTTAATTCAACATTTTTTGACAAGTTGCTTGACAACTTTCTTGAGCAACTTTTACAATTTTTACAATATGGAACATATTTAAACATTCTATGAAAAATGAATTAAAATATGACTTCCTAAGACTAAAATACCTCTAAAATTGTTTGGTAAAACTTATTATAAGGCCCAATACAAAAAATAGAGAAACTATTTACAAATGGTCTCATGGAGGCAAGAAATCAAACAGGTGCTCTTGCACCAGAATGTTATCAATGGTGAATGATTCTAAATTTGCTAATAGTATCATTATAAGATCCTTGTATTTTGATAATTTTTCATGTTAGTTTGATATGTACCATTGATTTTTATGATGACCAATTGCGAATCACCAAAGATCTTGATGTGTTTAGTGTTCATTGTTAAAGTAGCTCGCAAACCTGTGATTAATGCCTCATACTTAGCTATATTATTTGGGAATAGGAAATTTAATCAATAGGAAAAGGGAATATGATTTCCATTAGGTGGAATTAGTACCACTCCAACACCAGAAATTGTTCTACACTTAGATCCATTAAAAAATAATTCCAATGGTTTCATGTCAGTGGTTAAGACATGATCATCAGGAAAGGAATCATGAATAGGTAAAGCGAAGGGAGCATTAGCTAAGTGATCAGTTAAGGCTTAGCCTTTGATTGATTTTTGTGAAAAAAATTTAAGGTCAAACTCAGTTAACAACATCACCCACTTAGCTAAGCGTGGACTGAAAGATCTGTTTTGTTGAAAAGATGTTTAAGAGGATCAAATTTTGTGATGACTTGTACTTTAGCATTTAGTAAATAATGTCGCAACTTACTAGTAGTGAATACAAGAACCAAACATTATTTTTCAATTAGTGAATATTAAGTTTCTTAATCAATTAAAGTTTGACTTATATAATAAATAGGATGCTCTTTACCATGATTTTTGTGTTGAGCCACCAATGCTGCAAGAGCATGGGCAGAGGTGGTGATGCAAAAAACAAACGGTCTATTTGGCACAACGGGTTGTAAAATAGGTGGTGTTGCTAGGTAGTCTATTAAAATCTCAAAAGCCTATTTACAATCCCCATCCAACTCAAAAGGTATACCCTTTTTAAGGAGATGTGTAAAAGGCAATGTGCGATCGACTAAAGATGCAACAAAACGACGAATAGCTTGAATTCACCCTTGTAATGTGCGCAATTGAGAAATATTCCTAGGAGGTGGCATGTTAATGATATCATCAATTTTCTTCGTGTCTACCTCAATGCCTCTGTGAGATATGATAAATCCCAAAATATTGCCACTATCTACACCAAAGACACACTTTATTGGATTCAATCACATATTGTATTTACGGATTCATTCAAAGATTTTGTGAAGGAAATTTACATTGTCTTGACGTGTTAATGATTTAGCTAGGATATCGTCGACATAATATTCCAAAATCTTGTGAATGTAATCATGAAATATTAATGTCATTGCACATTGATAAGTTACATTGACATTCTTTAGACCGAAGGGCATCACAACCCAACAAAATTTTCCCCAAACAGTTGTAAAGGAAGTTTTGTATTGATCTTGAGGGTTAATAAGGATTTGATTATAACCAAAAAATTCATCCATGAATGACAACAAAGCATGTCCAAAACTTAAATCCATGATCATGTCTATATTAGGAAGTGGAAAATCATCTTTTAAAAAGGCTTTATTCAGGTCGTGAAAATATGTACATATCTTAATACGATTATCAGGTTTTGCAACTACGACAATATTTGAGATCCAAGTAGAATAATCAATTGGTCTAATAAAGCCCCCATCAAGCAGTTTTTCAAGCTTCACTTTAACATGTAAGGCTTCGTCAGGGTACATTTTTCTTATTTTTGATGAATGGGTTTAGTGTTTTCAACAAGGAAAATGTTATGTGTCACAATTTTTGGGTCAATTCCTAGCATATCAAAATATTTCCAAGCAATTTTTTTAGGAAAGTCATGAAGTAAAGCAGTAGTGTCTTCTTGTTCTTCATCGTCAAGGCACTTTCCAATATTAATAACTTTATCTTTATCATTAATGTCCATTAGCACATCAGTTGTATCTCCTAAAGGGAGTGCATTGGATCTAGGACATTCTAATTCATAGAATTCTTTAGTGATATCACTTGCTTCTTGCTTGGTAACAGTCATGGCACGGGGAATGTTTTTCATGGAAGTAAGTGAGAATGTGTTGTCATAAACTCCTAACATTTGCTTTAAATTTTCATCACTATTGACATACTTGCATGAGGGTGGTAAGTTTATATCCAACAATTTAGGATGTTTGATTGTGAGTTTGTATTTTGGTTGACATGTTATAGCATTAATGCTTAAAGATGGTTGTTGAGTAGCTTTTGTCATTCTAGAAAAAGAATATCCCAATCTAAATTTTGTTTCTTGCGTATTAGGTTCAATAGGGACACAAATACCTTGCTCATGTTTTCCACACCATTTTCTAGTATAGCCTAATTGTTTTACAAGTTCATAGCCTTTTCCATAAAGTCTTTCCATTTCATGCAGATTAGGTGGGGATTGATAATCTATCTCATCAAAATTTGTTGTGTATGTTGCATTGTCATCCAGATTATAGGAGATAGATGTTTGAGATGATTGTTCAAAATTTTGAGTGGACATGATTGTTGGTTGTTCTTGTTTCTCATCTTTCTTTTGTGTGAGTATGTATTTTCCCATAAATGAGGGTGTGAATTCTAAGGATCCCCATCGTGTTGTTCAATTTCAAGAGGATCTATGTTAGATGTTGGAATTACTGTTTTCAAAGGACTCATAAATCCTTTTTAAGGTGCAAGAAACTTTTAGGCTCGAGGTCTATTTCAACTTGATAGATATGGTTGTTATGGACATATTTCATGATACGATGAAGGGTCAAAGGAACTACATTCATCTCATGAATCCATGGTCGGCCTAAAAGAAGATTATACAAAATATCACAAGGCATTACATGGATAGGAGTTTACAAAGTAGCCACACCAACCGTAATAGGGAAAGTAATTATCCCAAGCAGTTGATTTGTTGTGTTGTCAAATCCTCGAATGGAGATGGAATCAGGTATTATTTGTGACTTTTCAACATATAACCGATCAAGGAGATTCACACTACAGACATTGAGAGAAGAACCATTATCAATGAGAGTTCATTTGATACCTATGCAATTGAATTGAGAAATTATCATAAAGGCCTCATTTTATTTGCACAACTCTAAAGGAGGGAGCTCATGTAGATGGAAAGTATGTCAAAATTCATATTTTGGATGAGAGCTACCACATAATTTAGAGTGGTACTAGGAGGAATTGTGATTTGGTTTAGGGATGTTTGGAGAATGTTGTGATAATTTGGTGAGTTTTGAAGTAAATCCCAAAGGGTAATCTTGGGAGGAGTATTCTTTAATTGTTCAAAAATATCATACTACTTTGTGTGTGGGATATAGTGAGGAGCACTAGGTGGATTAGGTAAAGGTAAAGAGGGTGGGGTTGGTTGTGGTAATTGTGGGTTGTTTTAGGTATTATATGTATGTGAAATAGTAGCATTACTAGATTGCTGCAACAAATTGGTTTTAGGTGGGTAAAGAGTGTAATGAGGTTGGTTAGAGGGATGATGTGTATGTGAGGGTGGATAAAGAATAAGTTGAGGTTGAATTACATTAACATCCTTGGTTTTAGATTTCTCACAACAAACCAAAGCAGAGGATTTAGGTGAGATGAAGTCCTAAAGAGACTCATCTATCAAGTGCAAATCATCATGACTAAAAGGTTTGAGGGGTAAATTATCATCAATTGTTTTAAGGTGTTCAAGAGGAGCATTAGAGGTGTTAATGTTCGATATCATGAGTTTGTCACAAAAAATCTTATTGGATGACTTAGGTGAGATGGAGTCTTCAAGGGCTTCATCTAACAAATCAAAGTCATCACAAGCAAAAGGTTTGAGGGAGACTTTATCATTAAGGGGTTTAGGTTTCTCATTGCAAGAATTAGAGGATGAAGTGAGTGAGAGGAAGTCCTGAAGAACTTCATCTAACTTGTCAACATCATCACTAATAAGAGGCTTAGATGAGATCTGTTGTCTCTAATTTGAATCATTTGTTTGAAGGAATGGTTTGATGTTTTAGTTTTTGTCTTTATGTGTCAAAGAATCTAATCTAAAAGAACTAGGAATGGATACAGAAAAGGAAATTTTCAAAGATATAAAACTATCCATAAATTCAATGAAAGGAAAGAAAATTTATGTTAAGAAAACATAAACGACTAAACTATAACATAAAGGTAATTAAAGAAATCAAAAATATGCAATTCAAGGAACTAAAATCTGGAAATGCTAATGCAAAAACTATAGTGGGACTGATTCTCCCAAGGTGGTGAATGAGTCCTAGGGGATCAATTTTTTAAAGTTTTTTCTAATTTTTTTTTGCTTTTTTCATGAGATTTTTAGGCCTATACAATGCAAAGACAAAATGCCAATGTAGAATGTTGGAATGATTTAATGAAATGCAATACAATAATGAAGTCTAAATAATGCTTTCACTAATGCAATGTTTAAGAAGTCCTAAGATGCAAGAAAATGCAAAATGATGAAGTAATTAATCCCTAAGATGCAAATAGAAATGTAAATTAGAATGATATTATGTTCAATATGCAGGTTCACCAAAATGAACTATATATTTTTGGCACCCTAAGGACTCTCTAACTCTTCTAGGGTTTTTCACCTAAAAGGAGAGAGCAAGGCCAAAAATGCTAAAGGCTTCATTCAAATTATGTTATGTATAATGTTATTTGGGTTAAATGAAATGAACTAAGTGCAATTAAATAATCTATATGACTAATTATGAATGCAAAATCTAGGATTTATGCTATGTTTGAAAACACAGTATTGTTTGCAAAAAATCTTAAAAGAATGAACAAAAATGTAAACTAAACCAAATAGGAGGTTGTCTTTCAGAATGTGCACACCTAGGAAATTGGAGAAAACTGGAAAGCAATCTAAAAATTTGATGAAGTATTAATTTGAGCTGACTGGGACTCATTCGCCACCTTGGGCGAATCAGTCCCAATTCTAGGTTTTTTTATACAGAAGCTATTTTCTGTCAACCAAGAACCAGGATCTACATCTAACTCAAAACTACACCTTAGGAGGGACTCATTCAACATACATGGTGAATCAGTCCACTTTTAAATTTCTACAACTTTAGATTTATGTTCTACACCTTGACACCTGCACAACAATTTCTGACGGAAACCGGACTTGGGTTCTTGGAAGGTTCCTGCAAAACAACTTAAAATTGTTTGTCTAATGGGGGGTTTTCCTTGGTCAAACTCCAAGTTGGGTAATTAAACATTGTATGGAGAAAAATCTATGTAAAACCCTAGCCTTAGATGTGTTAAAGACTAGGAAAATCTGAAATGTGATAAAACCCTATTCTATTGTTCTAGAATAAGAATTGCAAAGATGATTTGTGTGATGCAATATCTTGACCCTAGAAACCTTACAACACATGAAAAATGGAAATGAAACAACATGCAAATGACAAACAAACAAAATGCAAACCTTAATTTGAAGATAGAGTGGAAATGGAAGATGGAATCAATATGAAACCATGTCCTTAGGTGTGATTTTGTGGCTAGTTGCACCTCCTCAACCTAGAATTATTCATGATTCACCATAGGAATCCATCATCAACCCTTTGCAATGTTGAATCTTGATGAAAAGAGAGAGCTTCAAGACTTGCAAAAACCCTAGTTTGCTGCCCTAAAACTTCAACTTTTGTTAATGAGACTTGTTGTAGAAGACTTGACTTTAAAAATTGCTTATGAAAAATGACTAAAATATGTGTAAAATGACTTGAAATGAGTATTTACAAGAAAAAACACCTTATTTTCCCATTATTTAGACCTAAGAGGCTAACATTCACCAAAAATTTAAGTTAAATTAGTCAATTTCCTACTCAAAATTGAATTTTCCCTCAAAGGGGACTCATTCGCCACCCTTGGTGAATGGGTTCCACCAAAGGGGACTCATTCGTCCAAGGTGGCGAATGGGCTAGACTACTGATTTTTAAAGGTGGGTTTTCGGGGTATGAAAGAATTATGTGTTGTTTGTCAGGTTTTATGTGATTTCTTAGGTAAAACGAGCCTTTAGATAAAAAATAATGGGTCTTATGGGCCTATAAATGCTGTTTTAAAGGATAAATGATGCAAAGGGACTCAAAAGTGGGTCAAATTACATGTGAAATAATCAATTTTATTAAGAGGGTCCAATTTTCTATGGTGCAAGGGTGGCGAATGACCAAAATGAAGTATAGATTTTTGGCACCTTGCACCTTTCTAGCTCTTCTAGGGTTTTTCACCTAAAAGGAGATATGTAGTGCCAAAAATGCTAAAGGGTTCATGGAAATTATGTTATGTATGATGTTATTTGTGCTAAATGAAATGAACTAAATGTAATTAAGTGATCTATATGATTGAATTTGAATAAAAAACTAAAGATTTAAACAATGCTGGAAAACACAATGTGATATGCAAACAATGAATTATGAATAAATAAATGCAAAACATAAAGAAATGGGTTGAAACAATGTGCACTTGGATAGGACTTGAAGAATCTAGAATTGTCTGAATGCTGTCTGCAATTACAAAAAATCAATAGTGGGACTCATTTACCCAGGTTGGTGAATTAGTCCTGCTTTTGGTGAAAACTATTAGGAACTAGTTTCTGACTGTTGGGATTCAGAATCTGACAAAAACTAGATTTTCAATCTCAAGGTGGGACTCATTTGCCACTAGTGGTGAATAAGTCCTCTCCCAAAATTCTGAGAAATAAGGAGACAACTTTTGCAACACCAGATCTGGAGATATCTGCTTGTTGGGTTGTCAAAGTCAATTCTGCAGGAAATGAATAAAATACCTTCTCCAAGCTTGAAATATGATTGATTTGACTTGAAGCACCTAGTTGAGTTATTGATCACTCTTCAACACCTAATTTCTTGATAAATATGCATACCGAGATCTACAAATACAAATGCAAGAGGGGAAAAATGCTTGAGGGTTAACAAATAGGGGTTTGCCTTGGTCAAATTCTAGTTTGGTAATCAAACCCTTAATAAAATAATGAAATGCAAGAGAATGATAAAAAAACGACATGCAAATGCTATCAACTAACCAAACCCTTGTTGATGAAAATATGAAGTTGTATCAATGGATGCTCGAAAATGCTTGAATAGAACTTGAATTGATATTGTAAGATGCTTAAATGCTTGAATGTGATGTGAGATTGAATGCTTGAATGAATGGGGGTTGAAATATATGTAAAAAAACTTATTTATACAATCTTGTTCCTTAGTAACCTGCTAATACCTCATCATAGGCTGAAATCGTGGTGCTTGGTGAACCTACATTTTAAACACTTTGAATTTATGATTTCAATTGCATTTTGCATCCTAGATAACACTCACATTAACATTCAATTAGGGTATTGTTTTGTTTTTTCATTCTAGGAATTTTCATATTGCATTAGTGAAAGCTTTGTTTAGATTTCATTTTTGCATTGCATATCATTGAAAAAATTGAAAATCTACATTCTGCACCCTTCATTGCATTTTGAAAAGCATTAGAATCACATTAAAAATTCTGAAAAATGCAAAAAAAATAATCATAGTTGGACTCATTCGCCACCCTGGGTGAATCAATCCACTTGCACTATTCATATTGCATGTTTATACATTTTCTTGCATCATTTCTATTTTCTATAGTTACTTCTCTGTTACAGTTAGTAGAATTTCTATTAATTGCATTTGGAACTCATAGATTATCTTGCATTTACATTCACCCCATATTTTGTGGTACTTATATGAGTGTTTTGTGTCCCATTGATAATACTTTAGTGAGACAAAGTTCTCAACTCATGGCATCCCATGATAACACTTTTGTTGTGGACCTTGGGATCTCAAGAGCTCCTACTCTTAGTATGGACAATGGTGCATTAGGAATTGACAATACCACTTCTATGCCTTCACCTCTTCATCCAATGAATGTTGACACACAAACCAATTCCATACCACAAGAAAAGGTCATTAATATTCATGAGATTTTTTCACATATACAACAAGACTTGTCCCTAGAAAAAATTCCCACCACCACCATACCCGCAATCAAAAACCTTCATCGATTGATTGAAAGTGATGATGGCTTACAAGTTATGAAGAAATTTGCTGAGATTTATAATAAACATGCCTCTTCTAATTCCAAATACACAAACATTCCTATAGGCCAAGGAAGACCCCAAGTTCCTCCCCCTTCAACCATTGCATCCATACCAACCTATACCACTCCTCAAGTCACAACAACTATGCACTAGGTTAGTTATGTGGCTCCTTCTTTCCCAATTCCAACTAGCATTCCTAGTTCTCTTGTGGCATTGCACATCCCCTCCACCACCTTCACACTACTTAGTATTCCTTTCACTTACCCTAACATCACCTACACACCATCACCATTTTCTCTTCCACCTCAAACCACTTACCCTAACCCTATTCTTACGCAACTCCTTAACATCATTTCATCCATGCAACAAGAACTTTCCACCATTAGCCATGGTCAAAATTCTCCACCCACATATCATGTCTGTAGTATCCCATTATCCTTAGAAATATTATGAACCCCAATGCCACAGGGGATAGAAATGCCTTGGTTTGAGAAATATAGAGGTAAAGGAGATCCTATCAACCATGCTAATGCTTATACAACTTTATGTAGTGATTTTATCCTTGATGATAAACTCTTAGCCAAAAATTTTTGAAGGACCTTGAAAGATACTGCATTAGAGTGATTTTCCAACTTACCCAATCATTCCATCCGATCATTCAATGAATTGGTGGATGCTTTCATAAGTCACTTTCAAGTTCCCATGACTCCTAAAAAGATGATGGATGACCTCATGTGATGTAGAAAAAACACAAAAAAAAGAGTAATTGATTTTATCTCACGATACTAGTCCTTGTATGCTCAAATTGATGTCAAGATTCCTGATGCACATCTACAAAAGATGTTTATCAAAGAATTGCACTCAAAACTTTAGGATAAACTAACTATGATGAAATTCCCTTCATTCATGCATTTATGCACAACCTTATGTGACTATCACAACTTGGTTTCTAGTCAAGACTCAAAGTCCACTTCTAACCGAGTTGACAAATTTGAACCACAAAACCAAAACAACAAAAAACTTTCACAAACCAAATAGAGGCTTTTTACAGTTCAATCTACCTCCTTAATCACAAACACCAACCCAAGCAGTTCCAAATCAAGTGGCAACTATTAAAGCAATGGTGCCTTATACCTCTAGGGACCCAAAGAGACAATTTACCCCCTTACTTGATACCCTCCATAACATAATGAACCAATTGCCTCAACAACACATGATCACTTTTCCAACCATTAAACCACTTGATCCCACCCAACCATTACCACCCACCTTCAAACCTAATGCTTATTGTCATTTTCATTGCCAAAATGAACATGACACCAAACACTACAAACATCTAAAACATTTAGTTCAAGACCTCATTGATTCAAGCCATTTGTCGATTACGAGTGTAAATGATCAAGGCAATAAGTTCGTTGCACCCCCTAACCAAAATTTACAAATTTTCACCAACCCCATACCTAAACACACTACTTCATTTGTTAAGGCTAGCGAACCTTCAAACATTGATGTAATGAATATTGATACAAATAGTGAACAACATGATATAACTCCAACTGTTACCCAAGTTAATGTTGGAATATGTGCCTCAATCCTTACTAACATGAAACTCCTGAAGGGAAAAGCCACTGTGACAGTGTTCATGTCTAGGCGACTAACAGTTCTGATGCTCTTGAAATGATCCTATCGCTATGATAGGGTTGAAGTCTTGTCGAAAAATTCTATCGCTGTGACTTTGTGCTTTTGGCATGACCTTTTGGTGAATGGATTTCTTTGGGCGATAGTGTGTTCTTATCGGGCTAACTCGGGTGTCGGGGAGAGGTCCCAGTGATTGGTGTATATCTCACTGATAGCTTAAAGCTATTGGGGTAACACAATGGTCACAGGGAGATGTCTCAACGATGCAGCTTGGTCACGCTGATGGAAGTTCTTCGCGATGACAAAAGACTTTGCTGGGAAGTCCTGGAAACTTGGTTAGGTCATGCCGACAGTGTTGTCACATGGTCTTCACAGTGACAAAAATAATTTGTTGAGAAGTCTTGGTGAAAGTATTGAGTCTTGCTGACAGTAAGTCTTCGGTAAGACTTAGGGAGCTCAGAGAAAGGTCATGGCGATAGACACGAGTTTTGGCGACAGTGTGATTTTTGGTGGAAGCTTTGTTTCGGTATGATGTCTCATCGAAACCGTGGGGTCTTACTGATAGGTGAAAGGCTTTAGAATAACACAAGGTTGTCAGCAGAATGTCTTGGTGAGATCGGTATGTCTTGCTGAAAGGACTAACTCATTGCTATGATTGAAGACTTTGATATGAGTCTCTCCGAAAATTGAATGTCACGCCGAATGGAAATCTCATCGGTGTGACTTGTGAACTTGACATGAGGTCTTGGCGAAGACGATATGTCTTGCCAATGGAATGTCTGATTGCCATTCAATATGAGTCTCGCCGATGAGGGAAACCTTTGCCGATAGGAACACAATGGACATCGATGGTTTTGGTATAACTTCTTTATTGTCTTGCTGACTGCTAGAGACTTAAAACCAATATCGATAGAGAAACTTTGTGGCATCGGAGAGACGCTGTGAGTGTCTCATTGATATGCCAACAAAGTGTGAACGCCATTGACTGTTTATCATCCTGTGTGGCATCCTGCTAGACCAATCAGAGGAAGCAATTTTTTCAAATTGATGACGGTTGTTTTTTGTAACAGTTGCAACACTGGAAAAAATTGCATGCAAGGAAAAATCATCTGCTCGAAAGGAAACTATCTATGATTGGAAATGGCGGATAAGGATGCACTTAAGAAAAAATTAGAATGTGAATAATATTTAAAAGTAGATCGATTCTGATTTGGAGATACGATGAGTTGTTTGAGTTGTTGAGTGAGCATTGTCTGTAACTTATGAACAGTGAATAAAGCTACAGAAAAATAACCAGAGAGTGGGATCTCTGAATTGTATGTAATGTTTTTGTTACTGTAATACAAAGTGATTCAACTTGGTGTGGTGGGTTTTTTCGCATAAGGGTTTCCCATGTATATCTGTTGTTCATTGTCTTTGTGTATTTGCTCCATTTCTGTAAATCTTTCATGTGTGTCTTAATTAGAAAAATGAAAAGCCTTGCATTGCATTCTTCCCTATGGATTTGACATTAGGAAAGTGTTTCTGCACCTCTGATTTCCTTACAAGTGGTATCAGAGCCTGGCCAATTGTGTTGTCCTTGTGAGTGGGTTGGGTTTTTTGTGTCAATCCTTTTCTAGTGGGAGTTTTGTAGAGTTCTTTTAATTTAATTATAGATTAAGATGGCGAGTACATCCAGTAGGATGGATATAGAGAAATTCAATGGAAGCAATTTTGAGCTATGGAAACTCAAAATGGAAGATCTATTAGTAGACCGAGATCTTTGGACTGCTGTGTCTAGAACAATGCCTCAAGGCATGAAGCAAGAGGATTGGGACCTTGCAGATAGAAAGTATAAAGGGTTGATAAGGCTCTATTTGGCAGACTCTATTCTTCTGAACATGCATGAAGAAAAGACTACATCTTCCTTGTGGAAAAGATTAGCATCTATTTATCAAGGAAAGTCCTTGGTGAACAAGCTGTTCTTGAGGAAGAAGTTGTACTCTTTGAGAATGCAGGAAGGAGGGTCTGTTGTTGATCACTTAAATTCTTTCAACATGTTGATTGCTCAGCTGACATCTGTTGGTGTGAAGATTGAAGATGAAGATCATTGCATGCTGTTGCTTTGTTCTCTGCCTGATTCTTGGGATCATCTAGTAATGGCCATTGGGAGTACAACATCCACATTCAAGATGGAAGATGTTGTTGCTTCTCTGTTATTAGAAGAAATGAGAAGAAAATATTTTTAGATGAAAAAGGAGGCTCTAGGTGTTAGAGGTAGACCAAAGGAGAAAGGCAAGAAGAAGGACAAGAAGTCCAGATGAAAATCAGAAGGGAGATCTAAGTCTCCTGGCAAGAAGTCAAAGGTGAAGTGCTAGAACTGTGGGCAACCTGGTCATGTTCGAAGGGATTGCAAGGAGGAGAAAAAGAAGAAGAAGAAATCTTCTGGAAATGATTCTTCTCAGAGTGATGCAGATGCCTTCATTGTAGCTTTGGATACATGGGAATCCGATGATGTCTGGCTGATTGATTCTGGAGCATCTTTCCACATGACATCTCATAGAGAATGGTTCATGAAGTATGAAGAATACAATGGTGGAAAGGTGTACTTGTCAAGTGACTCATCTTTAGAAATTTTTGGTCGTGGAAGAGTCAGAATTCAATTCCCTGATGGAAGAGTGAAGGTAATCAATGATGTAATGTACATACCAGGTCTGGCTCGTAATTTAATTTCTGTAAGTAAGTTGAATGATATCGAAGTGTAGGTCACATTCTTTAGAAATGGCTACAAGATGACTAGAGGCTCTATGGTGCTGGCTAGAGGTGCTCAAATCGGTACCCTATACAAGCTGGATGCACATGATATTCAATGCAATAGTGTCTTTGCAAAGTCACTAAAAGCTGCTCATGGAGAAAAGAAAGAAAACGTTCCTGATGGAGTAATGCCATGGAGGTTAAACTTCTAGCAGAAAAGACTACTCTAGCATCATAGGCTTGGCCACATTGGTGAGAAAGGTTTAAAAACCTTGAAAAATAAAAACCTGGTAGAAGGGCTTTAAGATTGTAACCTTGAGTTCAATTTTTGTGAACATTGCATATATGGAAAGCAACACCATGTTTCATTTTATTCCAGTCCTCACAAAACTTCTAATTTGCTTGATTATATACATTCTGATGTGTTTGGTCCAGTGAATGTTCCTTCTCTGTCTAAATCAAGATACTATGTGTCATTTATTGATGATTATTGAAGAAGATCACTTGTATATTTTCTAAAAAGTAAATCAGAAGTGTTCAATTGGCTTAAGGAATTTAAAAACCTTGTAGAAAATTAGACTCGTAGAAAAATAAAATGTTTAAGGACTGACAATGGCGGTGAGTTTTGTTCAGATAAATTAGAAAGGTACTATAAAGATCATGGGATCAAAAGACACAAGACTACACCTTACACTCCATAGCAAAATGGAGTTGCTGAAAGGTTCAACAGGACAATAATGGAAAGAGCACGAAGTATGCTGAGCAGTGCTGGCTTGGATGAGAAGTTATGGGCTGAAGTGGTCTCTACAGCATGTTACTTGGTAAATCATTCTCCTAACTTTGCTCTTGTTGAGAAGACACCTTTGGAAGCATGGTCTAGAAAGAAGCCCTCTTTGAGACATATTTGTGTCTTTCGCTATGAGTCATATGCATATGTGCCATTTGAAAAGAGATCTAAGTTGGAAAACAAAGCTGTGAAGTGTATTTTTTTATTGGCTATAGAGCTGGAATAAAAGGATACAAGCTTTGGAATCCTGAGACTGAGAAGGTTTTGTACAACAAAAGTTTTATCTTTTGTGAGCTGAAACCTTCTACATTAGATCTACAGTCAGAGAAGAAATCAAAAAATGAAAAGGATGTAGCAGCAATTCCTCAGACACTAGATAAAGAGGAATTGAAAAATCAAAATGTACCTAATACTGAGGAGAGCTCAAGTAGTTTTGAAAGTTCTAAAGATGATGAAGAACCACCTCAGCCTCAGCTTGTGAGGAGGTCAACTTGTGAAAGAAAGCAACCTGAAAGGTATGGGTTTTCTTTAATAGAATCTAGTTGTGCCTATGCTTAATTTCTAGCACTGATGAACCTAGGACTGTGAAAGAGGCATTTAAAATGTTTGATTCAAACTCATGGTTGGAAGCCATGAATGAAGAAATGGCATCATTAGAAAAGAATGACACCTGGAGTTTGGTTCCATTGCCTAAAGGCATAAAATCTGTAGGCTGCAAATGGATATTCAAAAATAAAATAGGTCTAGATGGCAGTGTAGAAAAATATAAAGCGAGGCTGGTTGCAAAAGGTTATTCCCAGGTAGAGTGGATTGACTATGGAGAAATATGTTCTCCTGTAGCTAATCCGACATCTATTAGATTTCTTTCGTCACTTGCATCAGCATATGATTTAGAGATTGAATAGATAGATGTGAAAACAACGTTTCTTCATGGTGATCTTGAAGAAGAAATTTATATGTCCCAGCCATAGCACTTTGTGGTAAAAGGTAAGGAAAGGCTAGTTTGCAAGTTGAAGAAATCTCTGTATGGTTTAAAACAGTCTCGTAGAATGTGGTACCAAAAGTTTGACACGTTTGTCTTGTCTTTGGGATTTGTAAGATCAAAATGTGATCACTGTGTGTATTACAAAGCTAAAAGTGATCAAATTCTTATTATTGCTCTATATGTTGATGATATGCTATTTATAGGCAATAGTAAGCTAATGATTTCTGATCTTAAGTCCTAGTTGTCTGCAAAGTTCAAAATGAAAGATCTTGGTGCAACAGGGTATATTTTGGGAATGGAAATAACTAGGGATAGAAAGAATAGAAAACTTTGGCTTAGTCAGAGTAAGTATATCATGACTGTTCTAGAGAGATTTTGTATGACTGAGTGCAAACAACTAGTTGTTCCAGTTACACAGGGAACAAAACTATCTATTGAGGATTGTCCAAAATATTCTTCTGAGATGGAGGACATGACCAATGTGCCTTATGCAAGTGCAGTTGGCAGTCTTATGTATGCAATGGTCTATACAAGGCCAGACATTGCCCAAGTAGTGGGAGTTCTTAGTCAGTTTATGGCTAATCCTGGAAGAACACATTGGGATGCTGTGAAGAGAGTGTTTAGATATCTGAAGTGCACTTCAGACTATGCTCTATGTTACCATGGTATCTTGGTTGAATCATAGAGAACTCTCAGTATTTGAGGTTATGTGGACTCTGATTGGGCAGGGGCCATTGATAGCAGAAGATCCACCAGTGGATATATTTTCATGATGAATGGTGGCGCAGTGAGTTGGATGAGCAAGCGATAGGCTGTAGTCGCTTTGTCTACTACAGAGGCAGAATACATGGAAGCCACACATGCCTGTAAAGAAGCAATCTAGTTAAAATGTTTTTGTTCTAACATTGGCTTTGATGCAGGAAAGATTACTATCTACTGTGACAGCCAGAGTGCTATATGTTTGGCAAAGAATCCTACTTTCCATGCCAGGATGAGACATATAGATGTACAATATCATTTTGTACAAGATATGGTGGAGGATGGGAAGGCCTCCTTGGAGAAAGTGGATACTCTGGAGAATGTTGCAGATGCATTGTTGAAGCCTGTGAGCACAAACAAGTTCAGGTGGTGTGCCAGTTCGATTGGCCTCTTGGCCCATGTTTTTCAGTAGTTTGTTTATGCTCTGGAGGTGTCAGTAAGATCTTCGTCAAGTGGGAGCTTATTGGAATATGTGCCTCAATCCTTACTGACATGAAACTCCTGAAGGGTAAAGTCATTGTGACAGTGTTCTTGTCTGGCAACTAACAGTTCTGATGCTCTTGAAATGATCCTATCGCTGTGACAGGGTTGAAGTCTTTCCGACAAAGTCTATCGCTATGACTTTGTGCTTTCAGCATGACCTTTTGGCAAATGGATTTCTTTAGGCGACAATGTGTTCTTATCGGGCTAACTCGGGTGTCGGGGAGAGGTCCCAGCGATTGGTGGCTGTCTCATCGATAGCTTAAAGCTATTAGGGTAACACAATGGTCACGGGGAGATGTCTCAATGATGTAGCTTGGTCACACCGACGGAAGTTCTTTGTGGTGACAAAAGACTTTGTTGGGAAGTCCTGGCAACTTGGTTAGGTCATGCCGACGGGTGTTGTCACATGGTCTTTGCAGTAACAAAAAGACTTCACTGAGAAGTCTTGGCGACAGTCTTGAGTCTTGCCAATAGTAAGTCTTTGGTAAGACTTAGGGAGCTTGGAGAAAGGTTACAGTGATAGACACGAGTCTTGGCGACAGTGTGATTTTCAGTGGAAGCTTTGTTTCAGTATGACATCTCACCAAAACCGTGGGGTCTTGCTGATAGGTGAAATGCTTTGGAATAACACAAGGTTGTCGGAAAAATGTCTTGGCAAGATCAACATGTCTTTCCGAAAGGACTAACTCATCACTGTGACTGAAGACTTTGATATGAGTCTCTTCGAAAAGCGAATGTCACGCTGAATGGAAATCTCATCAGTGTGACTTGTGAACTTGACATGAGGTCTTGGCGAAGATGATATGTCTTGCCGAAGGAATGTCTGATCGATATGACTTGTGCATTCAATATGAGTCTCGCCGATAAGGGAAACCTTTGCCGATAGGAACAAAATGGACATCGATGGTTTCAGTATAACTTCTTTATTGTCTTGCCAAATGCTAGAGACTTAAAGTCGATATTGATAGAGGAACTTTGTGGCATCGGGGAGACACTATGAGTGTCTCACCGATATGCCAACAAAGTGTGAACTTTGTTGACCATGTGATCATCCTGTGTGGCATCCTGCTGGACCAATCAGAGGAAGTAGTTTTTTCAAACTAATGACGGTTGTTTTTTGTAACATTTGCAACACTGGAAAAAATTGCATGCAAGGAAAAATCATCTACTCGAAAGGAAACTGTCTATGATTGGCAATGGCGGATAAGGATGCACTGAAGACAAAATCAGAATGTGAATAAGATTTAAAAGTAGATCGATTCTGATCTAGAGATAAAATGAGTTGTTTGAGTTGTTGAGTGAGCATTGTCTGTAACTGATGAATAGTGAATAAAGCTACAAAAAAAACAAACAGAGAGCAGGATCTCTGAATTGTATGTAATGTTTTTGTTACTGTAATACAAAGTGATTCAGCTTGGTGTGGTGGGTTTTTTCCCGTAAGGGTTTCCCATGTATATCTGTTGTTCATTGTCTTTGTGTATTTGCTCTATTTCTGTAAATCTTTCATGTGTGTCTTAATTAGAAAAAATAAAATCCTTGCATTGCATTCTTCCTTGTGGATTTGACATTATGAAAGTGTTTTCGCACCTCTACTTTCCTTACAGTTAATCCTATGGATAAAATTGTGGGTATGATAGACATTATCCCTCATAAGGGCCAAACAAATAAATCTCTTGATATCACTTTTTCTACTAAAGATATACTTCAAAAACTTTCTGATGGTCCTCTTTAATGGTCCTCTTTACATAGCCAGTAGAATCTATGATAAGACTGCCAATGGGATATTAATAGATCTCGCATGTGGTGAGAATGTGATCACAAAAGAATTTTTAGTATTGTACGATCTCTATCAAGATGATTATAATAAACCAATTACATGTATTAAGACACATACTAGTTTTTCATGACCTACGATCAGATCGATCGTACTCCCCTTACAGATAGGACCCAAAACTTCAGATGTAACATTTTCAATTATTCCATAATTGGATCAATTTTGTTTACAGCTAGGCCACTCTTGGCTTCACTCAATGAAAGCAGTCCCATAAGTGGTTCACAAGTGTTTGAAGTTTCCACATGGTAATGAAATATTTACCATACACCATAGTGGCTTTAATCCAGTATCCTCTAAAGGTAATTTCTCCTTAGAAGTGTTTTGGCCTAAACCTATGGAACCCATCACCCCTTGAAAGGACTTCTTTTTCATAGCCTATCAAAAGTTCAAAGCCAAAAAAATAGCCGAATTGTCTCTTTGTAACATGACCCCATCCACTTCCACACCTCTTATCATAGATGAAACCATGCTTCAACCTGAGTTTGACATTGAGAAAACCATACAACCACCCTTATACACTTCCCCTCCATCATTTAAAACACCAAGAGAAAATGAAACCAATCCTATCATAACTCCTCGCATTAGACAAGTCTATAAAACCAAAGAGAAAGTGATTGATCCATCCTCTTCAGTTTCTTTTTTTCTTCCCCCTTCACAAGTAGAAGAACCTATGATGAATCAATCCACTCTTACAACTCAACAAATTCAAAATAGAATTAAATGAAATCGTTGTGCTAGGGAACGTAGGTGTCATTGTCATCTCCTTGCTCATTAGTATCACATGGAATAAAATAAAGAAACTCAACCTCTGCTTTTGACAGAAATAATCGATGATCACCTTCCTTTTTCCGACCTGCCACAAGCTAGCCCAGTTCAACTTTCACAACAAACTGAACCAATCCAACAACCACAACTTCTGATACATCCTTCCTTGGAAATCACCCTTCGTCCTCCCATCGTCATCAGTCTTGATGATGATGATGATGGTGATGCAATGATAGAAAAAATAGATGAAGAAGTGCACTATGATCTAAAATCTTTATTTTCATCTACCATGAGCTTAAATGATAAATCCTCTCAACCAAGTGAAGAACCTGGTACGAATCCTAGTTCGATGCTTGCAATTCTTACTTTGGACAATCAACCTCCCTTGCATTATACTGAACATGATTGGTAGGCAAATGACTTGTTAGACAGTTGACTCGCATTCGCTTAGCTAGCCTTTTCACATTTCTCTTTTTATTTTTCCTTTTGTAGTTTCATGTGTGTATCGTGTTCCCTTGTAACGTGCATTTGATGTTCCCTCTCTTTGTACACTTCGTCTATTTTTATCTACATTCTTCTATATGTCGTGCATCTTCTCTGTTTTGCTGTTGTTTTGTGTTCTCCTTTTGGGGGTGATGCAAAGTGTAGAGACACCCTATGTCTCTTCCATGTTGACCAAAAAGGTCCGTTTACTTTTTCTTTTTTTGTTTTCCTTTTGGGGATGATGCAAGGAATTGAGACCAAAATGTCTCCTTCATGTTGACCCAAAAGATTTTTCTTTTCTTTTACCTTTTCATTTTCCTTTTGCTTGTGTTTTCCTTTTGGGGATGATGTAAGGCGTTGAGACAACAATGTATCTTCCATGTTGACCCAAAACGAACTTCCTTTTTCTTTTATTTTCTCTCTTTGTGTCATTCTTCCAGTTCTATGTGCTTTGGGGAATGATGAAAATTTCGAGCTCTTTAATCAAAACATTGTAGCAATGAAAATACTAACCCCAAATCCATAGATCCCTTATGTGTTTGGTGTGCTTTTTTCTGTGGGGCAACTTCCTTTCTTTTTGTTTTTCCTTTTCATTGACATGACACAACCTTACTCAGAAACATATGACTTGGCATAGGGCTTTCTGAGTTGGATCTTATGTCTTGTTTTCTTTTTTCATTTTTATTTCCTTCACTACTTTAAAGTAATTGCTCACATAATGATGTGTAGCAATTCCTTTAAAATGGGGGGGCATACATTACGATTAATTCATTTGCATTCATGGTTCCTAGTGTAGCCTTGTCATTTATATGATGTGTTCATCACTTTGTGGATGGCATTGGGTGTGATGTCCTTCATAAGTGTGATCTATCTTAGCATATTACATTCCTCTTGGTGGCCTAATGCAATGCACTACATCCCCTAAGTTATGAATATTTTATTCTTTGATTTGTTCTCTCTTGGAGACATTAGACACAATGTTCCCTAAGTGACTACCTTGCATGAACTTAACAAGACTCCTTTGAAAATATTTTACATTTTACCTAATTTTTGCATTTTTATTTTATATTTTTCATTTTTTCCACCTTGCATAATGCAACTTGCATGCCTGTGGTACCCACCTTTTTGTTCATGAGTTCTAAGCATACAGAGCTTTGCTTGTCTCATGAAGCACGAACCAACATTTTTCCTTTGTGGCACCTTGTTAAAGTTATTAGGAGGTATAACTTTGATATGGTTGAGTGGGAAGCCCATCTAGCGGCATGACTTTCCCCATAGCCACCTGTGTGTTTGTGAGTGCATACCAACTAGTGTATGTATCTCTCCTTTTGGGCTTTTTCACCCTGTGGACAACTAGAAGTTCCATGTCCCCAAAGTGACTATACTTGGGCCTTCTCACCCAACAGACTGCCATGAGTTATGTCGCCCCAGAGTAAGTATGCATTCTCTTTTTCTCACAATTAGCCTAGATCTAATCCACAACTGGTTGGATAGATGATCGAAGCTTCATCTGATTCTCTCTTTTCAACACTTGTGTGTTCCTTTGTTATTAATCTTAGTTTTCCATGGGATCTTCATCCTAGGGGCTTGATCATCCCTCTTGATTGGTTTATTCCATCTTGCTAATGTAAGTACATTTGAACCCTCCTCCTAATGTTCATGGCTACTTTAGTGTGAGTTTGAAGCAAGTTCATCCTCTCACTAAAGTGGGGGCTAAATGCATCATAGAAAAATGGACCCTTGTCATTTTCATGGTCTTTAAGGCCTTGCTTCATGATGTTTGGTCTATTTTTCTCTTATTTTATGATGTAATATGGCTTGAACATGCATATTTAGGTACTAAAATTCAAATAATGATGTCTTGTGAAGGTGTTGTAAAACATTTCTACACTCTTCTAGACTCTATTCATTACAATTCACCTAAAAATCACCTTTTCATCACTAATCAAGTCCTATTTTGAAGTGTTGTAAAGTCTTATAACAAGATTTCATGCTTTTCTAGGCATAATCTCACTATTTACACCTTTCTTATGCTTTATTTGACCCCTTTATGCCCTTATAAGCTTTAATTAAGTGCATTTTTGAATGTAAACCCAACAAACAACATTAAACATGACTTAATTCCTGACACCCATGTTTAGGTCCTAGGTGGGACCCATTCACCATGGGTGGCGAATGAGTCCCCCTTGGCTCCAAATTCAAAATTTTAAAAATTTCCTTTCAAGTTTTTATTCAAAATCACTTGATGTCGGCCTATGATGAGGTATTAATGGGTTACTAAGGCACAAGATTGTATAAATAAGTGTTTTTACATCCATTTCAACCCCCATTCATTCAAGCATTTAATGTCACATCAAATTCAAGCATTCAAGAATCTTACAACATCAAATCAAGCATTATTTAAGCATTTTGGAGCATCCATTGATACAACTTCAGATTTTCATCAACAAGGGTTTGGTTAGTTGATAGAATTTACATGTTATTTGTTTATCATTCTCTTGCATTTCATTATTTTATTAAGGGTTTGATTACCAAAGTGGGGTTTGACCAAGGAAAACCCTATTTGCTAACCCTCAACCATTTTTCCCCTCTTACATGCGTGTTTGCAAATATTGGTAAGCAGATTTAACAAGCAATTAGGTGTTGAAGAGTGGTCAATAAGTCAACTATGTGCTTCAAGTAAAATCAATCATATTTCAAGCTTGGAGAAGGCATTTTGTCCATTTCCTACAAAATTGACCTGGACAACCTGACAAGCAAATATCTCCAGATTTGGTGTTGCAGAGTTGTCTCCAAATTTCTTAGAATTTTGGGAGAGGACTAATTTGTCACCACTAGAAAATGAGTCCCACCTTAAGACTGAAAATCTATGTTTTGTTAGATTTTGGATCCCGATAGTTTTCACCAAAAGCAGGACTAATTTGCCACCCTGGGCGAATGAGTCCCACTGTTGATTTTTTGTAATTCTAGATAGCATTAAAAAATTTCCAGATTCCTCAAGTCCTACCTAGGTGCACACTGTTTCAACCCATTTCTTTCTATTTTGCATTTATTCATTCATAATTCATTGTTTTCATATCACATTGTATTTTCTAGCATTGTTTAAATCTTTAGTTTTGCATTCAAATTCAGTCATATAGGTAACTTAATTACATTTAGTTCATTTCATTTAGAACAAATAACATCATAGATAACATAATTTGAATGAACCCTTTAGCATTTTTATCCCTACCTCTCTCATTTTAGGTGAAAAACCCTAGAAGAGCTAGAAAGGTCCAAGGTTCCAAAAATCTACAGTTCATTTTGGTGAACCTGATGTCAATTCTCCAGTCAAAAGAGACGTGCTCTATTTAAATAGTCACATCAATTTCTTGATTATTGTAAACTTATTCTTTCCTCCATCATCTTATTAAATGATTTTGTAGATAGGGAAAAATCAACAGGTTTAATGTGTTGAAAACAATAAACTAATTAAATCCTATCAAGCACCATGAAGTACAAACTAGAATGAAAATAAAAATAAAGAAAGAACATGCAAACCAATTTTCAAACTACACTTGATTGATCTCCATGGATCTTCTCCACCTACATAAGAATGCAAGATTTCAAAGGTTGATTGTTGAAGGAATGTTGGTTGCTCAATTCTACAGCATAACGACCTGATGAAGATGATAGATGGCGATGGATGAAAGATAGAAGAATGATTTTGACAGAGTGAGGATGCTAGATGAATTCGATGCAAATGGCCTAAGAAAGGTTAGATTTATAGAATTTCAATGTGGATAGAGATAAGATTTGATAAGATTTGATAAGGATTTGATTTTTGACAAAAGAGGAAATACAACAAGATGAGATAAGATTTAAAAAGATAGAAAGATTTTGATTTATTGTTTTAAAGGAGATAAAACAAGATAAGATAAGATGTGAAAAGATAGAAAGATTTTGATTCTCTTTTAAAGGAAATAAATCCTTAAAAAGATGAGAAGGATAATTAATGAATTATCTAATTAAATAAATTAATTAGATACACATGAGTTCAGATTTTGGAAAGAAAGCGAAAAGATATTTAAAGATTTTATTAATTAAATAAATATTTGATTTATTTAATTAATGTTGGATTATGATTTCATCAATTAAATAATATAAATTATTTAATTAACATTAGAAGAATTAATAGAAATAATTTAATTAATTAAATAATATAAATTATTTAATTAACATTAGAGGAATGAATGGAAATGATTTAATTAATTAAATAATATAAATTATTTAATTAACATTAGAAGAATGAATAGAAATGATTTAATTAATTAAATAATATAAATTATTTAATTAACGTTAGAGGAATGGATGGAAATGATTTAATTAATTAAATAATATAAATTATTTAATTAACATTAAAGGAATGGATGGATTATGCATAGGAAGGAAATAAATGAAATTAGTCAAATAAACAAGATTTATTTATCTAATTAGATAATGACATGGGTACCTAGGGAAAAACATGATACAAGGTGTCTAAATGATGCGATGTTGTGACAAGGTATCGTAAGAGGACAATTTTTTGATGTCTACATTTTTCCCCTCTTTGAGATGATGTTCGAGATGATGATATTTGTGTCGAGTAACATCATTTCAAAGAAGTTAAGGTATGGATAAAGGAAAATGGATAATGATAGAAAGATAGGATGATCGAATGATGATGCCCCCTCAAGAGGATAGGCGGGTTGGACAAACACGGGTAGGCTCTTGAAATGAAATGATAAGGATAGACAAGATGAATGATGCAAGATAGGAAGTGGATGAAGGAGATGAATGATGCAAGTTAGGAAGTGGATGAAGGAGATGAATGATACGTTATGCTGCAATGAAGGTGAGCAACCATGATGTTTGATTTAGCACTAGAAGTTATGCACCAAGATATAAGGACCAAAGTGATGATGTGTCTCGTGCCCCAACGTAATACAACCTTGTCTAGACATATGAGGAAGTAGACTTAGAGCATTAAAGTCCTAATGCACAAAAGGTATGATGTGACCTTAGATGCAAAGGATAGTGCAAAAAGCTACTCCAACATACACAAGATATGAATATTAGCTGGAATGATATGGATTTGATACAAATGCAGGATAAAATGATAACACACACAAGCAAGCAAGCAAGCATGCACAAATGATACAAAAAACAAATAAGGAATTGCCCCTGTCAAGCTGTAGACTGATGATTGATTGATTGATTGATGATGATGATAGTGTTGTCATTGTGGGGAGTGACATATCCCTAGATCAACACAAGGATGATGATAATTGATTGATTGATTGGTTGATTTGGTTTACGACAAGATAAGGATCATGACCAAAGGATGTGATTGGATAATTTGACAAGTTTGATCGACTTGATTGGTATGGATTAAGGATTGACTTGCATTTGGATTATTGCTTGGATAGATTTGATTGATTTGAAGAAATGGTTTGTAATGATATGATGATTGATTTGGTTGAATGGTTGGATGATTGGATTGAGGTGAGGGATTGAATCAATGAAATTGGAAGAAGTAATTAGATGGATTGATTTTATTGCTTGGAGTTTTGTTGGCTATTTGATTTTTTTAATATTTTTTTTGGGATATTTTGATTTTTTTGTATTTGTTTTGAGATGTTTTTTTTTTGGATTTTTGAAATGTTTTGAATTTTTTTGTATTTTTGTTTTTTTGGAATGTTTTGAATTTTTTTTTTTGATTTTTGAAATGTTTTGATGTGTCAAAGGATGGAAATTTGAGTAGCCTTTGTGCTAGATACCAATGACAAGGGAAAAACCAAGTCTAGGTGCAAGGAGATAGATGTGATTGATGGATGAAAAGGATAGGTCATAGTGAACATAATGGATGTATGGATCATAAGAGAGAAAGGATGTGATCTCTAAAGACTATGTCGCATAGGAATAACATGCCCCATTCTAGGTACAGGACTTAGGATTTTTCTAGACAAAACTTATGACAATAGGATAGTGATATGACTGGTTTATATAGGATGAGGTATGTCAAGAGATACCCAAAACATGTTTCAACCTTTTCCCCCTATGTCTTCATCAAGATCAAAAGGAGAAGGGTGGATGAATGGACTCAATATGATAGGTATTTATGATGGCTAAAGATGGTAGGTAGGATGGAAATGATATGACATGAATGATAGATTGGATATATAAGACATTGTGCACCCAAGTTTAAGTGACATAGAAGATCAACCTACACATGACGCCTGTTTGCTAGGTTTTCATCATGGTACTTATCTAGGGTGCTTGTTTACTAGGTTTTCACTGTTGGATGAAGGGATTTCTCTTTACTTTTTTTGTTTTGTTTTTTTGGTTTTTGGATAGTAGAAGGAGAATATGGATAGGAGGGACTCAAGTATCTAGTTCCATGAAAGGTGATAGTCCCACTAGGGATGGTTGTCATTGCATGGACCATGTCAAATGTCATTATGCTCATAGATATTGGTAAAGGATAACATGAAAGGGAGATGGATTAGGTAGATGATGGATTATGATGTGGATTATGGAGGAAAATAGTGGTTTATGATACAGATTATGTAGGGAAGATGATAGGGATTATATGGGACTTATGCCAAAGATGAATGGGGAGGCTTAGCCAAAAGCATGGACCATAGGAAGATGTTGGGGGAGATATGTAGGATAATGGGTGAAGGGTGGGGAGATGGAGGTATGTGGGATTGTTGTGAAATGGAAGGGAATCATGACCAATGGTTGCACACACTGTGATAAACATTGAAGCTTTTGATGTGGATGGGGTGTAGGAAGCAATGAAGATGTTTGCTTAGGAGATGGTGGATGAAGTGCTTTAGGTACCCACATAGACTTAGTATTTTTATGATTTTTGTTTGGCTTGTGGGTTTTAGGAATTTGAGATTTTTGAATAGAATGTGCATTTTGGATGGAAGAGGATGGTTGGGATTTTTGTGATGTAGATTCCTCATTTGACTTGCTTTCTTTTTTCTTAGGTACCCAAACCATTTTGTTTTTAGACTTTTCTTTTGGAGGAATGGGATTATATAGCTTGTTTAGCTTTGACTTTGTGCAATTGTATGCTAAGGCATTAGGACCTTTAGAATTTTTGACTTTATGTGTAGAGGCATCCCAATTTTTATTTTGGAATCCCTTGGGTTTCGTGGAATGAGTGGAAGATTTATGTTTAGACAATGTGTGCATTAATTGGTCATGATTAAGATGTTTAGAGGATTTGTGGGTAGATGGATAAGAGGATCAGATGGTAGGGATATTAGGAGTTGGAAGTAATGGTGGAAAAGTGGATGGTGGAAGGTGTATGGTCACATGCTTTTGACATTTGTAGGATGATGGAGGAGGGATGGAAATATATGTTTTAGGGATACGATAGGCTTTATGATGGAAGGAGGTGGACTTAGGATGGATGGAGGAAGTACCAAAATATTTAGGTTGTTGTCCTTGGGGTGTAGGTCCAAGGCCATAAGAGTGTGGAGGGACTTTGACATGGATGGGATCCAAAATATCTTGTTCATGAAGGTCTAGACCTTTACCTTGGTGGCTCATGTTTTGGAGTGTACAATGGACAATGGGACTAGGTGTAGGTGAAACATTAGACACAAGTTCCTTATTGGATGGAGAAAATGACGCAAGGGGAGATAATGGTTTTTGTTGTTCTATGGAGGAACATTCATGAATGAGGGTGGAAATACCAATAGGATATGATGGAGGAATTTCAATGGGGTCCATAGTGGGTGATGGGGGATAATTATGATCTTGATTAGCATTGTGTTCACTTAGATCCAAGGTATTTGTTTGATCTTCTATGTGTGCTTCAGAGGCATATGTCTCATCAAGGGACTTGTGGATGTTGATGGATCATGGATAGGACTAGGTGGAGGTGAATTTAGAATATCTTTCTCATGGATGGGTACAGGATCAAGTTGCTCATGGATAGGCTCTTCATCATTATGGATATCATCTTGATCATAAAAATGATATAGATTATGGATAGGTTAGATGAAAATGATTTGATCTTGATTGGGACTAGGGCTTGATGTTTCCACGTGCTTGGGAATAGACTCTTGAAATAACTCTTGGGTTGCTTGAATGAAAGTGCAAGGGGATATCTCATGGAGAGACTTGGCATGTTCTTGATGGTCAACAACATAGGAGCATGAAAGAGGGTGACTTGGACTTACAACGGAATACTCTTGAATTGGATCAAGGGGTTGTGGATGACATGGTTGACTTGAATGACTTGGCATGATGTTTGAGGACTCTTTTGTATGCTCAAGTGTATGTGTTGAATGATATGGTGATAGTTGATTCCTTTCTTGTAGCCCTTGGGTGACATCCTTTATAGGTGGATGGGTGGATTTAGGTAATGGCATCAATTTATTTATTAAATATCTAACTGCAAGGCATTGATTTGATGGAGGATTAGATGATGGTGGGGGCAATGAATAGTTTTATTGGTTAGAAGGTAAAGAGGCCAATGAATTAGGTCTCGGACGTGGTGGTTTATGGATAGGAATTTGATTGGATGGTGGTAAGGGTGCATGAACTAGATTGGTGTTCCCCTTGTCAAATGGAACATGATAATTGAAAGGCTCTTGACTTTGTTGCCAAGGTGGACTTTGGCTCACATGTGCTTGTTGTGGGATGAATTGATGGGTTGATGTAGGATTGTCATGGAAAGGGGTGGGATAAGGTGATGTGGAATTGTTTTGATAGGTGGATGGATTAGATTGATATGGAATGGTGGGAGATGCCACATAGGAATGAGGTGGAATTGATTGGTGTTGAATGAATTGAGGATGATGTGCTTGTTGGGTTTGACAAGTGGCTATGAGATATTGGGCTTGCGCTATGAGATGTTACATTTGAGGTGATTGGATGGTTTGAAGTTCTTGGATCATGTCATGGAATCCATGAATGATTGTTGGGGCAAAGGTGCTTGACTTGTTTTAGCCACATGAAGCATGTGAACAAAATCTTGTGCTATGTCTTCCAATGTTTTCATGGTGTAAAATGATGTTGATTGGATTAAAGAAATGATGATGATTAGGATATGATGTGGAATGACAAGATTGGATGACTTGATTGATTAGGATGAAATGGATAGGATGTGGCTAAGAAGGGTTATTATGATGAAAGTGATTGGATATGAAGATGTTGGAAGAAGGTGTAGGGTATGTGCAGGATCATCATTAGGCCCTTAAGTGGCAAAAAAATTAGAAAATTCAGAGTTAGGCAACTTGACGTTTTGAATAAGTTATCTATGCTATAGAAAATTGAATGTAGTTTCTAAAATACTAGGTTTAAATGAATCACACAAATGTACACACATAAATCACTCACTGCACACAAGCAAGATTTGAATTGTTTATGTTTTTGAAGATAAATGTAATGATGATTTAATAAAATAGAAGAATAGCATGGAAAGCATGGTAAGAAGCCACTATCATGATCCCTATGTACTTGTCTTTATGTCTTGATTTGGCAATGTTTAAATGAATGATCACACATGTACACACATAAATCACTCACGCAAGAAACATAAGCAAGTCAAGCACACATGGAAGAAACATCAACAAACCCTATGACTAGTCAAGTGGGATATGGCCAATTAGGTCTCAAGCTAGTCTGCACAAGCTTGACTAAGGATGATTTGAAAGCAAAATCCTGCTACACAGCTAGGAGAAAGGGGTAACCCACCCTTCACCTTCACTTCCCAAAGGTATAAATTTCTTTGGGGCTTAGCCAAGAGTGATAAGATTTTAACTTCCAAACAAGTGTGTCTTTCGATTCACACTTCGATTGAGGTCATCCCCAAAGGTGATGAAATCCCCTAGCAAGCCTCTTATGAAGGGTTTGACAAAATAAAACCAAGTGAGTGTTTGTGATCACACACACACTTGATTCACACTCACAATTGTTAATTAACCCTTTAGAAAATTGAAATGTTTATAAAACGATTCAAACACTTGTTCCTTTTAACCCAAATCAAGATGTGATGGAAGACAATGATTAATTTTAGACCCAATTTTTGAAGTGTGATTGAAGACAAAATTCATTTTAAGCCAATTTCAATGATGTGATCAAACAAGATTTGATTTTATGCCCCAAATTGAAATATGTGACAAACAAGATTAATGAGATGAAGGATGAAACAAGTGCACCTAGTTATTTTCGCTTTCTAAATTGTTGTTGTGATTGATCTCAATGCTTTTCCAGCTCTGTATGATTCACCAACAAGTCACCAAGACAAAAAGAAACAAATTACAAATGTGCTAGAACAAAAGTCATGCGCTGAAGAATATATGAGAATTTTAGAACTTTAACTATCTAAAAATTGATAAAAACCTACACCTTTTGATATCTTATGAAATTCTACCCCATTTCAAAAAAAAAATTCTGAAAAAGACCAAAAAATGACCAAGATATGGCCATTTTAAGATTGATTATAAAAAAGCTAAAACAGAGGCATATGCGCTAAAATAATCATCGAATGTGCTAAAAGAAGTGCCAAAAGTGTTGAAATTGTGCCATATGCACTAAAAGAAGTGCCAAAAGTGTTAAAATAGTGCCATATGTGCTAAAAGAATCATTGTATGTGCTAAAAGAAGTGCCGAAAGTGTTTTAAAACAATGCCATATGCGCTAAAACAGTCCTTGTATGTGCTAAAGAAAACCTTAAATGCGCTAAAAGAATTTTTACAATTTTTTTACAATTTTTTTAATGAAATGGACTAAGCATATGCACCATTATGTTCCTTATAAGCACTATTTTGTTCCCGAAATGCACTGAAACAACTCTAAAAGTGTCGAAAGACCTGCAAAAGCACCGTTAAAATCCCTGGATGCGCTACAAAAACCTTTAGATGCACTACAAAAATCTTCGGATGCACTAAAATAGAAATTTTGCTGAAAATATGAGTTCTAGAATGTGAAATCCTGTCAGAAAACCTATAGATAAATGTTAAAAATGGGGCAAGGCCCCACGGTGGGCGCCAAAATGTAGATAGGGAGAAATCAACAGGTTTAATGTGTTGAAAACAATAAACTAATTAAACCCTATCAAGCACCATGAAGTACAAACTAGAATGAAAATAAAATAAAGAAAGAACATGCAAACCAATTTTCAAACTAGACTTGATTGATCTCCATGGCTCTTCTCCACCTGCACAAGAATGCAAGATTTCGAAGGTTGATTGTTGAAGGAATGTTGGTTGCTCAATTCTGCAACATAACAACCTGATGAAGATGATAGATGGCGATGGATGGAAGATAGAAGAATGATTTTGACAGAGTGAGGATGCTAGATGAATTTGATGCAAATGGCATGTGAAAGGTTAGATTTATAGAATTTCAATGTGGACAAAGATAAGATTTGATAAGATTTGATAAGGATTTGATTTTTGACAAAAGAGGAAATACAACAAGATGAGATAAGATTTAAAAAGATAGAAAGATTTTGATTTATTGTTTTAAAGGAGATGAAACAAGATAAGATAAGATGTGAAAAGATAGAAAGATTTTTATTCTCTTTTAAAGGAAATAAATCCTAAAAAAGATGAGAAGGATAATTGATGAATTATCTAATTAAATAAATTAATTAGATACACACGAGTTCAAATTTTGGAAAGAAAGCGAAAAGATATTTTTAAGATTTTATTAATTAAATAAATATTTGATTTATTTAATTAATGTTAGATTTATGATTTCATCAATTAAATAATATAAATTATTTAATTAACATTAGAAGAATTAATAGAAATGATTTAATTAATTAAATAATATAAATTATTTAATTAACATTAGAGGAATGAATGGAAATGATTTAATTAATTAAATAATATAAATTATTTAATTAACATTAGAAGAATGAATAGAAATGATTTAATTAATTAAATAATAGAAATGATTTAATTAATTAAATAATAGAAATGATTTAATTAATTAAATAATATAAATTATTTAATTAACTTTAGAGGAATGGATGGAAATGATTTAATTAATTAAATAATATAAAGTATTTAATTAACATTAAAGGAATGGATGGATTATGTATAGGAAGGAAATAAATGAAATTAGTCAAATAAATAAGATTTATTTAATTAATTAGATAATGACATGGGTACCTAGGGAAAAACATGATACAAGGTGTCTAAATGATGCGATGTTGTGACAAGGTATCGTAAGAGGACAATTTTTTGATGTCTACAGATTTAATGAATTACAATTGACCACTCCAATAATCACTTTGATCATTCTTGCAATTGTCATATTTCCAACATCTTTGGAATCTCCCCTACAATCAACCTGGAATCCTTTGGCTATAGGTTGAGTCCTCTAGTTGCTGTGGGTCACAATACTTCAAGCTTCAAGTCTAGTTAGTTTCATCTAAAGTATACATACCATTAACAATCATGAATTAAACATAGACTCATACTCAATTTTATACACATTCACACATTAATCCATGAAAAAATCATCATATCATAATCATATTTATATACTTCTACTTGAATGTATATGAAATAAGAAGCTTAAAGTGTTTAAAAGATATGATATAAACAAGAGAATTTACTAGATATTAATCAATCTCACCATTCCCTCATATATTGCAATGCATTGATTAGTTTGTTCTCTAAGCATGATGAGGAGGTGGGTACACATGTCCTAAAGTTTTTTTTGTATGCCTACATTGATATCTTGCCAGTTTGGTGTGCTGCACTTAGTATAAAGTTGTAGAAGTTTTATCTAAGGATTTCACAATATATATCCTAAGGTAGAGACAATTTTTGGTCTACATCTTTCCATAGAGAAATATTTAGACTTGTGGTTTTAAAGAAAATAAGTAAACGAAGATGTGAAGGCATTATATCTAAGATTTTAAGTCATAAATCCTTCTGCAATAAAAGTTACAAGTGATAGAATTTTGGTCTAGGCTCTGGTAGTGCAAAGTGGTGATGAAGGCTTGTTGGAATGCTCCACATTCCTTTGGATGTGATGTTTTGGTCATGTAGTTTTGTGGAAATGTTCAGTGATGTCTAATACATGCTATATTGAAGATTCAAGTGGATTGGTGCTCCACAAGTTTCGTTAGTCAATGATAATGTGTTACAGTTGGTTTTGGATGCCTATCCTTCATCAAAACATATGTTTGTTTGCTTGCATCAACATAATATTGTATAGATCAATAGTATGAGTTTGTGTGGACACTCTTAATGTTTTATAGTATCTTAGGTTTGAAGCACATGGAGATCTTTCTTGTTTCCAATATTGCACAAATGTTTCAAGTCAGTTTGAGAATATATGCTTTTGCTGTGGCCAACTTGGGTATGTTGGTGATGTGTGCCACATGTTTATGTTTGAGTGGAGTCTAAGAAGTGTTTGTAGATGTTTTATGAGTCATCCTAACTCATTTGGAAGAATTATAAATAATGTTTTATCATTTTTGTATACAACCAATGAAGATGTAGGGTCAACATGTCACAAGCTTCATAATTCCTTGTTTATGGCCGAATGAATTTATATTTTGCAAGCATGCAAATGATATATATAGAAGATAAAATATGTGAAAATGATGATGGAAGTGTTGGAAAATGTATGAGTGCATGAGAAGAGCATGACAAGATCTGCTACAAACCTAATCAGAATAATTGATGACTATCAGTGTTTGAAGAGATAATATCAATCATATTTCAGTTGTTCTTTCTTTCAATTAGGGAGTAGTAGCTTCCTTGGGTTTTAGACCCTAAAAAAAATTAGGTAGTAGTTTATTCCTTGGGTTTTAGACCAAAATCAAATTATAAATTGTTATTTACTTGTGAGGCTAGATTAGGATAGTAGCTCTTAGTAGTATTTCTAACCATGGTTTCCCTTGTGGGGTTTTCCACATAAATCTGGTGTTATCTATGTTCTTGTGTGGTTTCATGTTTTCTCTCCTATCTTGATTAAGTGGATGAATACTTAATTAGTATAACTTAACTTCAATAGTAGTTAATTGAGATTAAATTTTAAAGCATATTGATTCACCTCCCTCTTAGTATTTTGGTTTGTTCAACACATATACCCCTCAACATAATGGAGTTGTAGAGAGGATGAACATGACATTGATGGAAAGGGATGGGAGTATGCTAAGTGGAGCTAGCCTTGAATAAATTTTTTTAGATGAATTTATTGCTACTACATGCATTCTATTTAATATATCTCCTACATCAACTCTTATTAAGAAGACACCTATGGAGGTGTGATCATGAAAGGGGCCCTCATTGAGACATCATCATGTGATTGGTTGCAAGGCATATGTCCATATTCCAAAGGAGATAAGGTCAAAGATGGAAAAAAAGGATGTTAAATGCATCTTCATTGGTTATGGTATTGGTGTGAAATGGTGCAATATTTAGGATATAGTGGTTGAAAAGATTCTTTATAGTCAAAGTGTTATCTTTAGAGAGATGAAACCTTCTTCCATTGTTTTGCAACCTATAGAAGAGAAAAAAAAGATGCGGTTCAACTTCCTCTTAACCCTAACAAAGTTGAACCAGAAGCCCAGAATGGACCTGATAATGATGAGAGCTCTAGTATCTTAGAATTCTCAAAAGAAGAAAAACCTCAACCTCAACCACTGGGGAGGTCCACTTGTATCAAGTGAAAAACTAAAAGGTTTGGCTATTCACTGTTAGATTCTAATTGTATTTTTACTTTGATTGCTAATGTTGATGAGCCAAAGATTGTGCAAGAGGAAATGGGTATGAGTGATGTAGATTCCTAGATGAAAGCCATGGATGGGGAGGTGGATGTATTAAAGAAAAATAACACATGATATATACTACCTTTTCATAAAGAACATAAACCTGTTGGATGCAAATGGGTGTTCAAGAAGAAAGTATGTCTTGATGGTAGTGCTGAGAAGAATAAAGCAAGGTTGGTTATGAAGTGTTATTCATAGGTGGAGGGAATAGATTATGGTGATATATTCTCTCCTATTGTAAAGTTGATATTTATTTGGTTCTTATTATCACTAGCAGTAACATATGATTTAGAACTAGAGCAGATGGATGCAAAAACAACCTTCATTCATGTGACTTGGAGGAAAAAATCTATATACCATAGCTTGAATAGTATATGGTTAAAGGTAAATAATTTTTGGTACACAAGTTTAAAAAGTATTTGTATGGCCTTAAGTAATCTCCTCAGATGTGGTACCAAAAATTTGACACCTTTGTGTTGATTTTAGGATTTTTGAGATCTAAATATGATCATTGTGTTTTATATAAAACTGTTAATGATCATATTATCATCATTATATTGTATGTTGATGATATGCTATTCTTTAGGAAAGATAAAAGTTTGATTTCAAATATGAAGTCTTAGTTGTCATCACTGTTTGAAATGAAGGATTTAGGTGCAACTAATTATATATTAGGGATAGAAATCAGAAGAGACAAAGCTAATAGAAAGATTTTGTTAACCAAAACTAAGTATGTGATCTCATTTTTGGAGAGATTAAAAAATGATGACTTGTATAAAATTAGTTATTCTTATGTTGTAGGGGACAAATATTTTTGTGGAGGATTGTCCAAAGTCTCCTTTTGAGATGGAGGACATGACCAGGGTACCCTATGCTAGTGTTGTAGGAAGTTTGATATATGCTATGGTTTGTACAAGGCCAAGCATTACCCAAGAAATGAGAATCCCAAGTTATTTTATGGATAAACTTGGACAAGTGCATTGGGATACAATTAAGAGAGTGTTAAAATACTTACAAGGTACTTCTAAGTATGCCTTGTGTTTTCACATGGTTATCCTATTGGACCTTGGTGTTTGGTTGGAATTCATGGGTTTGTGGATTGCATTTGGGTTGGAGATATTGATAATAGAAGATCCATAAGTGGATATGTATTTATGATGTTTGGTGGTACCATTAGCTATATGAGTAAGTGGAAAATTACAGTCGCTTTATCCATAATAGAAGCATAGTACATGGTATATACTCATGCTTGTAAGGAATCCATTTGGCTTAAGTGGTTGTGCTCAAATGTTGGGCTTGATTCCAAATAGATCACTATCCATCATGATAGTCTGAGTGCCATTTGTTTGGAAAAGAATCCTACTTTCCATACTAGAACAAAGCATATTGATGTGTAGTTTCATTTTATTCACAATATGGTGGAAGATGGGAAGGTTAAATTGGAGAAGTTTGACACCTAGATGAATGTTAAAGATGCATTGAAAAAGCCAATGAGAATAGATAATTTCATATGGTGTTCCATTTCCATGGGCCTCATGACCATGAGTAGTTGATTGCAGAAGAATCTTGACAAGTCTTTGACAAGTGGGAGAATGTTAGGATAAAGATGTCTCAACCTTTGAGTATTATCATTTAATTCATTCTTTGATGGTTATTTAATTATTTCCCAAGTTTATTGCTAACCAAATTTGTCGTCACTTTGTGGGACCTAGGGAGAGGTGGTATACTACATGGAAGGTAACATGTACAATTTGTGGAGGTAAGAATCCGATTTTGGAGGTCCTATATTTGTGGCTAACTTGATGGCTTTTTTCATGCGTTGTTATATCATGACTATAATAGACTATGCCGACTTTCTATGATAGTTTATGATTGTTGTAAGAGTTATGTATGATAGTTTCTATGTCACGCTATGATAATTAGGCTACTTTTATGGGGGAACCCAAGTGTGCATATGGCAGTTACATGTGTATAAGTGCCTTGCGTGTTGAGTAGAAGCTAATTTTGAGGAGACAAGTGTTAGAAATAGAAAAATCCTAAAGTTATAGGTTCTAACTATGACAACATGTCATAATGAACTCATGTTCACACTTGGGTGTGGGATTTGCTTATGGAAAATTTTGGCACCCTCTCTTCATGTTGAAGTATTATAAATACTTGGTTCCTTAGTGTATTTTTAGTATGATAGGTTGAAGAATTGTTGATATGTCATCATACTTGTTAGTGAATAGATTGGCCTTTGAAAATATATCTAAAATTATTAACTCTATAGCCTGTAATGCACTAGGGCCAAGCCACTAACTACTCTAGAAATTTCATAATTGCATTTGTGACTTTCCTCTAAATTATAGAGGTATAGCTCCCTCATATGATTTAATTGATAATAATTATTCATTATTTTAACCAAAAAGAAACAAAGGCAAAAACACCAACTCAAAAGAATGACGCTAATGTGAAGCAGATCTTAAGATAGTCATTAATCAATTAGCACACAAACTGATATGATGAATGACTAATATAAAGTAAATATGAAAGTTTCATAATTGTAATAAATAAATAAATGTAGTAGAGAAGATTTTTCATAGAAAATATACTCTAATTACACACACGACACATAGATCAGTGCAATCTGCATTACATTCAAGACTCACAACTCACAAGTTATGAGTTATTACAACAAGAATTAAATTCAAACAGAATAAATGTTCCTCCCTTGATTACAACATAGTGCACTCTTCAAGAATCAGACCCTCACCGAATTTTTCTCTACCTAGATATAGGGATCTCTTTCTCTTCTTTCCGATTACTAATCAGTTGCTAAACATAGCAACACTTTCTTTCTTTTTAACTATCCATCTTGAAAGCTGATAGTCAAGAAATAATGAATTTGACTAAAATGATTACATTGCTAATGATATGACTTTAGGAAGTAACCAAACATTTCTTTCTTTAATTCTTGCCCCATGGCTATCAATTCTTGTGTAGTTAGCATGCTTCACAAACCAAGCATTAAATAGCTATCTCAGAGGTGCAATGGAATCACATGTGCAAAATATCCATTCAAAAGATCAATTGGGAATATTAATTAAATCTTGGTCACATCAACAGTTAATTTCAAGACTATATTGCCATCCTATCATCTGGTTTAAATCTTTAGCTCAAATGTCTCACCAATTTTCTATAAATTCAACAGGCACTACCACACTTCACCATCCTAAAATTTCCAACATGGCGAGTGCTCAGAGTGACGAAGTGTCCATGAATGACTTCATCATCATTGAGGAGATTGAGTGTAGTCCCCTCTTCAGGCAATTGTCTGACCAATTGAGAGAAGTCTTCATCATCTAGAGCAAGATAGAAGAGGAGATGTTGCACAATATACTAGGAGAGGTGTTCCTGAATCAAGTGCATGTACACAATGCTACGCTCTTTGAGCACTTTGTGTATACTTTCATTTGTAACTTTGGTCATTGAGACTAGGGAATGAGAGTAGTAGAGTTCCTGGTTAGGATCGAGTTTCATCATAGTGTTAATGTAGCCATTGTTGGGCTAAGCAACTACCCATGAAGCATATTAGTTGGTGACACCATCTACATTGCATCTAGGACTCAAAATGAAGCAACCAAGAAGCTGTGACCCTTCTCCATGCAGGGCTAGTGAGGTATGACATGGGATTGTTTTCCCAATTCCTTCATTCCCACGAGATTTTTTTGTAACCCGCCTAGATAGAGCACCTCCAAGTGGTGGTCGAAGGAATCCATGTGCTCATGTTTGTTCTGTGTGCCTAAAGAAAATATTTTTTATGCCCCAACTTTGTAATCAAACAACTTTTTTTTTAATTCCATCAATATATATATATATAATAAGATTATAGCATTTTGATATTCTAGTGTTTGCATTCTTGAGTAATTCTACCTTTTAATTTCATTGGCTGTATCTTTGATGGCATCTATTTATATTTATTTAAGCACCAAATGTGTTTTTCATTTAAAATTGGAATGCATCTTAACAAAAAAAACTGCACTACCATTTCCCTAATTTCTTCTGAAAATGTTCTTGAGGTGGTAAAATAGGAAGTTCATGAAAGTAAGCAACACACCACTGATGGTTTTAAGAACCACTTAAACTCCCACTCAAACTTGAAAACCTCAAACTTTGTCATTAATGGTCTTTTCGATTAGTTCACGAACCTTGAGTATGGGCTGCCAACCTCCAAATAGGGGACTTAGTGTACTCAAGAAGTTACACCAATCTGCAATACACCACCTATAAGAAAATGAAGAAAAAAATAACAAAGGGTGGTAAAAAGGGGAGTTAGATGAACTGGTGAAATCACCACCCAAATTAGCAACACTTCATAAAACACCACCCGACTTAATGCTTAACTAAAATTTTGAATTGGTATTACTAATTTTGGAAATGATGACTGAATTTAAGCTAACAATGGCTCTAACCAGAGAAAAGCATTGAAAGGATGTAGCAAGGGACCTAGAGAATTCATGACCAGTCCTACATCCATTGGGAACAAAGTTGAGCAAAGAGGAGGAACAAAAGCCCAAAACCCAAAACCCAAGCAAACACAACAAAAATGACACACCAAAAAGCCACTATGTATAGGGTAGGATGAGAACTACCAAGGTGTGTGAGAGAGAGAACTACTCACATGAAACCATTGAAAGGCTGAGAGAAAAAAAATCAAGACCTGAAAAAACTCGTCATTGCATGCAAATTCTGAAGTAAGGAAAAGACTAGGATTACCCAAACATGAGTGCAATAGCAGAAGAATCCACCAATTTTAATGTCTCTGAACAATCATTTATCATAGACCTCTTCCTGATGCAAATAGACCCACATTATGATATCCAAAAAAAGTATGGCTCCCTCCTGCGACTTAATCGTTTGAATAAACTCCTACCCTTGTAACAAATTTGAATCCTTTAGGATTGCTATAGCATCACAACCTTTTAACCCTCAAGTCATTATGTCATTACTACAACTACCTAGTAGCTCTATTGCATTATGATCCTCCACCACCATAGAATATTCCCCTTTATTATTGAGTGGAAAATAAATAACCTCTTTTGCTAACAATTCTGGCAAACCAAAATTTGGATCTTCAAACATAAGATTATCATGAATTTCAAATTCATCAAAAATGAATAGAGGATTTGAACTAGCCAACCATTTTACCCCACCCTTGGTGTTTCCACTTGAAGCGTCTTCACTATCTTTCTCAATTGCACATTGTTGTTTCAAAATTTTTAAAAGTGAAAGCTTCATACTCAAGAATGAAAAGAGAGTCTGACACTTGACCTCTTTTGGAAAGATCACAAGGAAGTAAATTATCCTTAGAGGAACAAGGAGAAGTAATTAAAATGTAGAGGTATGCCTTTCTCGTGGAGATGAGTTCTCATCACTACAAGTGATGAGCTAAGATCATATTTTGCTTCGATTGAAGTATCTAAATTGTAAGGCTAGGCACACCAACATTGATCCTCCTTCTTTATATCCTCTCTTACCTCCTACAGAGGGTGTATACCATCCAATATTATCAAGTTCATATCCTCAACAGTAGGATGGGGTTTGTTTGTAATAGCTGAGGTTCCAGAGAATCTATAGATGGGTGGTGGATGATTAGTAACAGGTTTGTTAGCATCATTGAGCTTCCATTTTCCCATTGTAATTAAGTCATTTTTAATATTTAACACTTCAAGCTGAGCCTGTTCAATCCCAAAGATTTTATCTCTTTGTAAAATGAGTTGGACATCAGGATCAAGGGTAGAAGTAAACACGTGAAACTAGATTATCTTTCCTGGTTGTTCTAGTGTGGGAATTTGCTGAAGAGATTGAATAAAATGATAAAAAAATCTCTCATAGGCTCTTTTCTGTATTTCACAATATGAAAGAACTATCATTGTAAGGTAGCAACATCAACAAGACCTTTGAAGCATTGATAATTTTTTTATGTAGGATATTCCAACCAGTTATGCAACCCTTCTCTAGTCCTCTAAACCACTTGACTGTCCTTTCAACTAAGCTATCAACAAACAACCTTACAAAAACATCTTCTTCTTGAATTCCTAGAATTCCACTTATTGTAGTCATGGCTAGGACATGTTCCTCTAGATATTGTGTGGCCATACCAAAGAATTTTGGGAATCTTTTTCGAGAGCCATGTGGTAGGTCATTACATTGTGATAGGGAAAATGGTCTAATAAAGTTACCCTAGGGAATTGAAGCCATAGGTATTTAGAGTTGCCAACTCCTAATGGAGTAGAAAGAGGGAGGAGGTACCCCTAGGTCAATTCCTCGGTGGTGGATGAGATAGAGGGGGATTTTATGACTTATTAGGGTGCTGATTTAGATGTTGATTAAGACACTAATTTGGGTGTTGATTGGGATAGTCAGGTGGATCTTTGTAATATTCAATGACCTTGAACCTTAGAGGGAATTTAATCACAGCTCTAGGTGGATGTCGGACCTACTCTTCTTCTTCCTCCAATACAAAGTTGGCTAGCATATAATTTGTTGCACTTATTTTGTACCTCCAAGATTTTTTTTTAAATTGTGATATGATATCCTCCTACTCTACCTGCATCCAATCTAAATTAGGTTGAAGTATTGGAAACATGTTATTATGGGGAAGTACCATCTTGTTGTATGTCACGATGGTGACTTATCAAAAATTAAAAACTTCCCCAATAGAGTCACCAAAAATATGTTAGTGAATGGATTGGCCTTTGGAAATATATCTAAAACTATTAACTCTATAGCCTGTAATGCACTAGGGCCAAGCCATCAATAGATTTGGAAATTTCACAATTGCATTTGTGAATTTCCTTTGAATTTTGGAGGTACAACTCCCTCACATGATTTAATCGATAATCAATATGCTTTTAACTAGAAAGAAATAAAGGTGAAAACATCAACTCATAATAATCACACTAATGCAAAGTAGACCTTAAGAGGGCCATTAATCAATTAGTACACCGATTGAAATGATGAATGACTAATATAAAGGAAATAGGAAAGCTTCATAATTGCAATAAATGAAGTAGAGAAGATTTCTCATAGAAAATATACTCTAATTATGCACATGACACACATATCAATATGACTAGCATTACATTCAAGACTCACAACTCACAGATTATGAGTTATTACAACATGAATTAAATTCAAACGGAATAAATCTTCCTCCCTTGACTACAACATAGTGCACTCTTTAGGAATTGAACCCTCACCAAATTTTTCTCTACCTAGATATAGAGGTCTCTTTCCCTTCTTGATGGTTACTAATCAGTTGCTAAACATAGCAACACCATCTTGCCGTTTAACTGTCCATTTTGAAAATTGATATTTGGGAAATAATGAATGAATAGAATGATTACATCACCAATGATACAAATTTAGGCGGTAACTGAACATTTCTTTCTTTAATTCATACCTGGTGGTTATTAATTCTTGTGTAGTTAGCATGCTTCACAAACCAAGATTAAATAGATATGTCAGAGGTGTAATGGAATCAAACGTGCAAATTGTCTAGCTGAAATATCAATTAGGAATATTAATTAAATATTGGTCACATCAATAGTTAATTTCAACCATATCAAGCCATCCTATCATCTAATCAATCTTTCACTCAAATGTCTCACCAATTTTCTCTAAGTTCAATAGACACTACCACACTTCACCATCTTGAAATATCCAACATGGAAAGTTCTTAGAGTGATGGAGTGTCCATGAATAAATTCATCGTCATTAAGGATATTGAGTGTAATTCCATCTTTAGGAGATTATCTGACTAGCTAAGAGAATTCTTCATCGTCCATGGAGTGAGATAGAAGAGGAGGTGTTGCACAATATACTAGGAGAGGCATTCTTGAATCAAGTGAACAAACATAATGCTACACTTCTCAAGCGCTTTATGTATATTGTCATTCGTACCTCTGGTTATCAAGATTGGGGAATGAGATCAACAAAGCATAGGTGGTTAGGCTTTATTTTCATCACAAAGTTAATGTAGCCATTATCAGGATGAGCAACTATCCATGAAGCATACTAGTTGGTGACGCCATCTGCATTGCATTTATGACTCAGAATGAAGCCACTAAGGAAGCTGTGACCCTTCTCCATCCAGGGCTGGTGAGGAATGACATGGGGATGTTTGTCCAAGTCTTACATTCGCACGAGAATCTATTGTCACCCACCCAAATAGAGTGTCTCCAAGTGGTGGTCGAAGGAATCTACATGCTCATGTTTGTTCTGTGTGCCTGAAGAAAATATTATTTTGATGCCCCAATTTTGTAATTGAACAATTTTTTTTGTAATTCCATCGATATAAATATATATTATAAGATTATAATGTTTTGATATTCTGGTGTTTTCATTCTTGAGTAATTCTATCTTTTCATTTCATTTGATGACATCTATTTGTATTTATTTCTGCACCAAATGGGTTTGTCATTTAAAACTGGAATGCATCTTAACAAAAAAAATTGCATTGTCATTTCCTTAATTTCTTCTAAAAATGTTCTTGAGGTGGTAAAATGGGAAGTTCATGAAACTAAGAAACACAACACCGATGGTTTTAAGAACCACTCAAACTCCTGCTAAAACTTGAAAACTTCAAACTTTTTTGTTGACGATCTTTTTGATTAGTTCACGAACCTTGAGTATGGGCCATTGGCCTCCAAATAGGGGACTTAGCGTACTTGGGAAGTTAAACCAATCTCACAATACACCACCCATAAGAAAATAAAGAACAAAAGAGCAATGGGCAGTAAAAAGGGGAGTTAGATGAACTAGTGAAATCACTAGCCAAGTTAGCAACACTTCATAAAACACCCTAACTCAACACTTAACCAAAATTTTGAATGGGCATATTAATTTTGGAAATGACAACCGAATTTAAGGTAACAATACTATTGAAATTTCTTCAAATTCGTGTTGTAGTGTGAGACTCTTGAAGAGCATTGCTCAAAACTGTATTGTAAACCTTGTTGAATAATACACATTGAGTTAAATGTTTGGAGTGTGGGTTTTTCTTGTAAGGGTTTTCCCATGTATTTGGAGTTATGTGTTTTTCTTGTACCTATGTTGTTGTTTATTTTACATGTTATATGCATCTTCTTTATTGTAACTAATCAAGGGTTTGAAAATGTAGAAAATTTTCACATTCTCTCCTTTGATAGGTTGGTGTAGGAAGCTTTCCACATACTTAGCTTCCTTTCATATAGATCTACCACTAGTTTATCAATAGGGGTTAAAATTCTTCATGTATGGGCATGGAAGGATATTATTGTCACGTGACCATTGGGGCATGTTGCTTGGTGGGCAAGAGATCCTTATGCTTTTTGTTATGATTCCTTGTTGACTTATTGATGATTGGGAGACTTGGATTAATGGAGGAGATGCATAGATTACATGGATTATTTCATTTGGAGGCCATGGCTATTATGTGAGGCATGGGATAAGGACCCCCTGTAGCTACCTTTTTATAAATAGACTAGCTGGAGCTGATTGGGTGGACATCACACATCATGGATTGATATCTTCCTAACAAGGTCATGAGATAGTTTGGGGATATCTCCAAGATGTTTCCTAGGATCTAGCTATGTTTGCTTGCACCCAATGAGAGATCGATGAGTGAGGACATATGGCTAGCCCTCAAGTAGTAGTGACAGATTTTTTTGGATTGGTGCCCTTCAATGGGAATGAAAATTAATAGTATATGATGTGGGGACTAGACCCAAGTATTAATTATGGCGGGGAGTTCAATGACCACTTAGATTCACACACCTAGATGGTGAGGAAGTGTGAAGATGAAGATGAGAGGTAGAGCCAAGTAGGGCTCACTGAGTGACATATCAAGTGGAGGCAAAAAGTGGTAATGGTGGAGGTAGAGAATGGGGAGGTCTTGATTAGGGCGAGGTCGAAGCCTGTTGGTACATAGATTTTTCACTATGATTGTTTCTCAAAAAATGACCCTATTTACCTAAAGAGAAGTGAAAATCATTCCAATAGCCGGAGAGATTGTTTTAAGATTACTGATCTTCCTTTGTGTTTGAGAGGGTAAACTCCCTCATATGATGGGGGTTTTTGATATTTTTGTGTACTTTTAACATGAAAGTACAAAATAGAGGAAAGGAAAAACTAATAGAAAATGAATAATGGAAACCCCAATGGTAGACCTTTGAATACCAACTGATATTTCACAATGCATGAAATATTATGAAAGGGGTTTATCACAAAATATGTGTTGATATGTAATAATGACAAAAGAAAGATAACATACTTCAACATACGAGGAAAAAAGTTTCCTTAGCACATTCAAACCAAGATACTAGGGTATGATTGTGTTTCATTAATCACATATAAATGACCAATGGATTTCATAATTATGCAAAAGGTTACCAATTTAATGTATGAGAAATTAGTGATAATAAATCAACACACATTTAAGACATATGAACCAAATGCATTCTTCGTTATCTTTTTGAAATTATATAATTCCAAAAAACTCTCAAGTACAAAGTCTCAAACCAAAAGTCCTAATACAAACTCTTTGAGAAGTCTTAAGAGTTTCCCCCTTAGTCAGAGTCCCCTTTTTACAATAGTGAATCCTTGTATTTATAGGATTTCCTTAAAATAAATACTTGTAACTACCTAGTAACTACCCCAACTATCTTTTTGAAATACAATGATTTAGAAGAAAATAATAAAACTTATTTGATTAGGATTTTTATCACTTTCCATAAAACAAGGTTCAATTTCTAACCTTTAGTTACAATAAGTGGCATGAGTCACTTTTTCAAAAAGGAATATAAAATTAGAACTATGAAAGAAAGGATAAGTTGTTGGTCTTGATGTGGTCCTAAAAACACCCTTTGCATTGGCCATTTTCTAAACCTATCCTTTCTTTTGACATGCTCAAAGAAACCACTTTCAAGTGACAACTTGTGCATTAATTTGAAAAATTCATGAATGCATTGTTACTCTAGCAATGCAGGATTAAAATTAACATATCATAAAGGGACCTCTTTTTGAAGAAACTGACTCACTAGGATAAACATTTGCATCTTAAATCTGCATCCACAATGTCAAATTTTGATTCATTTACATATGTTTGAAGATCCTTCTCAAATATGTTTTGATCTTCAATGGATTGCAATTGCACTCGTTGCCAATTCCATATTTCAATTATCTTGACAATATCCTCATTTAATTATTATGCCATCTACACCAATACCCTTAAAGGTGAGAATACTTCCTTTTACACAATTAACTTCAATTCCTCGTAATAATTCAGAGGCAGTCCTTAAGAACTTAATGTAAGCCTCCATTGCGATTTGGGTACCTCCAACTTTATTGCTTCAATATTTACCTGCAGAGTTTTGATGTTGCATCCAAGAATCATGTAGAGAAACAACTCTTTGAAATGAATAGCATAACTTTACATCAGTTTATTCATTTCCCATTTCTCTTTCAAAATTTCTATCATGCATTTCCTTATTGCATTTTGATATAAGACGATTTGAATTAGGAATACGTGCCTGCAGTAACCTCAGTAACTGCCACAAATTTAACTCCATTCCTCAAAGTTTTTGGTCATCAATGAGTAAATAAAAAAAATGTTATTTTGTGGTATCGGCACACCTAGAAGAAGAGATAATGTTGGTGCAATGTCAACTTGGAAAGCTGAATAAGAAGGTGTAGTCGAAATATTTATGTTTTGCAGCATTCATAGGAATAAAAAGAGCTAGAGAATCAGTTTCTACAAAAGAGGATCCTCTATGATTCCCTCCATCATTCATGCCATGGTCACTGACCACAATCAGTAAGGTACGCTCATTTGTTGAACTATTATTGATAACCAATGAAGTGTAAAGTATTTCTACGACTTTGTCCATCTCGAACAGTTTGGGAGCCATTAAAGGACTTGCACGACTGCCCTTATGTCCTACATGATCCAATACTAAGTAGTGGAGAATAAAGAGGTCCCGATCTATAGCAATCAATTCACCCTCAATACGTCGAGAAACATTTCTATCCACTTCAATGGTATCATTGACATAGAAGCTGCTAAAATCGTCTTGAAGAATGAATAGACCAGGGAATAATCTGAGGCATGTCTTGTCTCCATGCATCACCCTTTGCCAGCCTGCTCTTATTAATTGAGCAAGAATGTTGTCATCTACAAGTTCTTGAGCATTGAAATTGCAAGCAACATCAAGGAAACCAACAATTTCTCCCGAAGTTATTTACCTTAGGCGAGGCATGGTAACTGTTGGAGGTGCTACTTTTGCATGATACCTAAATGCCTTTCCATTCTACTCCAATGGATGCCCATAATTCTCTTCAAAAGTTCTTCCTATTATGGGCGTAGTGAGGATAGTGTCAAAGGTTGTGAAGTTCGATTTTACACTAGCCTAGTGGATTTATTTGAAGGATAATGAACTTTATTAATTATTTTTTATGCAGTCAGTTGTAATGTAGTTATAAATTTCAGCTATGATATCAAATCTAAATATACAACATATAATGCAGAAGAATTGAATTGAATAGAATAGATATATATGTCTTGTAGTTTTTCAGTTTCATTATTGTTTCCTATTTTCCTTCAATTGGTATAAGAGCACAAACCGATCCTATGCCTGTTATCTGTTGTGAAGACATTTATAGGAGAGTAGGCAAAGTGTGGTGTAGAAAATGTGACGGAGAAGGGGAGTCCAACTTCAATGGGCACAACAATGCTAGTGTAGGATTTTATGTGAGGCGACACTAATCATTGAACTGTTGAAGAAAGATAAGCATGCAGCCAAGGAGATGTTAGTGTGAGCGCTGCCAATGAAAAGAGGAGATACACAGAGTGTAAGGTAATCACAGGCCGTTACAGGCATACCATATGCTGTGAAGGCCTAAATGGTATTTCTATTAACTCTGTTGTTTTATTAAAATTTCCCTCGTTAACAGCCACCGTGAGAAGCCATTTCTAGGCATGTAAAAGGGATCATGTTCTATTTTTACTTCTGCATCATTCTCAATCTCCAAAATATTTCTAAACATTTTTTTTTTTTCAATAGGTGAGAACTCAAATTCCATAAAGATTGTTAGCATCTTCTCAGTTTGCACCACAATGAGAGCTTTAAAACAATATATGGACGTCCATGTAAACATAGATGATGGTGTAATTATGTCAAATATTACAATTGCAGCTATTGTGGTCTTTGGAGATTGAGATTTTCTTCAAAATATTCATTATGGGAGAGAATGAAGGATGCAGTCAGTTGTAATGTAATTATATATTTCAATTATGATATCAAATATGCATATACAATATATAATGCAGGAAGAATTGAATAGAACAAAGAACAAAATATATATGTCTTGTAGTTTTTCAGTTTCATTATTGTTTCCTATTTTCCTTCATTATTTGGAAGCTTGCAATTTTTTTTTAATAAACCTATCTTATACATATCCTGAAATTTTTGTGTGCCATTAGATCAATTTTATTTGAGACACTTTATTGAACAGTTCACGTAACTTCTTTCCTTTCACATTTTACATACATTTCAACTAGAGCAATAGCAACTACAACATCTGACAAAATCCTCTTTCCATTATGCTTCAATGTATGTTCAAACATACTTTTTTAAGCATCCCATTTAGACATTGGAAATGGTCGTGGATGTTGGCTTTTCAACTGCCAAATGTATTTTCTCGAAGGTTTCTAAAGCCTTTAACATTTTCTTTTGGTGCATATCCTGTTGGAAAAATTGAATGCTCCTGAGCCTCCTGCTCTCACATGAGCCCCCTGTTTTACCTACCCGTCAGGAGCCCCCAATTTCAACGACAGTTTTTGGGATCTTCATCCCTGCAGCTCCTGACAGTGACTGAAGTAAATGTGGTAGCTCATTTTGCTGGTAGGTAAATTCGAATTTTAGAGGGAATGAGTTGAATGACAAAATGAATGAAGGCAATTTTATTATGTCAGTTGGATGATAAAGAATTTTCTATGCAGTAGCAATCTGTAGACAGAGAATGTTTTGTGTGAGCTTCTGAAAGCTCCTGAACAACAACATCTGTTTGTTCTGTGTGTGAGCAGAGATTGCTCTTGAAGAGCTTTGCGTAGCTCCTGTTAGTGAGCTCCTAAGAGCTCCTGAAGTTATCTGAAGTTGGTTGAGCAACTGATTTCTCCCAACAGATTGTGATTCGTAGCTTAGAATTTTCTTTCAGTAGTTTATGTTTAAATTTTTCCTGTATTGGTCATTTCCAGCATAGTTAATCAAAAGGAAAATATTGTATGCTCAGATTTGTCTCCTGTGTTTTTGGTTATTCCGTATTTTGTGCATTCCCCTTTTTGTGATTTGGGGAAACAAAGCAGTAGCTCTGTGTTTTCTGTGCAATCAAAAATTTTGACATATCCTGCAATCAATGCATCCCATTTAGACATTGGAAATGGTCGTGGAGGTTGGATCTTCAACTGCCAAATGTATTTTCTCCAAGGTTTCTAAAGCCTTTAACATTTTCTTTTGGAGCATATCCTGCAATCATTGCATTCCATGGGATCACACCTTCATGAGGCATTCTATTAAATAGTTCTAAAATTTCATCAATACTTCCACGTTTTGCATGCATCTTGACCAAAATAGCTGCAATTGAAATATCTGACATAATTCCACCATCATCTATGTTTACATGTATGTCCATATCTTGTTTTAAAGCTCTCATTGTGGTGCAAACTGAGAAGAGAAGATGCTAACAATATTTATGGAAATTGAGTTTACTGTTGGGAAAACAAACCCAACTGTAGTGTGCAAAGAATGAAAACATGCACAGCTGAAAGGAGATAAACACAAGGAGATATAAATATTTATATATTTGATTTTCTATTTCATCAAAAAAGATTACATTCAAAAAACTCAGAGCTAAAGCTCTGTACATGCTACATACAAAAACTGTGCTAGTTCTGGCGCATCTTCCTTCCGTGTGCTGCTGCGTGTTGGAAACATTCCAGAGCATTGGAGCACTGCCAATATTCTCTGCTGCTGTAGGTTTTTCTGAACTTCTACCTTCTGTAGTTGTGTGTTCTACTAAACATTCTTTCTGTTGCTGCTGTGCACAACAATTTTTTTTGTCTCTGTCTCCTTCTTTTCTTTTAGAATACAACATTCTATTCTTCTTTTGTCTTTTGTTGCCTTTCCAAAAACTAGTGCCCAATTCAAATTCAACCACCATAATTAATTTTTCTATTGTCCATCAAGGTGGTCAGACATGGCAAGGGGGAAACTGCCCAAATTTGATTTCATCGGATGGGGCATTTAATGCATTTTCCCATTGCAGCTCAGGATTACGAATTCCAACACTCCCCCTTAATCTTGAGCCATTCTGCTCTTCATTTGCATCTAAAACTTTAGGCGAAAAACTTCCAGAGCAAAGTTTCAGGCGCTCATGACTTTGCAAAAGTTTTGGAGCAATGGACCAAAGGTTTCGAAGCACCGACACAAAGTTTTCGGAGCAAGCCTGTGTGCATCTATTTTGCATTTTGGAACTGTTTTATGAAGTTTTGGAGCATTTGTCTTTTTTTGTGCTCTGCATTCTGGAACTATTTTCTGAAGTTCCAGAGCATCTACCTTTTTCTGTGCTCTACATTCTGGAGTTGTTTTCTGAAGTTCCGAAGCATCTATCTTTTTGTGCTGTGCTTTTCTGTGCTTCCCAGAATCAAAGTTTCGGAGCATCTACACTTCTTTGAGTTTTCCAGAACCAAAGTTCGGGAGCATTCTTGCATACCAAGCCTATTCCTTAGGCGTTCAAAGGATTCTTTTGACAATTCCTTTGTGAAAATATCTGCGAGTTGCTACTCAGATTTGCAATAATGAAGTTGAATCTCTCCATGCTCAACCAAATCTCTTATCAAATGATATTGAATTTTGATATGCTTGCTTCGCCCATGAAAGACGGGATTCTTTGTCAATGCAATAGAAAATACGTTATAAAATATGGTTGTACCATCTTCTTGCTGCTCATTCAAATCAGCAAGGATTCTTCTAAGCCAAATAGGTTGACATGCTGCTGCATTTGCTGCTATGTATTTCGCTTCGGCATTTGAAAGAGAAACAATGGGTTGCTTCCTTGATGCCCATGATATTGCTCTTGAACCCATGTGGAACAAATATCTTGAAGTGCTCTTCCTGTCATCTACATTTCCTACCCAATCACTATCTATGTATCCAACCAGCTGAAACTCATTGGAGGCGGTATACCTAATGCCATAGCCTTTCGCGCCATTGACATACCTTGGAATTTTTTTTCCTGCTTGCCAGTGTGTGTCCTTAGGTTGCTCCATGAACCTAGAAATCAGGCTTACCGCATACATCAAATTAGGTCTTGTTGCTGTCAAATATATGAGGCTTCCAAGCATGCTCTTGTAGAGGGTTGGGTTAACATCATTGCTGCTGTCCTCTTTGCTTAATTTCAGACCTGTAGTTGTTGGGGTTGAGGCTGGTTTGCTGTCCAAAATTATAAATCTTTTCAAGATTTGTTTAGCATAACTTGATTGTGAAATAAAGAGTCCATGATATGTTTGTTGGACCTCTATGTCTAGGAAATATTTTAGCAAACCTAGGTCTGTCATTTCAAATTCATTTTTCATTGCCACTTTGAAATCAACAATGAAAATATTACTATTTCCTGTGAAAATTAAATCATCTACATACAAAAGAACAATAAGAATCTCACCATTGGCTGCCTTGATGTAGAGTGTGGACTCACTACCACTTTTGCTAAAGCCATTGCTCCTAAGGTATGAATCAATTCTGTTGTACCATGCCCGTGGTGCTTGCTTCAGCCCATAAAGAGCTTTCCAAAGCTTGTAGACCTTGTCTTCTTTTCCTGGAACTTCATAGCTAGGTGGCTGCTCCACATACACCTCTTCTTTCAGCACTCCATTCAAGAAGGTTGATTTCACATCCATTTGTGCTGGGCTGCAATTGCTAAGACTGCCCGCACTATTTCTAGCCTTGCAACTGGTGCATATGTCTCATCATAGTCTCTTCCAGGCTGCTGTTTGTATCCCTTAACAACCAGCCTTGCTATGTGTCTTTCAACCTTACCATCGGTGTGCATTTGGTCTTATAGACCCACTTAACACCAATGACTGATTTCCCTTTGGGTAAATCAGTGAGCTCCCATGTTTTTTTTCTCACTATAGTGTCCATTTCTTCATCCATGGTGTTACACCATTTTTCCTCTTTCACAACTTCAAAATACATTGGATCACTATAAGAAAACATAGCAAAATCTAAATTTTCATCAAACTCAACATACCTTTCGTTGTCATAAATTTCCCTCATGCTTCTTATCTTTCATGGCATCAATGATACAAGTGTAGAATCAGAATTTCCTAAGCTACTTGACTGCTGGATTGATGAAGAAGACTGTTGTTGTGAACTTCCGGAGCATCTGCCATGCTGGAAGTTTTTGGAGCAACTTCCCTATTGAAAGTTTTCGAAGCTGCTGCTGCTGTTTTTTGAAATATTACCTTGCTGTAAAGTTCTGGAGCATCTCCCTTCTGCAACTTCTTCATCCTCAAGAGGTATTGAAACAAAAATACCTATGTTGCTATCAATTGTTCCATTCCATGACTCATTTTCAATGAATTCAACATCCCTGCTGATCACCACTTTCTTGGTGATGGGATTATACAATCTATAGGCTTTGGATTCTTCACTATAGCCTATGAAATGTATTTTTCACCTTTTTCATCAAAATTCTATCTTTTCTCTTTTGGCACAAGTGCATATGCCACATCCAAATATTCTCAAATGCTCAACACTCCATTTGCATTTCGTCCATGCTTCTTGTAGGATTCTATTACGAACGACCTTTGTGGAGCACCTATTCAAGATGTAGACTGCTGTTGCTACATCATCACCCCAATACTCATTTGACAATCCTTTTGCCATTAACATGCTTGCTGCCATCTCCGTGATGGTTCTATTCTTTCTTTTAGCCACTCCATTTTGCTATGGAGTATACTGGGCTATGAGTTGTCTCTAAATACCATGAGACTTGCAAAAATTCATAAACTCATGAGAGATATACTCTCCCCCTCTGTCTGTTTTGAGGACTTTGATATAGTGGCCACTTTACTTTTCAGCCAAGGCCTTAAACTCTTTGAACTTTTCAAATACATCTGATTTGTTCTTCAAAAGATACACCCAGGTTTTTCTACTATAGTCATCTATGAGTGTCATAAAATAAACATTTCCTCCTAGGGTTGGGGTCTTCATGGGACCACACAAATCTAAATACACCAATTCTAGTGGTGCTCTAGCTCTCCTAGAATGCCCTAATTGAAAAGGCTGCCTATGTTGTTTACCTAGGATGCATGTTTCACACTTTCCATTAGGCTCTACAATTGCTGGTAGCCCCTAACCATATCTTTTTTAGCTAAAAGATTTAAACTAGAATAACTTAGATGCCCATACCTCAAATGCCAAAGCTTGGATGGGTCTTGGATGACTGTCTTGAAGGCTGACTGCTGCAAGCCTGTTGACTGTGCTGAGATTTGTATTTTGAGGGGAAACATTCCGTTCTTTGTCATTTGAACTACTACCATAACTTTCTTGCTTCCATCTCTATCATAGATGATGCATTCCCCTTTCTCCATTAGCACTCTATATCCGTTTTGGACCATCTGTCCAATGCTCAAGAGGTTGTGTTTCATTCCTGGGGCATAAAAGACATCATGAAGCTGTCTTTCTTCACCATGCTTAGTTTGTAGGAATACTATGCCCTTGCCCATGACTGAAACTTTCTCATTGTTGCCCATTTTGATTTCAGACTTAATGTTGTGGTCAATGGAGGCAAATAAATTTCTATTACCACTCATGTGGTTGCTACAACCACTGTCCAAGTACCAAACTTCAGCGCTGTTATGTTCTGCAAGATTGCATGCAATTAACACTTGAGACTATTTTTCATTTTCAGCCTTGTTCTCATTTGCCACGTTTGCATTTTGACTCCCTTGGTCACGTTGTTTCTTCCTGCACTCACTTGCATAGTGACCATACTTGTGACAGTAGTAACACTGCACATTGCTCTTATCAGATCTCTGATTTGAGCTGCTATTTTTCTTTGTGTTTTGGAAGTTTGATTGGGAGGTGCTAGCCTCCTCCTGACTGTTTGAGCCTCCTCTTCCGGAGTTGCTTCTACCTTTGCCTCTTTGACCTCTTCCTCTGCCATTTCTTCCTCTTCCCTTGCCTCTCACATTTGCTTGTGCTTTGAAGGCTTGTACTTGGGAGGAATTTGCAGACCTATTTAGGCGCTGCTCATGCGTCTGAAGTGAGCCCATTAACTCATCAACTGATAATGTTGAAAGGTTCTTTGCCTCTTCTATGGCAATAACCACCGAGTCAAATTTTATGGGTAAACTTCTGAGAATCTTTTCCATAATCTTCTGCTCTTCCATAGTTTCTCCATTTATCCTCAATTGGTTAATCAAGGTGGAAGCCCTTGTATGAAAATCTAAAATGGATTCGTTGTCCTTCATTTGCATGGTCTCAAATTCTCTCCTTTGCAACTAGAGTTTCACTGACTTGACTTTCTCAGAACCTTTTCAGGTGGTTTGAAGTGTTTCCCATGCTTCTTTTGCATAGCTAGCAGCTGCTATTCGAGGAAAGATAGCCTCTGTCAAGGCTGCCTCAATCAGACTGAGGGATTTTGCATCATTTTTCCTTGTTTACTTCAACTGGTTCTTTTGAGCATTGCTCAATGCTGCAAATGCATTTGGGTTAGTCACATCTATGAAACCATTTGCTACTAGAATGGTTTTCATTTTCTTTGCCCATACATCATAATTTTTTCCATCAAATATAGGTGGCTGCTGCCAACTCCTATTGTCTCCTCCAACCATTTTGCTAAATGGGGAAGAACTACAAATATCTAGATAAAATCTAGGGCTTTTCTTCACTGCCTAGAAAGCTAGGGCTTTCCCAAATATCTAGAAACTAAAGTTTTGTAGATGCACACCTAGGAACAAAGCTAGGGCTTTAACAAACTAAATGCCTAGAAAACTTAGGGCTCTGATACCAAACTGTTGGGAAAACAAACCCAACTGTAGTGGGCAAAGAATGAAAACATGCACAGCTGAAAGGAGATAAACAAAAAGAGACAAATATTTATATATTCGATTTTCTATTTCATCAAAAAGGATTACATTAAAAAAACTTAGAGCTAAAGCTCTGTACATGCTTCATACAAAAACTGTGTTAGTTCTGGCGCATCTTCTTTCTGTGTACTGCTACGTGCTAGAAACATTCCAGAGCATTGAAGCACTGCCAATATTCTTTGCCACTGCATGTTCTCTTGAACTTCTACCTTCTGTAGTTGTGTGTTCTACTGAACATTCTTTCTGTTGCTGCTGCAAAAACTTTTTTTGTCTCTGTCTCCTTCTTCTTTTCTTTTAGAATACAACATTCTATTCTTCTTTTGTCTTTTGTCGCCTTTCCAAAAACTGGCGCCTAATTCAAATTCAACCACCACAATTAATTTTTCTATTGTCCATCAAGGTGGTCAGACATGTCAAGGGGGAAACTTACCAAATTTGATTTCATTGGATGGAGCATTTAATGCATTTGCCTATTGCAGCTCAGGATTATGAATTCCAATATTTACACTTGTTGAAAAAAATGTTTAGAAATATTTTCAACAAATCTTCTCATGCATTTCACAAGATGACGTCTCTTTGTAGAACTTTGTCAAAAAATTTCAATGCCTTGTATAAGCTTCCACACTTTTCATGTATATCCGCTTCGAATGGTAGTTATAACCGTTTTACATTCTCCTTCATGCGAGTAGTGGCATCCCTTGCCGGAAGTTCAAGATATTTTAACAACTACCGTCAATGCTTGAGGATAGGTTGGGTAGTGGCATCCCTTGTGGTATCCGTTTAAAATACCAAAAACTACTTCTTAGCCTTTGATATCAAAATAAATTTGGGAGAAAATCACCAATGTTATTTTGTGGTATCGGCACACCTAGAAAAAGAGAGAATGTTGGTGCAATGTCAACCTAGAAAGTTGAATAAGAAGGTTTATTTGAAATATGTATATTTAAAAGTATCCATAGAAATAAAAATAGCTAGAGAATTGGTTTCTACAAAAGAGGATCCTCCATGGTTTCCTTTATCATTCATGCCATGGTCACTGACTCTAATCAGTAAGGTACATTCATTTGTTGAACTATTGTTGATAACCAATGAAGTGTAAAGTTATTCTATGACTTTGTAGATTTCCAACAGTTTGTTAGCCATCAAAGGACTTGCATGACCACCCGTATGTCCTACAAGATCCAATCCTAAGGAGTGGAGAATCAAGAGGTCCCAATCTATAGCTGTCAATAGATCCTCAATACGTCGAGAAATATTTTTGTCCACTTCAACGACATCCTTTGAAGGAGGTGGGCAGAGGCAAAAATATATAAAACTTTAATTGCATTGCCTAAATAAAATTGCTTACAACTGCCTCTATTTATAGAGGTCTTAGTACATTCTAGAATTTAGGCCGACATAATAATCATTTAATATTTTCTACATTATTTTATCTCAATCCTTATCCTTATCTAGAACATTCTAGAACTTTACATTTTCACATCATTTAATATTGACGGTGTGGGAGAAATTACACACCAACACTCCCCCCTAATTTCTACCATGAATTCTCATTACATTCTCAGTCTCTTTCATCAATGCTGCGGCATCAAATTTTTTATAGATCTAGCGATCGAACCTAGGAAATCCCATGATGTTGTTGGGATGCTCTACCCATGAGCTCTGGCACGCTTGGTTACTAGTCCATCGTCGGTTCAGGTGCTCAACACTTGTATTTTCTCAACACCTCCCATAGAGTCACACTGTAGGTGCTCGGGGATCCTAGTAAGCTCTTTAACATCTGTCACAAATGGTGACAAGATCTCCTCCTTTTCCTTTTGACGTCTATCACAAATGGTGACAGGATCACTCTAATTTGTTTAGCACTGACAATCTTCAGATCTGAGACTAAAACTTTGACTTCCACTTCAGCAACTTCCTTGATGGCGGCTGCGGCCTTTTTGTAGATGACGGACACTGGCTTCTTGCACATCAAACTTCACCTCTTCCTTCTAACATCGGCTACTTCATTTTCACTTCTCATGATTGGGAATACCCTTCTACAAACTTTCTACTTTCAATGGCTGCGGCCTTCTAATCACTCACAGTCAGCAATATTCAGCTTAAACCTGTGAATAAAAACAGCAATAAAGCTTGGATATTATCTTTAGCTCCTACGCTTCTTGCTTTAGATCTGCACCTCTTTTTGATTTCATTGGCTGCAATCTGGCAGCGATTCGATCTCCTTTCAGCATCCTTTATTTCACAATTTGCAAATTACTGTTCTCTTAGATCTGCAACAGCCTTAGTCCAGCAGTAAGCACCTTTTCTTCAGTAACTTGACTTTCTCTTAAAAGCAATGGCCTACAATCTTCAAACTGGAAGACTCCCTCGGATCTCTCTGGGCTCTGATACCACTTGAAGGAGGTGGGCAGAGGCAAAAATATATAAAACTTTAATTGCATTGCCTAAATAAAATTGCTTACAATTGCCTCTATTTATAGAGGTCTTAGTACATTCTAGAATTTAGGCTGACATAATAATCATTTAATATTTTCTAAATTATTTTATCTCAATCCTTATCCTTATCTAGAACATTCTAGAACTTTACATTTTCACATCATTTAATATTGACGGTGTGGGAGAAATTACACACCAACATCCTTGACATAGAGGTTGCTAATGCCGTCTTGAAGAGCGAACACAATAGGGAATAATATAAGCCATGTCTTGTCTCCATGCATCGCCATCTGCTAGCCCGCTCTTGTTGATTGACCAAGAATGCTTTCATCTAGAAGTTCTTGAGTATCGAAATTGTAAGCAACATCAAGGAAACTAGCAATTGCTCCCGAAGTCATTGCCTTCAGGAGAGGCATGGTGACTATTGGAGGTGCTGCTTTTTCATGATACCCAAATGCCTTTTCATTCTACTCCCGTGGACTCCCATATCTTTCTTTGATAGTAACTCCAATTTTGGGCACAGTGAGGATAGTATCAAAGGTTGTGAAGCTCGGGCTTACACCTGCCCAATGGATTTATTTGGAAGCTTGCAAAAACATTTTAATAATCCTATCTTATACATATCTTGAAATTTTTGTGTGCTATGAGATCAATTTTCTTTGATGCACTTTGTCGAATAGTTCACGTGCCTTGTCTTTCCTTCCAAATTTTACATACATTTCAACCAGAGCAATATCAATTACAACATCTGACAAAAAATCCTCTTTCCATTATGCTTCAATATATGTTCAAACATATTTTTTTAAGCCTCCCATTCAGACGTTGGCAATGGTCGTGGAGGTTGGCTTTACAACTACCAAATGAATTTGCTTGGAAGTTTCTAAAGCCTTTTAACAATTTCATTTGGTGCATATCCTGCAATTATTACATTCCACGCGATCACACCTTCATGAGGCATTTTGTTAAATAGTTCTAAAACTTTATCAATACTTCCACGTTTTGAATGCATCTTGACCATGATAGCTGCGATTGCAATATTTGAATAATTCCACCATCATCTGTGTTTACATGGATGTCCATATATTGTTTTAAAGCTCTCATTGTGGCGTGAACTGAGAAGATGCTAGCAATCTTTGTGGAATTTGAGTTCGCACCTGTTGAAAAAAAAAGTTTAGAAATCTTTTCAACAAATCTGCTCCTGTATTTAACAAGATGACGTCTCTTTATGGAACTTTGTCAAACTTTTCAGCGCCTTGTATAAGCTTTTGCATGTATATCAGCTTTGAATGGTAGTTATAGACATTTTGCATTCTCCTTCGTGTGGGCAGTGACATCCCTTGTTGGTAGTTTAAGATAATTTAACAACTACCATTGACATTTCGAGGTGAATTGGCAACTCATTTGAACTTACCAGAAACTACTTCTTAGCCTTTGATCGACGCTTGAGGATAGGTTAGAAAATTACATAGAACTGCCTATAAGTTCTATATCTTAAAACATTAATCCTATTTCTTTATTGGCATTCCAAAGGAGATTATGAACTTGTATGCAAGAACTGATTAAACTAAGATTTTCTTCATTATCGGCTTTAGATGAGAGGTTTGCAACTTCTATCGATGTTTCCAGAGAACTTAAAAACTTGTGTGAAACTACTAATAAGACTGAGCTGGTCCTTGTCATCAAAGCTTGAAGAGGAGTTGCAAACTTCATTAAAACTGTTGAATATCATGCTTTTGCTAACTTAAATAGGGGAGAGGGGCCTATAGTGGAGCACTCTAACTGTTATTAACTTGTTCACTCTTGCTATCACTACTCTAGTTGAAGTTACAAACTAGTATAACAATGCTGACACCTTTGAGCAAGTGACTTTCCCTCCTCATCGGCCTTTTGGATGGAGTTATTAAGTTACATCAGTGTTTAAAACAAACTTTCCAACCTTATCTATCGGTATGTGAACTTGAGAATAATCACTGATCAAATAATTATCGACGTTTTGAATGGGGTTACCAACTTGCTCGAAGATGCCGATAAAATTATGACTTGGATCTTAAGACGAAGTTGACAACTCGCTTCAGCTATTCAAAGGAAGTTAATAATTTTGCATTGGCACTTGGAGCACAATACACAATTCTTATGGATTTGTGTGATAAACTTGTTAACCTGTCAAATGAAGATTAATGTCTAATTTTTTCCTCGACTAATACTTTATCACAAAAAATTTCCACACTATTAACATAAGCATTGTAACTAAACCCATTAATATAGTTTCATTTTGATTGAATAAAACCTCAAAATTAATAGTTTTTTGTAATTTGATCGATAAAAATTAAAGCTTTATTATCTTGAAAACTAGTAAGTGGGTTGGTGTGAAAATCAACCATATTTGGTGTAATACCATCAAGATTATCTCTATAAGATGGATGTGGAGCTATTAAGTTGCATCAGTGTTTCTTTTGTTTTATTTTTGCTTTTCCTTGTTGTTGTACATAGATTTAAAGAATACAACATTGTGAAGTTTAATTTTTGGAGACAGGTAAGGGGTTTGGTGTAGAGCTCAATATGGATGGTTTTCCAGCGAGTACTCGAGGATGTGATCCAAATTATACCCTTCTAAGGGTCATCAGACAACTTGATGGAGCCATGTGTTTGGAGAGCTCAAAAATGGATTGTTGCCTGGTCAATCAAGAATCAGATTTGTGGGAGTTCACGGAGGAAACTCCTCGAGAATTTCAGCTTAGCTTTCACCTATTGAGGTCACGAGGCAGCTTGATGGAGTTTCACTGATTCGGGATTTGTTTTCTTCAAGGAAGATCTTCACAAAGATGTATAAACATTTTGTAATCAATAAGTTTTGTTTTGCAAACCTTAAGGGGGGGTCTTTTAAAAGATGAAT
>VDFB02000015.1:258961607-259219430 GCA_007258455.2 Sequoia sempervirens
ATAGTGAAGGAAGGAAGACGAAGATGAAGCATATTTTATTTTTTAAGAATAATGATTTTAATTCGAATTCAAACTCAATGAATATATTTTGATTTAGGGTGATTTCATTGTGATTGTGGATATTTGAATGAATGTAATGGAAATGTGTTGTTTTATGAATTCTTTTTTTGTTGTGTGTTATTGGCTACATGACTAGCTATTTGATAAGCCCACTTGGTCATGAATGTATAACAAAACAAAGTGAAATGATACTCCAACAAATAAAATTGTAAAAAAAGCAATCAATAAAAAGCCACACATTGTATATAATAGATGTGCACCACCTCCTTTGAAATGGCCATTAATCTCACCACACAAGGCATATAAAAGCATTGGTCCCAAAAAAATCCTAATTCAAAGTATAAACTCCATTGTCCACCATCCCAAGTTTGGAAAACAAAAAATCCTACATAAAGTATGTCAAATAATCCATCCGCATCTAGCATCTCCCATCACAATCCAACATATCATTTAAAATCTAAAAATATTAACTCTAAATTAGTCACATCTTGGAAGCAACACTTTATTGTAAGAAATCTAATGAAACTCTATCATAATGTGTGAATTCAGATAAATCTAGCCCTAGTAACAACAAGGTTCACAATAACATCTATGGGCTGCATACAAGTGCATGATCTTAACAAGGTAAATTTGTATAGGTCACTACTAACATATCATGACACAAACACCTACATATATACCATTAAGTAGAACATAACAATTAATGATCATCTAAATGTCAATGCCATTTGAAAATACAAAATAGATAAAAAAAGAAAAAAAAGAAAAAATAGAAAAATATATATATATAAAGAGAAAAATCACCCTCTAGTGAAACTATTTCTATGGTGCATTGGGGCAGTCACCATGATGAAAACCTATTTGTAGGAATCACGTCTAACACCCAAAAAGGAAAAAAGTAATGAGAAATAAATTTTCCAATAGTGAGCCATTCTTATGGCACTTTGAACAATTATCATGATGAAAAATTTGCAAATGAGCGTCAAGCATAAAATAAATTATCTATATGTACCATCACACTTAGGGGTAGTTTGTCTCATCCATCATATATTTTGTCATGGATTCATCATTTTCATCCATTTGTTCCACATTGTTTCCCATGCATACATTCCATGTCATTTCCATCCATCTTCCCTACTCACCTTGATATTCCCTACTCATGCCTTCATCTTGATAAGAACTAGGCACAAACTTAAGACATGCTTTGAAAAATTCTTGAAATTTCCATCCTTTGGACTTGAACCATCTATGGTCATTCCATTTACTACATAACACTATCCAACCTTGTATCTTGGAGAAAATATGTTATTCCTACACAACATAGTCCTTGGAGATCATGTCCTAAATAACCCATTTAATAATTCTCCTATCTTCTATCCTGCATCTAATAATCCTCATGCTCGCCCCACCTAATCATCCTTCCATCCTCTATCTAAGAATTCCATTACCCTTTCATCCTTAACGCTAGACTGGGTTCTCTCTTGTCATTAGTTCCAAGTTTCCAATCCTAAGCAATCCAAGCATTCCTCACAACACCCCAATTTAATCCACCTATCCAAACATCCCCCCACAATCCTACCAATTTTAAAAGTAGTCCATCCAAATACAACAATCCTAATCCATGCAATCTAGTGCATCATCTAGTTCATATCCCTTGAATTTTTTCCCAACCTTGTTGCAAACCTTGATGTATTTTAGTGACAACATTTTTCTACTCATTTTTTTCCCAAGAGTTGATTATCGTTAGAATATTTTCCAATGACTAAGATAGGGAAATCTTCCTAATAGATAAACAACCAACATCACCACATCAACAATCAATGGGCCATATAATTTACCTGAAAAGTCTCACAAAACACAAAAACCAACCAAAGATGGATGGCTACAAAAAAAAATTGTCAAGTTTTAGCTTCATGGGCCTCAAACAACTATAGGAATTTGTGCAACAACCTCTAGATTGATCTCCAAAACAACTCTGAAAGAAAGAAATCGGTTTGAAGGACCACAAAAATGTGGCAGGAATTAACTCCTAAGGAAACTTACATTTTATTAATACTAACATATTGAACCTAATGGGAGATTCATATACACCTTTCCTCTGGAAAGAATTTTTATTCAGAAGACAAGTCAAATGAATAAGGAGCCAAGTTCATAAGTGCCACTATACCTTTTATTTTAAATAACTATAGTTTCTAGAAAGTGGAGGCTTACCTTTTGTCCATTTGAACTCAAAAGTCCCGGGTTTGATTTATTTACCCAAAGAATTAATGCACACAAAAAGGTTCTTAGAATTTTTTGATAAGAATTTGGAATTGAATACATAAAGGAAAGGAAAATAGATGGCTTCTCTCTTAAAAATCTAAAAATATGATTTCACTGATCTCTTCAAGGTCTAATTTGAGGCGAAGGATTAGACTTTCCCCAAGATAAAAATGAATAACTTCCTAAAAAAAATCCTTTGGATGATCTTCGATCTATGAAATCGACCAAAAGGTATTTACAAACAAAGAAAATAATGTATTTCTAAAAATAGAGAGTTGACAAACAAGGTTTTCAAACTTCACACCACCTTATTCAAGAGCCTGGGAAATCTAAGAATCACAAATGAAAATATTATTTTTGGCCTAACTTAAGAAGATGTAGTTAATCAGGCATGCTTGACTAAGATATCAAGGCTAAGTCATGTACAATCATGAATGTTATTCCATCCTGCATTTATCACTTGAGTATAAATTTACATCAATTTGGTCTTGTATGTTGTCTAACAACACTAAATGAAGTAACTTCTTTTTTCAACTTCGAAAACCTTTCATTTTGGATTTCGTTTCTTAACAATAAATACAGTAATCACATTTTGATTTCATCAAATATATGACAACATTAACTCAGTGAGGTTAAAATGATGGAAATATAATTTGAGTGAATATCTTCATTTCAAAACATAGCTCAATTTGATCTCAATATTACTCTGATTAATGCATTCATGAGTTGAATGTAATCATTCATAAACAGAATTGAGAATAGTAATAATCCCAATAGTGAACTGAAACAACAACATGAAAAGCAGTGAGCACACAGAAGAACAAAGAGACAAAAGATTTGCTAGTGGAAAACCCTCCTGGGGTAGAAAACCACTCCTAAACTGCCTTACTGGCTTAATCTTCAAAAACCACTTTTAACAATGCCTTATAGGCTAATTTTTGAGCACCAACTCAAGGAGCACCAACCCCTCATTTAGAAACATCAATTTCAAGGAGCACCAACCCCTCGTTTAGAGATATCTATCTCAAGGAGCACTAACCCCTCATTGTTATTTTCAGAACAATAAAAATATTAGAGGATTTCTCTGTTTTTAGTTAAGCACATATCTCTTTGTTTTCTCTTCTACAGTTTATTCATACATTCCCATATAGACAAGGAATGATACTCTCAGAATTACAACCAACAGCACCTTCATAGTTTTCAACACTGGTTTTTATATACATTTCAAGTATGTCTGTTATCAAGAAATCTTCAAAAAGCATTTTTCACAAGATTTTGAAACTCTCTTGCTATTTTTAGAATATGAAGCTGAATAATGATGATCTGTAGATGATGGTAAAACTTAGAGTAATTCATATCCAGAGAGCTTTAATTTCTATGTTGAGTCAAGAGATTTCAAATTGTAACTGAAATATTTTCATCAAAGCCATGACTACCCACTAACAGAAAATCATAACCTCTAAAATCTCAAAGAATATCTTGCCAGAGATTCGATGCCAACCAAAGATGTCTGCATGCAACTATACTTAGAAAAATCCATGCCAGCCATAGTGTATGAGTCTTCGTTAATCATTCACTGAGACAACAGTCGCCACATGTTCTTTGTGATTCGCTATGACCTTATGCAAACTGTGTTTCTTTTTCCTTATTTTCTTTTGCCATGACCTAGTGAAGTCGGGAAGACCTTTCACAAACCACATCAAGTTTCACCGGAAGCCCTTTTGTCTCATTCACTATCTCTATAGCCTTTTGATATCAGAGAGACATCTTGTAGACAAGTCTTTGTTTTGTTGAGAGCACCCGTGATCAAACTTGTCACCGTGACAATTCAATACCTATACCAAAGGCAACTTTATCGTTGTCAGTCATCCCTCTGTTTGTCACTGTGACATTCTGCTGTCAAGGAGAAGTTATGTAGATTTCATTATGTTTCACCAAAATGCTTTATCCATTATGAGTCGCTATGACAAAAACCACACACTCGCCGAGATGTATCCTTCATCCGCCTTCACCAAGACAATGCATAGTCGGGGTGACATCTTGTAGAACATCCTGTGTCTTACCGAAAGCCCACGTGGTCAAACTTGTCACCATGACATATTGCTTTCAGGGAGACCTCATATAGATAACTTCATTATACTGAAAGTCACTTATCATCTTGTGTGTCGCTGAGACAAGTCAAAACTTATACCGACAAAAACTTTTTGTGTTCCATCGGTGAGATCGGAGGTCACTCGCTGAGACCTCACGCCGAAAACCCTAACTCTTGCTAAGATGATTACCTTTATGTTGTCGGTCGATATAAGAATTCAAACTCACCAAGACCTTTCTTCGAGCACATGAGTCATACTGAAATGCTTTATTCACTGAGAGTCACTGAGACAATACCAACCTTTCGTCGAAAGTCATTCATTAGACTTTGTCGCCAAGACTTGACGGGTTTGCTGAGACTCTACATTGAAATTCATGAGTCTTACCGAAATGTATTTCATTATCAGTGGTTGGCAAGACACAAAAATTATCTCACCGAAAAGTAACCTTCATTCTTATGAGTGTCGCTATAGCATATCGTCATCGGGGAGACCTCTCGTAGAATGCTTGAGTCATACCAAAAGTCTTTATGCACAAGTCAGTAAGACACCACGAAATCGTTATGACATTTCAGCGAAGCCACAACCTTTGTCGATAAGACCTTTCGGTGCATGGTCGGTGAGACAATATGTCTTTGGTGAGACTATATACTGAATACATTGAGTTTGGCCGAAGTGAAACCCCATATGTGATGTCGACGAGACAAAACCACTTTGCCGAGACCTATTCCAATACTGCCCAGCTCTGCCAATGAACCTCCATATGCATTAGTCGGGGAGATATTTCAAGTTCGATGAGACATTACCCCAATAATAAAGCTCTTGCCGAAAAGTTCATCCTCGGTCACCCAAACCATGTGAATGTCTTGTCGATAGATGTCCACATGCATAGGGTTGGTGAGACATAACAATTTCACCTGACTGGTTACCAGCACATGTCCGGCCAGCGGAATCTTTAATGCCAATGCCAAGACACAAAGTGCTCAAGGAAATATGCCGATAGGGATTTCTTATGCATGAACTAATTCGGCGTATTAGTTTGAGACCTTACCATCTGTAAGACCCCAAGTAGTGAATACAGACATGTCGAGAGACCTTCCAATCGGGCTTACCAAGACAAAAGTATGAGTTCCGCTGAAAGTCGCCTCGATGAAACCCAGTAGTAATGTAAAACAACTATGATATCGTAAAATGTTCATTGAGAAGTACATGTGACATTTAAATGGACTAGGTAACTACCATTCCTATGCCGATATGTCTTTTTCTGTCACTAGAGGGTCTCCACGTTCCCCAAAACTGACTTCAATACCTGTTAAAGATGGAAAATTCCAATGGTAGACCGGCCCACCGAATCTAAGATAAGTAAACTAAGCAGATACGCACAAGATAAAGCATGAGAAACCAAACTGAAACTGTCAACAAGTAGAATCAACTGAAAGGGATTTTGTCATCAAGGACAAACCATATGATCACAACTGAGATCCAACAAACTCCTCCTTTGTCCTTGATGGAAAAATGCAAATGACTCTCCCCCTTTTTGGCTCGATGACAAAGGATAGAAGAGAAGAATGTGCAATGCCAGGAAACACAATTGAGAAGCCAACCAAATACCATAAGAACTGGCTAAAGATTCAAGACCTATTACTTGAACATACCACCTTCTTTGACAAGTTCGATCAAGGCACATTCAAGATCACCTACTCCTACTCCACATTCAAATTAACTGCAATCTAGCAATACCAGAATTTGAGCACAAACAACCAACCTCTTCTCAGCACAAGTAACTTCAGTCACTGTTCATGACAATACACAACAAAGACCAATGATACTGGTAGTCCTTCTTCAAATGACACACATCATTTTAATCTTTTCATACACAAAAGATAACTTGAAAGCATGTATACAGTATAATTCATCGTCAATCTGTTCTTGTACACCCATCCTCAGACTATTTGAGAACTTCTATTACCACACTAATATCGATGAAAAAATACCAAAGATAATTAATCTCAGCCCTCACACAACACCAAATAATATCATCATAGAAATAACTCATAACATCAAACATGTTTTACAATCATTGTTCTCCAAAGATAAAAACAACGACATCACTTCAAAAAGGCTTTCTTATTTTTAATAAATTGAGGAACTCATCTATATGTCTCCACACCGCTCAAAGATGTCATAAGGACATACCATTTTTTTTAGAACCCAAGCATCCAAAAATTTCTTTTAAAAACAAAGTTCTATGTCATTTCAAAATCTTTTGAAAACTGTCAACCACTAGACCAAGCAAAAACACCTTTAATGAGTTTATCCACATATTCTCAATCGATAATACCTTTCAATAGTATGAAATAAAAGTAATTAAGAATTTAAAGTCCATAAAGCTTCAGTCTTATCAATGACTGTTAATGAATAAAGCATCAACCTCACCAAAGAACTATCATTGTACTTCAAACTTGTATTTCAAAAACATAATGAAATAGTGGAATATACAAGCCATTTTTTTACATCTTATACCACCAAAAACAAATGCAAGATGTTAGACCTCATTCGAGACTCCATAGGGGTAAAATATATTACCATAATAGACTCCCCCTGAGTCTTTGCTTCTTCTCAAGACTTGGAAGGAAACACTTGTGCAAGGAGTGCACAAGGAGTTTTCTCAGAAGCATCTTTATTCCTCTTCTTGTCATCTTGATTGCTCTTTCTTCTCCACTCCAAAGAAGACTTTTTCACTTGATTGCTTAAAGTACCTGTCTTTCTATTGAATCTGCATTGTTGTACTTTATGTCCAATGTTATTACATTTAAAACAAATGACTTTGTGATTGTTCTGAGAAATAGAAGACTTCCTACAGACATTTCCAGCATTGTTCCCTACATTATTATCACTTGTATTTGTTCTACAGTCTCTTCTCAAGTGACCAAAATTGTTATAGTTCTAACACACCACATCCTCATTTCTAGGGACATTAGAATGATTCTTATTTGACCATCTTATGCAATCAATTTCCTTATGACCATAGTCATTACAAACATAACAATATCCTTGAAAGAATGATTATACCTAAAATGAATGATCATGCCAAGGATGTGAAGATCTGAAGACATTTTTCCTTTTCTATGAATACCTTTAGATTGTCTTCTAGTGTCAATGTTATCCTTTGATGCAACAATATCAGAACCAAGATCACTTTCATCCTTGGTGTGTTTGCTTGTTGTAAACTTCTTTTCCATCCAAGTAGTAAACATCAAGCTTCATGTTTAGATTTGTCTCCAGAGCTTTGTCCAACCTCATATCCCACTCTTGTAGGATCTTTAGAATGCTTTTTCCTACCCAACATCTCATTCAATATATTAATACTATGATCAAATTTCTGAATTTTACCAGATTGAGCATTGATACATTCAAGCTTTTTTCTTAAAGTAACTACTTCTTCAAGTTTTAGACAAACAATCTTTTTAATCTCCAAATCAGAACTCACAACATTTTCAATCCTCTTATATTATTCAATTTTAATTTTCTGACCTATAATCATATTGTCCTTAAGAGTTAGTTTTGTTAACAAGGAATTGTTATCTGAACATTTCTTTAAAGAATCAATCTCATTTTCTAGTTTATTACACAGTTCATCCTTGTCTTTTATCTTGACTTCCAAACTCTCTTTTTGTTGAAGCTTTCTTGTTAAAAATTGGTTTTCTTTTCTAAGCTGCTTAATAGTATCTAAGGCACATAGGAGTTCACCTTCCAAATCAACCTCACTTTCTAGCTCATCATATTCCTATTCAGAGTTAACTTCACCCAAAGATTGATCTTACTTTTACACAAGCTTCTTGGATCATCTAAATATTCATTAATGATCTCGACTTCTTTTTTCAAAACCATGAAGGTTTACACCTTCTTCACTCTTAGATGTTTCACAACTTATTTCAGTATCCAAATATATCTCCTCTTGTAACTCACTATTCTAAATCATTTCAATCAACTTGTCCCAAACTTCCTTAGCACTGTTGTAATGAATGACTTTTGTAATGAGTTTATTTGGCAAGTTATTAAAAATAGCATTTATAGCTCTAGTATTGAATTCAAGTGCTTTCTTCTCCTCAAGAGTGGAAGGAGATGTTGCAGATGTAGTACAACCCTTTTCAACTGCTACCCAAACTTCAGATCCTAAAGAAAGTAAGCATGTTTCCACCCTATTTTTCCATATAATAAAGTTTGTTCCTTCAAACTGAGGAGTTCCAGATCTAGGATACTCTACCATTTCAGAGCTACTTTTTATGAACTCTTCCTCGTTATTCCTTATACTAGATTCAGGTTGAACATGATGACTAGCATTTTGTTGAGAACATCTTTTTCCCTTATTCCTTCTGTTCTTTCCCATATTAACCAAAGTACTCCAATAAACCAGGAACAATCCTAGGTGGTTTAGACCTATCAGAGGACCCTAGGCTCGATACCACCAGTTAAGTTAAAATGACACTGAGAGGGGGTGAACGTGTCTTAACAAATTTGACCAATTTTCAAAAATTCAAAAACATATCGATTTGATCTCACATTACTCTAATTAAACATTCATCGGGCTGAATGTAATCATTCATAAACAGAATTGAAGTAATAATCAGTGAACAAAAACAACATCACTGAAAGTAGAGAACACATAGAAGAACAAAGAGACAAAAGATTTTTCTAAGTGGAAAACCCTCCTGGGGTATAAAAACCACTCCTAAACTGCCTTACTGGCTTAATCTTTAAAACCACTGTTAACAATGCCTTATAGGCTAATTTTTGAGCACCAACTCAAGGAGCACCAACCCCTTACATTATGTTTTGAACAATAATAATGACTTAGAGGATCTCTCTGTTTTCAGTTAAGCACATATTTCTCTGTTTTCTCGTCTACAGAATACCCTAAGGATTACAACCAGAGAACTTACACTCTTTTCAACACAGGTTTTTATATACATTTCAAGTATGTCTGTCATAATGAAAGTCTTCAAAGAATGCGTTTTTCACAAGAATCTGAAACTCACTTGCCAATTTTAGAATTTGAAGCTGAATAATGATGTACTACTAACAAAAATCATCATATCCTCTAAAATCTAGAGAATATTTTGTCATGTAACCGCTGAGATTCGATGCTAACAAATGATGTTGGCATGCAACTATACTTAGAAAATCACATGTCGGCCTACAGAGACAGAGTTTTTTAAACGTTCGCTGAGACATCTAGACAAGTATGCCGAAGGCAATTATAACGTTGATCGTTCCTTTGGTCCCTGTGCGTCGCCATGACCTTCTGCCGTCGGGGAGAAACCATATCAAAGATCTTTTATGTTTCCCCGAGATCACATTTCTGTTATATTTGTTTCAGTCACTGAGACACAAGAGTCTTTCTCACCGAGACATGCCCTTTTGTTTCATTCACTATCGCTATAGCCTTTTGATATCGGAGAGACATCTTGTAGACAAGTCTTTGTTTTGTCGAGAGCCCCTGTGAACAAACTTGTCGCCGTGACAATTCAATACCTATGTCGAAGGAAACTTTATCATAGTCAGTCATCCCTTTGTTTATTGCTGTGACATTCTGCTATCAGAAAGACCCTATGCAAATCACACTGTGTTTCACCGAAAGTCTCCTTTTATCTCTTATGTGTCGCCAAGACTTGACGGGTTCGCTAAGACTCTACATCGAAACACATGAGTCTTACCGAAAAGTAACCTTCATTCTCATGTGGGTCGCCATGACGTTCTGCTGTCGGCAAGATGTTTCGTATAATGCCCCACATTTCACCGAAAGTCCACATGATACACATTGGTTGCCGTGACACATGGTTTTTGTAGCCGATGAGCCTTCTATCTTATGAGTGTCGCTATAGCATACCATCATCGGGGAGACCTCTCGTAGAATCCTTGAGTCATACCGAAAGTCACCAACCATCTTGTGTGTTGTAGAGATAAGACTGATCCTATGCCGACAAAGACCTTTTGTGTTCCATTGGCGAGATCGGAGGTCACTCGCTAAGACCTCATGCCAAAAACCCTAGCTCTTACCGAGATGTATGCCTTTATGTCGTTAGTCAGTATAAGAAATCAAACTCACCAAGACCTTTCTTCGATGCACATGAGTCATACCGAAATGTTCCTTTTATTTTATGTATCGCCAAGACATATCAATGTCGGGGAGACCTCTCAGAGAGCACACTATGTCATACCGAAAAACTTTATCCACTTTGATTCACTGAGACAATACCAACCTTTCACCGAAAGCCCCCCAAGACTTAGTCGCCAAGACTTGACGGGTTCGCTATGACATTACACCAAAGAAAAACCTCTTGCCGATGAGCAACCTTTGTTACCGGTCAGGGAGACATGATGAGTTCGTTATAACATTTCACCGAAGCAGTAACCTTATGCTGATAAGACCTTTCGGTGCATGGTCGGTGAGACAATATGTCTTCGGTGAGACCACATACCAAATACAACACTCTTGCTGATAGACTTCCATATGCATTAGTTGGGGAGACATCACCCTTTTCGCCATGATCCTTCACCGAAGCCTTAAACTCTTGCCGATATGTTCCCATTCAACCTTCGATCAATGAGACAAAGCAATTTCGCTCTGACCACATACCGACGGTATAACTTAAGCCGATATAATCCTTTTCTGTCATTGAAACAAAAGAGAATTTCACACCGATAGATGCCTGGTGATGGATCCCGATCGTTGAGACATCAAATAAGTCTTGCCGATATGATCTTTCAACGGAGGTCGGTGTGACATACCAATTTCGCTAAGACATCATATCAATGCCGCAACTCTTGCCGATATGAACTTTCTTGTGCCGGTCACCAAGACACAAAGCACTCGATGAAACAACATGCCGATAGGGATTACTTACGCTGATGCACCACCTCATGTATTAGTCGGTGAGACCCGACTCATTTGGTAAGACCTCTCAGCGGTGAACAAACCTCATGTTGATAGAATTTTCTTATGTCGCCAAGACCATGATCAATGTCACGTCGAAAGCTGCTTGTATGTAAAATCAAATCATTATGACATCAGAAACATCTTGCCGATAGGCAACACAGACGTTTATCAAAGAAATGGATTGGGGAGACCCAAGCATTCTCACGTTGATATGTTCTTTCTTGTACAAATAAGATAACCAAAGACTGCACGAAGTTCAAACTGATCAGTACCAAAGATATTAAAATCCTGAATGTAAAATTTCCACTGAATGCCAAGACAAGTAAACCATATAGACAAAACTGTACCAAGATAAAGCATGAGAAACCAATCTAATACTGTCAACAAGTAGAATCAACAGAAAGGGATTTTGACATCAAGGACAAACCATATGATCACAACTATGAACCAATAGAAGACTCCTCCTACGCCCCAGATGGTTCAAATCCTGAAGAAGGGCACTCAAGAAATGCACAATCTTGAAGCTGAGGCTACTGAAACTCTTAAGTTCTTAGGATAGTTGGGGGTTTCTTGCTAGTTTTTTGGTGGCCCTTGTTGGCCTTGGGTTTGTGGCTGCTGTGTTTCTTGGGCTTTATTTTTTTGTAGCCTCTTTGTCTTTGGTGACATTAATGCTTATTCCTATTTTCTGTAAACTTTGTGGTTTCAGGTCCCTATAAAACACATTTTTTGCTTTATCAAAAACAACACCAACAACAACAACAGAACCAGAAGCCCCAAAATCAACTACAGAAGACCCAAGAGCAACAACACCAACAGTGGATGGCAACTGAGAACCATTAGTAGGAGAAGCGATGACTTTAAGGGCCAAGTCATCATCCCCAAAATCTTTCTTAGAATCATCATAAGATTCACCCACACTAAGATGCTCATGAAGAGCATCTTTCCACCAAGTAGCATAACTCTAATGAGATTTTTGACTGTTTACAGCCAAATGACCTGTAGAAAAATATCTCCTACAACAGAAAGGAAGACCTTCATAATCAAGAATCTGAGACCATGATCTAGCCCCACCATCAAAATGACCACCCTAGGTAAATCTTTTGAGGTATCAATGTTGAAAAGAATGCGGGAAAAAGTAGGATGATCATAGATAAGAGAAGAAAAATCAACCATAACAAACTTACCAATATCATTTCCAATAGATTCAAAGCAAGGAGTCCAAAACTGAGGAGGCAGATTAGGAAGTCTAACCCAAGTAGGAACAACACTAATAGATTCAAAAAGAGGGTTGAAAGAAGGTAACCAAGGCCGGAGAGAAAGCGAGTGCTTTCCCCACAACCAAACACCCCCTTCCAACACTCGAACCCTATCCTCCTCAGATTGAAAAGCATCCACAAAAAAACCCCTAGCCGAAGGATAGAGTTCAATTATATTCTCAATAATAGACCTCCAAGACTCCAAAACCCATTTGTGCAAATTTGGAAGAGAGGTCCATAAACCATTAAATCTACAAATAAGAGCAGCGAGGGAAATAATCTTCTTTATCCAACACCTCCTACCCACAAATAATAGTAGGGGCAAAAGAAGACCACCATAAGGGTTTTCCCTTAAAAGAGGGAAGAGAAGAAGGGATTTTACCACTGAACCAACCACCTTAGCAAAGGATTGAGAAGTAGGGCACGAAAGAGGGACATCCATGTGCAACAACCCAGACCCTAAAGGAGGAAAATTAGAAGCAACAAACCCACCTAGAAAAGGTCGTGAACTATCAGGAGACATAGCTGAAGACAACGACAACCCAACAACAAGTAACGATCCATTTGCAGACACCTGCGAGCCAACATCACATGACCTAGCAATGACCAAAGCCGACCCAGCAGAAGCCGATAGCACACCAGAAGCCAACAACACACCATCCGTAGAAAGCAAAAGGGTATCAATAGAGAGCAGGATAACCCTTCTAGCAAAGAGCGGGAGAGCCATTTAAAAAATAAATAAATTATAATGGATAGTTGGTCTACACATAATTATGATAATTGAATTTTAGGGAGTCATTTTTTATTTAAATAATTTATCTTAGATTAATGTTTAAATATTAATTTATATTACCAACATGATAACAAAAAATCAATTTATGGATTATGTATTAATCTTTAAATTAAACTTCTTTATATAAATCTTTTTTAATTTTAAAAATTTAATTTCATATTCTGTAAATTTACTATTAAAGATTATTTATTTCAATCTAAGTCATTTTATGAATAATATAAAAATAAATTATATATATATATATATTTAATATTTAATATCTTATTGCACAAAAAAGTGCTTCTTTCATTGGAAAGTTCTAGAATTTAACTAAAATTTAGGTTTAAGATTTTAGATTGAAAGAAATAGGGAATTGAATAATTGAGATTCTTATGGCATAATGTTAATTTTAACAAACTAAAAATTATGGTAGAAAAGTGGTAATCAAAATTTGGGATTAAAATAGTGATCAAAATGTTGATATAGATATGTGATGAGACTTCTAATGGCCAGGAAAACTCTATAGTTGTGATGCATTATTAAGACTAGGTGACATTGTTGCCTAATCTAATTAGTTCAATTTAGTCTTATGAAATTTGTTTCCATGTGTTGGTACATGTGCTTAAGAATTTGAAGGTGCTAAAAAATGTCTTTAGGGACTTATTATAGACATAGAGAAAATGATTGACTTCCTTGAAAATAGTTAAGCCCCATGATTGACATAGAAATTGATGATTAAAATGACTTAAGATGATGTCTTTATATAAAAGTCATAAGACAAATCCACATCCACAATGGAGTCTTAGGACTAAGCCACACTATTGCCTAGTATAATTGGAATGATTTAGTCGTCTAGAATTTATTTTCCTATGTTGGTACCTATGTTTGAGAAATTGGTGGTGCTAAAAAGTACCTTTATGGACTTACTATATAAATAGAGAGGAAATGGTTGATTTCCTTGATAATAGTTAAGTCCCATGGTTGATCTTCAAATTATTGATTAAAATGAATTAGAATGATCTCTTTAAATACAATTCATATGACAAATCCACAACTATGATATAGTCTTGGGAATAGGCCACACTATTGTGTGGTCTAATTGGAACAATTCAATCTTCTAGAATTTGTTTTCTTATGTTGGTACCTATGTTTTGTGAAATTGGTTGTGCTAAAAAGTACATTTAGGGAGATACTATAGAAATGGAGAAAATGATTGACTTCCTTGATAAGTGTTAAGCCCCATTTTATGTATAAATTGATGATTAAAATGGCTTATGTTGATGTCTTTAACTACAATTCTTAGCTACAAAACTCATGGTCTAGAATGAATGGGTATGAGTGCAAGGTATACACTTTTATCCCTTTAATTTACCCCCTAATTTTTTGTTTGTATAATTCTATATGAGAAAGTTGTTGGGTGAAAATTATGTAATCGCAGCTTTACAGATTATAAAACTTGATTTTCAGCTATAGTTATTGTCAGATGAAATATATCCTCTCAAAAAGGGGAGGCACCCTTCTTACTACTTACCGAAACTAAATTAAAATATTCTAAACTTTACAATATGTACACTACACTAATCATATGGGGGTGTGTCACATTCATGATTCTCTTTTTTTAGAGAATATGTTTACAATGTTTCATGGTTTTTATTTCTTGATGCAATACAAATTTAAATAAAACCTAAGAATAAATTTCCAGTACTTTTAACTTTTCAAAGAATATTCTAGGAGTGCGACTATGATAAAGATATGTAACTAGAAGGCTCACGGAGGCACAAATTCATTCCATAGTCTTCAATGATGAATTCCACAATAAAGTAACCAACAAGGTAAATGAAGCACAAAATCTTCAACATACTTTACTAATAGATCCACGAACAACATGAAGAATTATAAGTCTTATAGATCATCATTCACCAATATTATCAACTATTTTGTAATTCCAAGGAAAAAGTGTAGCACAAATTCTACATAGATCAACTCAAAAGCCTTCCAATCTCAATTAATAAAACAATGCCAATTCAAATCCATAATAAGATAAACTCATGTAAATGACATAGGACCATTCACATTCATTGAAATTTATCCAACACAAGTTTTGGCATGAAATTTAGCCTTCTTTATTGATTGAAAAATGGTTTCACAACATGAACTCAAAGTTTCAATATTGCTTCACAAATGAGCAACACTTCATTGCATAAGAAAAAAGGTAAATAATACAATAGAACCCTCTCATATTTATAGATGAGAGAAGAGAGCTAATCTAGGAAAAAACCTAAATAACTGTTGAATTATTCAAACATGATGTCCATGAATGTAGGAGGACATCTTTGTTTTTATATGTAATTAAATTGTTACAAAATGACATGTAAAAATGCCAATGCCTATAATTTACATAAAGCATGTGAAAAAAGCATAAAAATAAACTAAATCTGGAAAGAAAAAAAGATAATTTCCCCATGCTTTCAACCAAGAAATCTTCATGATGGCATGCACTTCCACATTGTCTAGTATTGGAGTGTACTTGTTGATGGTGAGGATTCTTGAGATTGACTCCTCTATGGTGTCAAACTATTTTCGGTGCCTTTTAGGCACTATTCTCAAATACGAAAATTCATCATTTTGTTCATTGAAGCTATTGAGAAAGCTTCATCTTCCAATTACTTTCGAACCATTGATTTATACACTTGAATAACTGAAACATTGGGAAGAAATTTTTGGTTGTGTTTCAAAGCTTTCTTGCTCGGTGACAGGTAAGAATTTGATCAAAACCACTTAGGATCTTGGACATAAAAGATCAAAATGGTATGCAAAAGTAGCTCCAAAAAGTTTCATATATTTTAATGTTAGAAAAATTCTAAGTTTTATGCAATGGTGGGAAAATTCTGCCCAACTACATATGCTTTGGTAATTCAAATGCCAAGGTGTAGAAAAATTGAGCTCTTGCATGGGATATTACACTTCAGATGTAATGACCCAAAAATTCTAAGATACTGCATGAAAATATGCATGGGCTCAAAAATTCTTAGACATTGCATGAAAATATGCAAAAGTGGAAAAAAAACTGACATTGCATGAGGGAAGGAACTTTGGATGCAAGGGCATTGAATTTTTGAGCTGCTACATGTGAGAAGGAAATTTGGGTGTAAAAAAATGACTAAGGCATGGAAAATATGCAAAGGCTCAAAAATTCCCCGACACTGCATGTCAATATGCATGGGCACTAAAATTCAGCAACACTGCATGATGGAAAATATGCAGAGGCTCAAAAATTCCTTGACACTGCATGTAGAAGAGTGAAAAAATTCAGCAACACTGCATGATGAAAAATATGAAGAGGCTCAAAAATTCCCCGACACTGCATGTGCAAGAGTGAAAAGAATCAGTGAAATTGCATGATGGAAAATATGCAAAGGCTAAAAAATTCCTCGACACTGCATGTGCAAGAAAATGACTAAGGCAGAAGATAGTATGCAAGGGCGCTGAATTTTTGAGCTCCCACAACTTTTAGTTTTTTGAATTTTGACTTGTAGGGGCATTAAAATTCAATGACACTGCATCTTAGAAAAACCCTGCCCCAAAAAGTGCTAAAATTTTTCTAACTCCCAAAGCTGAATTTTCACAACTTAGTTTAAAATGCGAATTTTGACAAACCAACAAAGTTTAATGCTTGGAATGACTTTTCAAGGCTAAGGAACCACACACAAGGACCATTTAGTATTTTTCTCATTTTTCATGCTTAGAGTACATGGGATATGAAACAAACAAGTTTCATAGGGGTTATCCAACGAATTGAGTGCACTGAATTTGAGGATAACATCTAGCTCTAGTTGGGGAGCTTCCTTCGACCATTCTTTGAAAAAATCGAAGGGAGAAGAAATATAGTCTCTAAGTGCCTTCATCCATCCATTGGGCATAGAGTAAGGGGAAAAAACAAGAAGACACAAAAAGACTCAAAAAGAAAAAGAAACTGTTTTCACCAAAAATTTGGTGAACCTTCAATAGTCCTCTCCTTTTGTTCCATAATGCATCATGAATACAATGCTTATTCTAGGATCTCGTACATGATTTTGATAATGTTGCAACCCTTCTTTTTTGGTTTGATACCAACTCCTCTGACAAATCATTAGGGTATGTCCAGGATCATGATGGGCCAAAAAGTGGCAATATTATGGGTATTTGTAGGGTATGTGGCTGATGACTTTTTTTTTAATCCAAAATTGATGAAACAAAAGGGTTTTTAGAGGAGATTCTTAGCTTTCCACCAATATAAATTATTCTTTAATTTGAATTTAATAAATAATTATTATTCATTTTCTATTAGAATTACGACTAAAGTCCTGATCAATAGGCTAATTGAAAACATCTATAACTTTCAAACGGTATCACATTTTTTGAATCCAAAAATATGCGTCACATTCTATGCTTCACATACTATAGGATTATAAAAAGAAAAATTAAATTTCATGAAGTTTTGACCAAGTTAAGGTGGTCAAACATACAAAGTTTATATTTTTAAAAGTTGTAATAAAAATTGATAATTAATTATTTACTTGGAAAAAATACAAAAAATTATGCATCACATCTGGACATGAGGCATCTACTTATATATAAAATCTTATAAAAAATATTATCATTTTATTATGGTTAGGGTGGTTAGACAGACACCTACTTCTTATTTTTTCCCTGAAATTTAAGTACTACTACATTGAAATTTCAAATTTTCACCAAATAGATTTTATTTATTTTAAAATAAACCTAGTAGTTTAGAAATTAAATTCAATTTTCTATAGATTATATTCTTACATATTTTTGAAATAATATAGATAACTTATTCAAATTTTTATGTCAAGTTGCCTAACACTGATTTTTCTGAATTTTTTGCCACTTAAGGGCCTATTTTTTCCATGATGATCCTACACATACCCATTAACTTGGCATCACCTTGGGTATGAAAGTTTTTAATTATTTTCTTACATGCAACCTCCATTCTTAACAACCATGCTTCATACTCTACTTTGTCATTATTGTTGTCGAACTACAACTTGAAAGGAAAAGGGAAGATTTTTCCTTCAAAAGGTATGAGAACAATTCCTTCCCCTGATCCAGTGGATGAAAAAATCCCACCAAATTCAATATTCCAAACATTGTTTGGATCCACTAAATTGATAGCTTCAAAATCTGTGACTCCTTCATCCGAAGAAGATTCTCCATCTGAAGAAGAATTTATATCTAAAGAAATTTCCTTATTTGAAGAAGATGAGAAATTAATTTTCTTCTCTTTGCTTGCATCCTTATCCAAAGACTTGGATATTTCATCAATTTGCAAATAGTAAAAACTCATCTTGGGAGACTCAAAGAGAATCTAAGCTTTTGGGTCACCCAATCTTGTTACATAAAACTTTGCTTCCCTTTTTGGAAACAAATTCTTCATAACACCCTTAACGGTTATCCTTGCCTTTGACATATCCATTTTGAGCTCACCACCAACATCTTTACAAAAATTGTGTCCAAGAAAGATACCATAAGATGTTGGAACATCTACTACCAAAACTATCATCTTGATCTTTTTCCATGGATATGCAGCAAATGCAAACTATGCATCTTTTATTTTCATGATCAAAGGTACTTGCTTGTTCTCCATAGGAAGACAACTACCAAATTTTTTTGTAAGATTCAAACCCAAGGTAGTGGCTACCTTGGTGGGCATGACATTGTCAGATGCACTAGAATCTATGAAAAAATTACTTAACTTAAAGCCATTGACAAGCAATGAGATGTAGAAAGGATAAATCCTTCCAAAGGTAGTTGGAGGAATAGAAACTAGGTTATTTTGAGGAGGCTTAGGATTTGGGATAGTAGGAACATTTGAAGAGGATTATCTACTAGGGGTAATTCTCTTATCTCTAACAAAATGGAAAATCCTGTTGAATTGATCAGGATTAGCCTTGAGGTATTCCAGTTCAGACATTTGTATTTTTCTCCTCTTTCCATGGTCAATCATGTCAAAATCTTGGAAGGAACTTTAGAAAGAAGACATGGTAACTTCATTGATGGGTTTGACAAAAGGAACACTAGTCTTAGGAGCCTAGATATTGGATTTTGGGGCAATAGGAACTACAGAAGGATGAGGAGCACTTACTTGTTTATTTGTTGTATCTTTTGGTTGCCAAGGAAAAGGAGCTCCTCTTTTTGCAATAGTTACCGATGACTTTTCCTTTGCTTTTGGAGCATCAACTTGAGCTTGATCGAGTTGATTTTGTTGTTCCCATGTGAAAACAACATATGTGTTAGTTATGAGGTCCTCATCATCTGAATCATTCACAACTTGCAAATAACCAATGTTGGAGATGCTAGCTGGATCTACTCACTCATCTTGGAATAAATAAAAATCTTCTTCCATAGTATATTCTAGTTGGGCATACTCATCTTGCTTAGGTTCATAATACCCCACACATGTACATTGGTAGGTGGAGATTCTAGAGCAAGCCTTCCTTGTGGTGTAGGAAGACGGTTTTGATTACTATTTATGGAATAATTTGGAAAATTCCTCAGAACATCTTTGTAGGAATTATTTGAAACTTGCTTCTTCAAAGAGAACAACTCATTTTCCAACCTTTGTACCATGGAATCCAAAAATTTGGACTTTTTATTAGAATATGAAGGAATTGATGGTTTCCCTTTTCTATTTGTATCCATTCTAATTTTACTGACAAGTATCAAATCATCTTCAACACTTGTAGCTAATTGTTGAGTAGCTTCAATATTAGGAATAACAGCCCTACGCAGCAAGAAGCTTACTTTAGGAAGCTGCATATTGACGAAGAAGCACTTAAGATTATGGGATGTTGGTTTAGCCTCAATAGGAATCCTTGTCACCAGCTTGTTAAACTTAGCCAAAAACTCACACATGGCTTCATGAGCCTCTTTCCTCATTGTGGTAAGTTGTGTTGACAAGACGTGTGCATCTTTAGCAGGTTTGAGTCTCTCTTCAAACTTGGTGTGGAGAGTATTCTAGTTAGTAACTACATCGGGAGCAAGTGTATAAAACCACACAACAGCTACTCCTTGTAAAGTTTCAATGAACAACCTCACAACAACATCTTCATTCTCAACACCAAGAACTCCACAAACAATGTAAAAAGAAGTGATGTGTTCATCAAGGTGTTGCTTGTCATCACCATAGAATTTTGGGATGTTATTAGAAGAAAAAAATGGAAGCTCATGTAAAGGATCCGCCAAGTTAAGAGGGCCAAAATAATTTTCCCAAGGTCTATTAGGTGGTGGCTGAGGTTGAGCAATAGTGATTTGAATAATAGGTACTTGGACTAAAAAATCTATGAAAAATAGAAGATTCACTTGGAAGTGGTGATCTTAATCTCTATGGAGGATAACTTGTAGTGCATTGTGACGGTGACCTTGCGCTTGAAGTATAGAAGGAAGAATGTTATGACGCTGCAACAATTGATAAAATGGATCCACCACACCTTGTGCCCTTAAACTTTGTGTATACCTTCTTTCTACCAGAATGAAGACTTGGAAACAAAATGAAAATTAGAAAAATAAGAGATATACACAAGGTTACAATAAGATACTAGAGTTCTTATTCACTTCAATCCAAAGCGTAAGGCTTTGATTGCATGCTTTGTTCCCCAATAAAGTCACCAAAAAACTATTGGGTGAAAATTCTGTAATCTCTTTACAGATTACAAAACTTGATTTTTCAGCTCCACAGTTATTGTGAGATGAAATCTCTCCTCTCAGAAAGGGGAGGCGCCCTTCTTACTACTTACCGAAACTAAAGTAAACTATTCTAAACCTTAAAATATGTACACAATACTAATCATATGGGGGGTGTGTCACATTCATGATTCTCTCTTTTTCAGAGAATATGTTTACAATGTTTCACAGTTTTTATTTCTTGATGTGATACAACTTTAAATAAAACCTAAGCAATAATTTCCAATACTTCTAACTTGTCAAAGCATAGTCTAGGAGTACTAGTATGATAAATATACGTAACCAAAAGGCTCACGGAGGCACAAAGTCATTTTGTAGTCTTCAATGATGAATTCCACAATAAAGTAACCAATAATGTAAATGAAGCACAAAGTCTTCAAAATACTTCACTAATAGATCCATGAACAACATGAACAATTATAATCACAAAGTCTTATAGATCATTCACCAATATTATCAGCAATTTTGTAATTCCAAGCAAAAGGTGTAGCAAAAATTCTAGACAAATCAACTCAAAATCTTTCCAATCTCAATTAATAAAACATTGCCAATTCAAATCAATAATACGATAAACTCATGTAAATGACATAGGAACGTTCACATTCATTGAAATTGATCCAACACAAAGTTTGGTATGCAATTTAGCCTTCTTTATTGATTGAAAAATGGTTTCACAACATGAAATCAAATTTTCAATATTGCTTCACAAATGTGCAACACTTCATTGAACAAGACAAAAGGTAAATAATACAATAGAACCCTCTCATATTTATAGATGAGAGACGATTGTTAATATAAGAAAAACCCTAAATAATTGTTGAATTATTAAAATGTGATGTCCATGAATGTAGGACATCTTTGTTTTTACATGTAATTAAATTGTTGCAAAATGACATGTAAAAATGCCAATGCCTATTTACATAAAGCATGTGAAAAAAGAATAAAAATAAACTAACTCTAGAAACACAAAAAGATCATTTCCCTGTGGTTTTAACCAAGAAATTTTCATGATGACGTGCAGTTCAACATTTTCTGGTATTGGTGTGTACTTGGAGATGGTGAGGATTCTTGAGATTGACTCCTCTGATGATGTCAAACTCTTTTCGGTTCCTTTTAGGAACTATTCTCATATCTGAAAATTCATCATCTTATTCATTGAAGCTATTGAGAAAGCTTTGTCTTCAAACTATTTCAAATCATTGATGTATACTCGTGAATAACTAAAACATTGGGAAGAACTTTCTATAGCTCAGAGAAAAACACACGAGAGAGTTAGACATTTCAAATCTAATCTATTCAAACTATACTACCGAATCCTCAAAGCTTAGATAATCAAGCACAAAAGAAAGCTAAGAACAACATGCATAAAAGAAACTATTTTACCAAACATGCAATAAATTCCATTGAATAACCTCCATTACTCTTCTCCATTTTGTCTGTGTAGTGTACTTTCCCTTAGATTTTCAAAGTTCGTGCAAGCATGGCCTAACTGTTGTGATTAAGAAAAAACACCGAAGATTCAAGATAATTGATTTAAAAGTCATACAATTTAGAGAGAGGCTAAAATGATGGACATATCAATTTATAGAAAATTGATCATTCGAACGACGGGTCAGGATCGAAAGATCAACAGACGGTTGAGATCGAAAGATTAGACATGTATTATGATAACTATTAGTAGCGACATGAGTGATACGAATTAGAAATAGAAATAAAGATTAAATAAATAATTTAATCTTCAAGTTTGGTATTCAAAAATAGAAGAATAGTCTTTTATGACAAAGATAAAGATGGATTAAAGTAACTACGTTGAATGCACACACAATATTTAATTAATTAAATAGGAATATTCAATTAATATGCATGTACGCAATTGAGTTCGAACTAGATGATTGAATGATATGATGACAAGATTACTCGAGAGAGCCACTCGGACATTAAATCACGAGTTAGCGAGTGATTTAAATAGATAGTCGAGTCAGTCAAAGTGAATATTAGATAACTCACACAATTATCTAAATATAGAAGAATCGTTAAAATAGAATTTATGAATTAAATAATTTATTTAATTCAAGATTTGATATTTGAAGAATAATTAAATAAGATTTATTTAATTAAGTGTGAGAAGGGATTAAATGAATAATTAAATAAAAGTATTTATTTAATTATAGTGACATATATATGATAAATGGAGGAATTAAATAAGAATTTATTTAATTGAAGGAGAAGGATAAAGGTTAATTAGTAACATAATTAAATAATTAAGATTATTTAATTAATAGAAGAAATAGAGACCTTAGAGAATAATTAAATAATTGACATTATTTAATCATGACCATGGAAGAAATAAATTATTAAAATATTAAAGTCACTTGGGCTTAGACCAGATTTCGGTGTCTACATTTGCCCCTCTTTGATACAATGTCATTTCGGCATTGTGTCAAAGAAAATCGATAAAAATATGCCCCAGTGTTAAAACAGATAAAGGTATGCCCCCTCATGAAAATTGAAAAAATTTCAAAAAATTAAAAAAAAAAATTGGAAATAATCCCGATTAGTCCATTGGATAGCTATAAATGTAGTGGAGTTGATAGAATTGAAGTTGGAAGTGTTAAGGATAGGTATGGGTTGATTGAAATTGGAAGTTGACACGACCAGTAGAAAGAAATGCCACCAAAACCCTAGGTATAAATAGAAAATGTGGTAAAAACCCATTCATTTTTACCCACATTGCTTTGAAACTTGAGAATTTTGCTCTGCACCCTCACTAAAGATGTCTCCCATTCCGTACACCCACCATCGAGCATACAGGATCCAGACCTTCAGGCAGCCAATCGATGCGGACCACCCGATATGTACCTAAATCTCGACTTTTCAATTTTTGATTTTCACGCTGTTTTGTGCATTTAATTTCAATTTGAATGATGCGTCATTTTGTTGAAAAGCCGCATATGAATGCGTAAATGACGCATTTGTATGTGGTTCAACGCATTTGCAAATTCACATTCGATGGTTAGCGTAGGTTTTAATATTTCAACGCATTTGTTTTTTGTTACGATGCATATGATAATAATGATGCATCTACATTTAGAATAAATGCATTTGCATTTTGCTTCATGCATTTGACATTATTGCATCGAATTTGCATTCACTATGGTTGGTCGGTTGCGTGGTTGTAATAAGTCACATTTGATATTGTGACGCATGTGATATTTTCATTCGCAATTGTGATTTAGAATGACACATTTGAAATTTTATGACGCATTTGCAAAATAGAATGACACATTTGATTTCCTGTGATGCATTTGCAAAAGAATGATGCATTTGAAAAAAATGACGCATTTGAATAGCATTTGATTTTTTCACTTTGCATTAGGATAAAGGATTGATACTAACATGAGGTATGTATAATGCCATTGCTGGTGGTTTTGGACACTGTGTATACGTGATAGTCAAGACCATTGATTTTTCGCTTCTGAGATAGTTTCCAGAGCACAGAGAAATGATTCTTATGGAATTTGGGTTTCCCACATGTGACAGACATGCCCATTATTTGGGCAAACCAGGATCTACTGACAGTGTTATGTGAGTGGTGGCACTCAGAGACGTCTTTGTTTCACCTACCTACTGGAGAGGCGACAATTACAATTGAGGACGTCTATAGGATTTTGAGACTTCCTATCAGAGGCACGCGGGTGATATATGATACCCATAGAGGTTTCACTGAGATGTGCAGATACTATCCTCATGTTGATATCAGACAAGTAGGCTTTGACCACTATGAGATTATGTGGTGTGTACTAGCACATAGATATAGATAGTTAGACTTTCTATTGTGTACACTAATAGGTGGTATAGTCCTCCCAGACCATCAAGGTCATGGTTTTCTTGTGGGATGGGGAGAGATGCTAGTGGGTATGTTAGAGCGACAAGAGGTATATGCTTGGGGTCCTTGTCTTCTCGGCATGTTATACTTTCATTTGCATGATATAGCCTATCGAGAGGCACATTCTATGAGTTGTGGTACCATGCTCTTGATGGTATGGGTGTGGGAACACATTGCCATCTTTCGTCCACCAGTTACAATTGATATGTAGCATGGAGCACCATATGCCTTCCATTATGTGAGGGCTAATACTCAACACCATATGGGAGATACCGGGTACTTCAAACATGCCATTGATACTATGGTACAGTTCACATGGAGACCATACTTGGGATGTCCAGAGTGGTCAGATGAGGATGATCATTTTCCCTATTGTCATCAGACACAGTACTTGATTGGGTGAACGGTTTCACATGTTCATATTATAGAGCAACATTTTCTAAATCGTGTCTTGCAACAGTTCAGAGAGATTCATGATGAGCCTAGAGGACGAGTAGAGTTTGCAAGGTCCTCGTGAGAGATCCCCCTGTAGGGTCTAGAGATTCCAATGGCCACTTACGAGGAAGATATTGATGCATTGCAAGCAATTCAGTGGGGTTGGAGAGATGGTGTAGCATACCTAGGTACCAACAAGGCATAGGATCAGTGGTGGGCCATGCATAGGTTGATTCCCCTTACAAAATCTAGATCAGGCTGCGTCGATAGAGCGACGAGGGACAGGACTGTGCGAAAGGCATGGCAGAGGTGGTCATGGTGATGATGGAGATGTTGGTGGGAGAGTGAGGCATGGACAGAGGGGATGAGGGCCACCATTATCACCCATCTGTGAGGAGGGATGGGAGGAGGAGGATGTGTACATGCCTGATATTGGCAGAGGTGGGGAGGAGTTGCATATTGAGGTTGGGAGAGATGAGGAGCATCCCACAGAGGAGGCCATTCTAGAGGTTGATGTAGAGGAGGAGGTAGGTAGAGAGGAGGAAAAGATTGATGCCCTAGGCTTGCTTGGTGCCTATCAGGATGATGAAGAGGAGGATGATGATCAAGAGCGGGAGATTCGAGATAGGATTATGGAGGATTTGGAGGATGAGGATGATGGTGTGTAGAGGGTGAGACAGGTTGACACATGGGTAGTTGATCCTGAAACTGCCACACTTCATGCCCAGGTTGCATCTTTGGAAGAGCAGATGAGGGTCATGATGTCCGAGCGAGATGTGTTATAGATGGAGAGGGACAAAGCCTTCATGGACAAAGATTAGGCCATAGCTCAGAGGTAGGAGACCAAGCAGAGATTTACAGAGATTAGAGCTATATGTACCAGGGTGACAGCTGCATTTGCTAGAGAGTTAGTCAGAGTCAGGGAGAGGGCCACTTATTACCAAGATTTATATGAGGTAGTAGTTCCTCCAGAGAGACGGGCCCTGAGCTTTTCATAGGCACACAGTGAGAGGTCCTAGACTAGGACCCACTCTAGGACAGTTAGCATAGAGGGTGTTGAGCAGCCACGCAGAGCGGGTCCATACGATAGGCCACATTCGGGTCATAGGTCATTAGGATCTCGACATCATTCCTCCACACACTCCAGCCATGACAACAGTGGCAGTTTAGGATAGGGACATTTCTTGATATGTACTAAGACATTGCATTATGATCATATAGCCCGCAGGCTTCCATATTTATGATACATTATGACATTGTGATATGGCACTTTTGAGGGATATATATATATATGTGATTTTGGCAGCGATTCTCATGATATGCAATTCTATTTATTGATTATGCAGTCGTTTATTTATACATGTTATGTTTATATAAGATTCCTATGTGATGGATGATCATATCTACTTTATGATGTGTTTATGTAGCCTATGATGTGATGTTGATTGTATGTGATGTTGATTCTATACTGATTCGATGTGATGTATGCAATTTATAGTTATGCGATGCAATATGATGTTATATGTACAATGATCTCTACATGTGATGCTATACAGATATAATATGGTGTATGTATTTACATTTGTTATGTACATGGAATGCTTATGATATGTAATCTATGATGAGAAATGTCTATTATGCCATGATGTCCTAGATATGATAAATTCCTATATGTTTGTATATTTCAAATGCAAGATGTATGTATGATTGATGATGTATGATTTGGAAATGATATTTTCTAACATGAATGTGTATGCAGGAGGATTTATTTTTTTGTGTCACAGGACTCCGTCATAAAGCAAGAAAGAAGAACTGTTAGTGCGGAAAGAAGGATTGAGTTCAATAATAAAAGAAATGAGATGGATGTTAGTATTAGCAATCTTCCGCTGCTCAATCGGTGACACAAAAGTTAAAAAAGCCAGACCCATCATCATTGCGGGACTACCACAAATGGAGAAAACACCAATGATATGACATAGATCAAGGTGTGCAAGGTCATCCACTTGTTAACAAATCGCACAATCACGTAAGGATTATTACATCTCTATACTATAATGTTGTTCTAGTCTTTTGTCAAGATAAACTATAGACAAAAGATGGGTCATGAGACATCATCGCTCTAAATCCTTCATGGGACATCCTTGAGGAAACTAGTAACATGACTCAAAAATGAAATTTAAAAGAAAGTTGATAAAAAGCAGTCAAAGAAAATAGAATTTTGATACAATACTGACTTGTTCACTAGATTGATGCATGACATGATATGATGTGTGGACAATTGACTGTGTGTGACAAAAAACCCTAAAGGACTTACCTAGTGTAGCCTCAGGGGCTCATCGATTGATGGCCTTGCCTACGTTATACACATAGAGACCTCATAGTTCAACTTGACTTTGACTGACAAGACTGAATACATATAGAAGATGTGTGTGATAGTGAATGTGATGAACCCTAATGGACTAGCCTAGTGTGGCCTCGAGGGCTCATCGATTGATGACCTTGCCTATGTTATACACGCAGAGACCTCGTAGTTCGACATGACTAATGACCTTGTCATATAGATATATGGATTGAGTCTTGATTTTATACAGACAAAACTAAACAGACTAACCTAATTCCTTGGGGGAACATCGGCAGATGGCCTTGCCTACGTCCAGTCATAGAGGAAACGTAGTTCAAAAAATGAGAAAGACTGACAAGTACGACTGACTTTGACTCTGTTTTTGGATTTTCGACATGTTTTGATTTTTTTTTGTCTTTTTTGAAGTTTTCTGATGTTTTTTTTTTGTGTTTTCTCCGGTCATTTTGTGATGTTTTTGGATTTTTCTATGGTTTTACGTCTTCAACACAGCCAATGGAAGAACCAATATGATGCACGTCAAGTGTTTTCCCCCAGTCAAGTATAAGACCAATTGATTATGAATAGGGTAAAATGGGGGATATGAAATGCACTCGATGTCAATCGTTCCAAGTTATGGGAAAGACTACCACTTATTACAAATGGTATATACAAGCGATGGATAAGAAAGATAAGGGATATGTACAGGGATAGGTAGTATGTACAGGGCTAAGGGATATGTACAAGGATGTTAGATTAGAATAATAGTAGACAAAGGAGCAGAGTCAACTACACATGGTGCCTATTTTTCAGGTTTTCACCATGGTACCTATCACAAGCACCACAGAAGTGGTTTTCACTATTGGACGAATTATTTTTCTTTACTGTTTTCTAGATTTTCTAATTTTTTTGGTGTTACCAAGATGCCTATTTGCCAGGTTTTCACCTTGGTAATGAATTTTTGGAATTTTTTTTTATTTTTACTAATTAAGACAAGGCCCTCAAAAGCTATGCGTAGAACTTTAGATAAATACTATTGATTGGCGAGGACAATGGTTCCCCTTTAGGAGTAGAGAGTTGATATGCTCCTAATCCAAAGGCTTCTGTAACAATATATGGTCCTAACCAGTTAGGTTCAAAATTTTTGGGTTTCTCTCTATCTGCTTGATTCTTTGGGTTCTCCATTAAGACCAGGTCACCAATGTCAAAGTTTTTTTTCAAGACCTTCCTGTTATAGCTACAATGAAGGTGATTCTGATATGCTTGGAGATGGTCTAGTGCCTTCTATCTTCTCTCATCTAGGAATTCTAACTCATGGAGTCTTGATACTCGATACTCTTCATCATCAATGCGCCCTTTCAAGGATACCCTCAGGGAAGGAATCTTGACCTCAATAGGAAGAATGGCTTCAAAACCAAATACTAGTGAATAGGGAGTGGCACCAGTGGGAGTATAGATACTTGTGCAATAAGCCCATAAGGTGGGATTAAGCTATAAATGCCAATCACGACTAGCATCATTAACAGTCTTCTTGAGGATTCTAATGATAGTTTTGTTAGATGCCTCTACTTGGTCATTACCTTGTGGGTAGTATGGATTAGAAAAGTGATGTTGAATAGAAAATTCATCACAAAGATGGTAGACTTCTTGATTCTTAAATGGGCGGCCATTATCTATGATTATGGACTGAGGGACACCATACTAACAAATGATATAATTCAGGATAAACTTAGAGATCTGTGCGCTAGTTATGTATGTCATAGGAATAGCCTCAATCCACTTCGTAAAGTACTCTATGGCAGTGATAATGAACTTGTGGCCATTGGATGATGTGGGATGGATCTTACCTATGAGGTCGAGTCTCCATTGGGCGAAGGGCCATGGTGACGTTATAGGACAGAGCTCCTGTTCTGGTGCATGTATCAAGTCTCCATGAAATTGGCATTGACGACATTTCTTTACAAAGACATATGAGTCCTTTTCCATAGTAGGCCAATAATAACCCAGCCTCATAATATTTTTAGCTAAGGTAGGACCGCTAGAATGGGAACCACATATACCCTCATGCACACCTCGCAAGGTTGCTTGTGCTTCATTGGAATCAAGACATCTCAACAAGGTATTATCTAAGGAAAGTCTATATAGGGTGTCTCAGACGATGGTGTATTTGGTTGACTTACGAAGGAATGTCCTACATTGGTTGTTTAACAGGCCAGTGGGTATGATTTCAGCATGAAGGTAGTCATAGATTTATTTGTACCATGGGGAATCAGGACCAACAATGTCACATACCATCTCAGAATTTAGGATATCGTAGGTTGGGACCATAAGTTGTTCTACCAAGAACTCAAACTTAGGCACGTTGCTAGGAATGTCTAGAAGTGATACAATTGTAGCCATAGCGTCTACTAGCCTATTTAAAACATGAGGTATCTGATGAAATTCAACCTTGTCAAAGTACTTTGTAAATCTATCAACCATGCATTTGTATGGATCAAGATTCTCATCCTTAATCTCATAATCATCATTTGCATGTCTGATTACTAGTTGAGAATCACCATATACCTATAGGTTCTTAATTTTCCACTTGACTGCCATGTGTAACCCTGTCACTAGAGCCCCATACTCTGCTATGTTGGTAGTACATGGGAATGCAATCTTGAATAATTTAGGGATGGAATCACCCTGTGGTGTGATTAACAATATACCAACCCTTGAGCCATGAATTTTATGTGAGCCATCAAAGTACAATTTCCATGTTGTATTTGTGTCAATTGTGAATATAAATTCATTAGGAAAGTCTGCAACTCATAGGTGATCTGCTTGTATTGGTGTGTCGGCTAACTGATTAGCAATGACTTGTCCTTTAATAGCCTTTCTCTGTACATACTGGATATCATACTCACTAAGTATCCTAACCCATTTGGATAGTCGCCCTGTTAATGCTGCCTTGCTGAGAAGATATTTTAGAGGATCTATTTTGGCAATCAGCATTGTTTGATGGTTTAGCATATAGTGCCTTAGTTTTTGAATAGAAAATACTACTACAAGACAGGAACGTTCAATGGTGCTATAGTTGAGCTCATAACCTATCAAAGTCTGATTGATATAATATACTACCCTTTCATGACCTTCATTGTCATTCTATGCAAGCAATGCTCTGAGTGATGAATGGGTTGCTGTAATATAAATAATTAGTGGTTTTCCTTCAATAGGTGGCATTAAGACTGGTGGTGTGAGTAGATATTCTTTAATCAGTTGAAAAGCCTCTCTGCACCTAACTGTTCATGTAAAGGGCACCCCTTTCTTAAGTAGATGTTGAAAAGGATGTGTCTTATATGCTAACTGCACTATAAATATTTTGGTGGATTGCAATCTTCCTTGTAATGTCCTTTGTTGACTGAGATTAGTTGGTGGAGGTATGTCTATGATTGCTTTTACCTTGGTCGAATCCACTTCAATGCCTCGTCGGGAAATGATATAGCCTAAAATCTTTCCTAACTTTACTCCAAACACACATTTCTTGGGATTGAGTCTCACTTTATACTTCTCCAGCCTTTGAAATATCTTGTCTAAAACCTGTAAATGTTCTACCCTTGTCTTGGATTTAACTATAAGGTCATCGACATAATCCTCCATAAGAGTGTGCTAGATCACGAAAAATGGTGGTCATGGCACGTTGGTAGGTTGCTCCAGCATTTTTTACTCCAAATGGCATAACATTCTAGCAATACATTCCCCAAGGACATGTTAAAGTTGTCTTAGTTTGGTCTTTAGTTGCAATTCTGATTTGATTATATCCTAAAAATCCATCCATAAGGGACAACATCTCATACCTTGTTGTCATTTCTACTATCATGTCTATGTTAGGCAAAGGGAATTCATCCTTAGGACAAGCCTTGTTGATATATCTAAAATCGGTGCAGATGCAGATGCCCCCTGTTGGTTTAGTGACTGGTACAAGATTGGAAATCCAATCTACATAGTCAATTGATCTAATGAAACCAACGTCTAACAATTTCTTGAGTTCTGCCTTGACTAGTAGAGCAATCTGTGGATACATTTTCCTCAATTTTTGTTTCACTGGTTTGACACCTAATTGTAAGGGCAAGTGATATAGAAAAATTCCAGGATCCAACCCTGGCATATCTGCATATGACTAGGAAAAATTTATCTATCTGTGTAAAGAAGTTGTGGAATTCAGGCTGCTCTTTTGTGGTTAATGATGCAGCAAAATAAACTAGTCGAGGATTCTCTTCTATGCCTATGTTGACTTCTAATGATTCTTCAATGAGCATGGGTGAATTTTCCTATGCAACGGGGAGAATGTTCAAACCTCCATCCTTAGGTGCCTCAAAGAGGTTTTCACCTTCGGATGCGTCCTTTATTTTTACTTTTTCATTGTCTAGAGGTGCCTTTCGATTTTCACCTAGAGACTCGTCCTTTTTATCTTGTTTATTCTTTTTCTCATTTTTGTGACTGGAGGGTTGAACAGATTCCCCAAAATATGCTTTGTTGTCCAAGTCAATGGTAAAACCAGCCTTGTGATTCCTACTAGGTATTCCTTCTCGTAATCCCAGGAACTCAGCAATTGCTTCGTCGTTCTCAAAAATGTCTAAGATGGGTGGGTCTTGTTGATCCCAATCAATGAGTTGGTGATAAACTAAGGGCATGTCATCGTCAGAGTTATCAAAGTTTAATGAAGTCAAGGTAAGGACTACATTGTTCATATGGTCACAAAAGTCTTGTACTAAGTCATGTTTGCTCTTTGGTTTAAATCTAGGTGGATTGAGAGGTGGGCCTAATGCCAAGGTTTGGTTATCTGAAATAGATGTATAAGGTTTCCAAGAGGTAGGATCAAGTGATTCCCAATAGTAATGTTTAAACCATCCCTCTTTTTTCATATTCTTTGGTGGAAAGGAATTCAATGGATTTGGTGAGGATCTCAACTTTAAGTCAAGTTCGTCAAATAGCTTGTCAAGGTCCATGGAAGAGGTAGAGGATAAGGAATCCCACTCATATTTGTTTGAGTCGGGGGAGTCACAGTGATGTTGGTCAGATGGTTCGTGAGATGTCTCAATATCTTTTGAAGCACTTACTTCCTCGATTAAGGGTGATGCGGTACTAAGAACACCAATCTAAATTGTTTGAAACCCAAGCCCTAAGCCCTTTGGCCACTAAGAAACAAAGATCAGTTCAATCCTCCCATATTGATTTAAGCCTAGACCACTTTGTCCATTATATGATCCCTTGCTCTGCATTATTGTGAAACCTTTTCCATATAGATCTGTAGGAATGTGAGCAAGTGAGAGAGGTTCTTCATTATCTTTCCTATACAGCCAGGAGGTGACATCTTCTATATGTATGACGTCTTTGCTTAATTCTCCCCATTTAGTGAAAGTTGTTGTGGGAGGAATGTGTATAGTGACCATAGATTGTCTCCTATCTGATGTAGGTAAACTGTATGACTTAGAAGGAATCAGATGGCTAACACAATAAGATGTCTTCATGTAATATTCTCCACAACCCTTATCTTGGATCTCAACCCTAGGAGTGGTAGGAAATGAAGGTGAAAAAGATGTTCGAGTGAGTGTGGATGGATCGACATAGTTAGATGAATTGGACGATGAAGCCTCTTGGTTTGCTAGCACTTGGCATTGGGGTATCTCTTTTAGATTGGTGCAATATTGGAATGGATCTGGGTCACCATCTATAGTTATTTTAGTGCCATTGTAAGGGAATTTGAGACATTGATGATATGTGGAAGGGACCACCTTCATGGCATGAATCCATGGTATGCCTAGCAGAAGGTTGTATGGAAGGGTGAGATCCAAGACCTGGAATTTTGTCTCCATTACTAAAGGACCAATTCTGATAGGAAGTGTTACCACCTCATTTGATTTTCAATCATCCTCATCATAAGCTTTAATGACAATACTTTTGGCTGTGTCCATGCATGCTTCTAAGAAACCTAATGCTTTAATTATTTTTAAAGTGCACAGATTTAACCTTGCTCCTCCATCTACCAAAACTCGTCTAACTTTGGTTTCATCAACAAGGACTTCAAGATGTAAAGGGTCATTATGGTTTGTCTTCTCAGTTGCGTAGTCTTGTTCAGAAAATGTGGCATGATGATTATTGGTCAAATAGCCCACCATTTCCTGGAAACAATTGATATCGAGATCATTTGGGACAGTGGCATTTTGTAAAGATTTATCTAAGATAGATTGATGCTTAGTGGAAATACACAACAATTCCAAGATTGAGATTTGGGCTGGGATCTTCCCCAACTGGTCAAGTAGGTTATATTGTGACTTGGAAGGCTGTTATGTTTGCTGCGATGGAGGACCTTGGATAGTGATCTTAGTACGATGAGTGTTGACAACACACTCGGGATTTTTATTGATAGTAATGATTTTGACATTCTCATCGGCAGCACGAAGGTGATTAATGGTTTTGCCACTATTATAATAATACTTGATATTCACATAGTTGGCTGACATATTGGTCTTGGTACTTGAATAGTTAGGGACATTTCCTTTCTCATGGTCATGGAGTGGATCAGAAAAGACTTGATGATCAGTGTTTGATGACTTTTGTTTCTGTCCACTAACTTCAATTATTCTCTTTTCGACAAGATTTTGTATGATATTTTTCAGTTGGCGACAATTTTGTAGGTTGTGTCCCTTAGTTCTATGATAATCACAAAAGGCATTGTCATCCCACCAAATTGGTTTAAATTGTCCTAGATTGTATTTTCTTGGCTCTTGAAGCTGTATAAGATTATGTTGTAATAGTTGTTTGAATACAGACTAAATGGGTTCCCCTAAGGGAGTGAACTCACGTTTATGAAACCTTCTTTGTTGTGGACGTTGATTATTTTGGACTGTGTTGGAAGGTTGATTGACAACATTAAGCGTGTTGGCCGAAGAGTTAGGTCCTTTTAATGTGATGATTGGTCCTCCGTGTATAGTTTTAGCATCAACTACCCCATCATTGGTGACATTTTTGTTCCTAGACCAAAATCTATTTCTGTCATTGGGGGCATTTGGAAATATCAGATTTCTATTGGATGTTGATGTCTTAAGTTCTCCTTTTTCAATCAGATCCTTTTCTATTATAACCCATTTTCCCACTAGTTCCGAAAAGGATGTACAACAATGTACCCTTAAGTTACTCCTTAGTTTTGCATGAAGGTTTTCCTGGAACATAGTGACTTTTTGTTTTTCAGGTATCTAGATAGGACATCAGCTAGCTATAGTCCTCCATCTCTAGAAGAAAGCGATGAAATTTTCACCTTTGTCTTGTGTTGTGTGACACAAGGTTGCTATATTTATCTTGTGGTCTATGTTGAAGGAGAATTGCTCAACAAATTTCTCAGCCAGTTCACCCCAAGATTTGATGCCATAGTCTAGACCTGAAAACCACTCTAGTGCAATTCCTACAAGACTTCTTGGAAATAGTCTCATAAGATATGTGGGGTCATAAGCGACATCTATGCACATGGTAGAAAATTCCCTTATATGTTCTATCAGATTTTGTTTTCCATTGTACTTAGGGAGATTCGGTATGACATACCTGTGAGGGAAAGGTGTCATGTACAATGATTTATCAAAGGGAAATGGGCATATGTCCTTTTTTGAAAAGGATTTCTTAGTTGACATCGCATGTTATCAATTTGTGTTTGTAGTGCATGCATTTGTGTTTGCAAGACATCAACCTAGGTTAATGATGTGTTGGATGGATTATGTGGGTCTATGTAGGTTTTCTGAAATCCAAGGTCTTGTGATGGGTTTTGATTGAATGTTGGTATTTGATGTGGATTTGGATTTAGAATGTTGGTGAATGTGTTCTAGTTTGAAATCTTTGTAAATTGGTTTTGACTTGGAATCTATGTGAATAGATTCTGACTACCACTTTGTGAGAATGGATTCTGATTTAGAATCTATGTGAATGGATTCTAACTACCAATCTGTGAGAATGGATTCTGATTCATAATTTGTGTGAATTGGTTTTGACTTGGATTCTGCGTGAATGGATTCTAACTACCACTCTGGGAGAATGGATTTTGATTGCCATATTGGAATGAGGGAATGCCTCTTGTTTGTGTAGTTTGCGATATAGTACTAGCGACATGAACACTAGGTATGGATGTTCACTGTGGTATGGTACTAGTGACATGAACACTAGGTATGGCTGTTGACTATGGTATGGTACTCATGACATTGACATTTGGTGTAGAAGTTGACATTTTAGATCTTTTATTCCCAACAAGAGGATTGAAGGGAGTGGATGATGATGCCCCTACAGTGAAATTAAATCCCGATGTCATGCCAGATGTACCAAATGGAGACGAATGTAATGTCATACTCTGTGTAGGTATGCAAGATGGTATGGTTGTATTTACCTGAGGTATAGTAGTACTGGCAATCGTTGTATTTGTCCCTTCTATAGGTTGAGCTTGTAAGGTGCTAATATCAAATCCTGTAGGTAAGGTAGTGCCTTCAACTAGAAATTTGGCTAAGTATCATTGATGATCATTTTCTAGGTACTCATCTACAAAAGAGGAAAACTTAGGGTCATGTGCAACAACCTCTATGTCTTATGTTGTAATGTGTCCTTGAGTGTTTCTAGTGGTGAATTTGTCTAATAAAGTCCTGTGAGGTCTTGTGGAGAATGGATTGATGAATTCATTTTGGTTCAACATATTTTCTCTCTCTTCTCTTAGATCTAGTTTCAACCATGTAAGATAAGCTCAATATGCAAGGAATGCAAAACTATGTCTATGGACAGTATGAATCTAGTCTATGTTTTTGGGATTTTCTAAATTTAAAATAAGGAATGTTCTAAGATGACACTTGTCTAAAATGAAAATATCTAAAGATTCAAAGTCTAAGCAAGCTTCTAAGGTAATCAATTTTGTAAACCTAAGACGGGGGTACCAACTACCTAAAGTCTAACCAAGGTGTCAATTTAGTTATGTCAAGGAACCAATGTAGGACTAGGATCAAAGATAAGTTGAGTTTCCTAACTAGACTGATGAACTAGGAGGAATATTTGTAGGAAAAATGATATGATGACAAGACTAGGTTCAATGACAAATTTCGTTGACGCTATGATTTTTCTAGAGTGTAGATGGTGGACCTATCCTAAAGTTTGCACAATTGACCTTCCTAGAAGTTTAATCTCTAGGAAATATGTACTCAAAGATGAAAGTAACACTCTGAATCAGGACGACTATAGTAATGGATAAATGATACCTAAAGGATGCAAAATTGAGCAAATCATTTTAGGTTTCCATCCAAGGACTGCTGTTAAAAGACAAATGAAAGACAAGTATGACTGTGTTAACTGACCTGTGACCATAAACTCTGGTTTTCTAATAATTAGGCAGATGCGTCGCATAATTTCACAGATGCGGTCATATTTTACAGTTGCAATTTTTTGGTAATCACTTGTGAGTTTCTGGTATACTTCAATTTCAAACAAATGTAGTGTAGTTTTTAATAGATGTGACTTGTAATGGAAATTGTGACTCAGATTGTAATAGATGCGGTTTTCCTAAACAATGTGCACTGGTAAAAGTTATGTGACAGTGGCAAATGCGTCGTTCTAGACTGTAGTTGCAACCCACCTTGTCAGATGCGTCACAGAATATCACAAGTGCAGTTTTCTAAAATAGATGCAATTTTTGACAAAGAAAATGCGAGCTAATCTGGCAGATGTGACTCTAAGCTAAACAAATGTGACTCGATAGAATAATTGTGACTCTCTGGTGAACAGTTGTGACTCTGTTGTGTTTTCAATGAATAGAGATATAAAACTGACACTATTTTTCTATGATCAAGTTTTGGAAAACAAAGACAATCATAAGACAAAGTGTTTTCAGTTTCATCATGGACTCAAAGAACATTTAATTTGACAATAGAGAAGCACATCCTAGGCAATGAAGGATAGTATTTACTAAGTTCTCACTTGGGTTTCCCCAGCTACACTTATTCAAGGCGGATGATTAGTAGCTTGACCCCTCTGGCTCCCCTCCACGGCTCATTAATTTCATTTAGGGTAGCCAAGCTACAATACCCATGAACATCCCATGGCATACTTTCATCTCTATACATGAACCGTAAGAATATGAGATGGCTTCATAGGTCTGACCTGTTGCACTAGTAAATAGAAGGATTTTGGACACTACAAACAAAGGTGTTTAATTAGGGCATTTCGTTCATAGGGCATGATCCATGCAGTGAGAGTCCCCTTTCAAATCCATCTCGTCGGAACCCTACGTGTGAATCTACTTTTATATACCAATTGGAAGTCCCTTGGGTTCAAGGTGCTACCAGTATGAGTCATCCTGGGGTGAGTAATTTTTCCCACCAGAATAGGCCCAAGTTCTAGAGTTAGTAACCGTTTCTCTTACACCCAGGATCACACAGATGTGCAAGGGGAGAGGATGCTTCGATGTACCAAATCATGAGGGTAATTACACAATTGTGCTTTCACACCAAACACAGTAGACACTTGTTAATTTTAATTCAAATGAAATATTTGCTACACTACCAAACAATCTATTTCAAAATCTAACTAGGGTCTTTGACATGCGTTCTGCATAAAGATTCACTAGTAGTTTGATATTGGTCTTTGACTATCGATCTACAAAAACTTCGTTAACTCCTCAAGACACATGTTGAAAATAGAAGATTAGTGAAAATAAAAACATGAAAGGAAACTGTAAATTGAAAGTCTAAACCTAAAAATATACCAGTCGGATGTGTCATTGTCTCTGTCAAATGCGTCGCGGTATTTTTACCAATTAGTTGCGGCTTAGAAAATGACAGATTGGTGATTATTTTTTAGATGCATTGTTTTCGATCTCAGATGCAGTCAAGAAAGTTAGTTGTGTTGTTTCATCAAGCTAATGCATCTTCGAATGTCAATTGCGGCATTTCGTCAAGCAGATGCGTCATTTCGTACAAAAACCTACAAAATCAAATAGAAGTCTACGGATACACAAAGATAGTGGCTTCACATTGGGTTCACCAAATGTAGCTCAAAGAAAAACACACAAGAGAGTTAGGCAATTCAAATCTAATCTATTCAACCTATACTAACGAGTTCTTAAAGCTTAGATAATCAAGCACAAAAGAAAGCTAAGAACAACATGCATAAAAGAAACTATTTTATCAAACATGCGACCAATTTCATTGAATAACCTCCATTACTCTTCTCCATTTCGTTTATTTAGTGTACTTTCCTTTAGATTTTCAAAGTTCATGCAAGCATGGACTAAGTGTTGTGATTAAGAAAAAACATCGAAGATTCAAGATAATTGCTCTAAAAGTCATACGATTTCGAGAGAGGCTTAAATGATGAAGGACAAATCAATTTATAGAAAATTGATCATTCGAATGACATGTCAAGATTGAAAGATCAATGGATGGTTGAGATCGAAAGATTAGACATGCATTATGATAACTATTAGTAGTGACATGAGTGATACAAATTAGAAATAGAAATAAAGATTAAATAAATGATTTCATCTTTGAGTTTGGTATTTGAAAACAAAAGAATAGTCTTTGCATGACAAGATAAAGATGGATTAAAGCAACTCTTTGTTCGAATGTACACACAATATTTAATTAATTAAATAGGAATATTTAATTAATATGCATGTACACGCAATTGAGTTCGAACTAGATGATTGAATGATATGATGACAAGATTACTCGAGAGAGCCACTCAAACATTAAATCTTGAGTTGATTGAGCAATTTAAATAGATGTCGAGTCCAGTCAAAGTGAATATGTAGATAACTCACACAATTATCTAAATATAGAAGAATGCGTTAAAATAGAATTTGTGAATTAAATAATTCATTTAATTCAAGATTTGATATTTGAAGAATAATTAAATAAGATTTATTTAATTAAGTGATGAAGGGATTAAATGAATAATTAAATAAAGTATTTATTTAATTATAGTTGACATATGATAAAGGGAGGAATTAAATAAGAATTTATTTAATTGAAGGAGAAGGATAAGGTTAATTAGTAGCATAATTAAATAAAAAGCATTTATTTAATTAATCAAATAGAATAAAGAAAAAGTGTGAATTAATTAAATAATTAAGATTATTTAATTAATAGAAGAAATGAAGACCTTAGAGAATGATTAAATAACTGACATTATTTAATCATGACCATGAAAGAAATACAAATTATTAAGAAATATTAAAGTCACAAGCTTAGACCAAATTTCGGTGTCTACACTTTCTGATTGTGTTTCAAAGCTTTCTTGCTCGGTGACAAGTAAGAATTATATCAAAGCCATTCATAATCTTTGGCATAAAGGATGAAAATGGTATGCAAAAGTAGCTCCAAATAGTTTCATATTTTTCAGTGTTAGAAAAATTCTATGGTTTATGCAATGGTGGGGAAATTTTGAGCAACTACATATGCTTTGGTAATTCAAATGCCAAGGTGGAGAAAAATTGAGCTCTTGCATGGGATATTACACTTCAGATGTAATGACTCAAAAATTCTGAGATACTACATGAAAACATGCATGGGCTCAAAAATTATGAGACACTACATGAAAATATACAAAAGTGGAGAAAAACCCTTACATTGCATGAGCGAAGGAACTTTGGATGCAAGGGCCCTGAATTTTTGAGCTACCACATGTGGGAAGGAACTTTGGGTGCAAGAGGACTAAATTTTTGAGCTACTACATGTGACTTTTGTTTTGAGATGCAGTGTCTCAAAAATTCCCCATCACATGTGCAAGAAAATGACTAAGGCATGGAAAATATGCAAAGGCTCAAAAATTCCTCGACACTACATGTCAATAAGCATTGGTGCTAAAATTCAGTGACACTACATAATGGAAAATATGTAGAGGCTCAAAAAATTACCCGACATTGCATGTTCAAGAGAAAAAAAATTTAGTGACATTGCATGATGGAAAATATGTAGAGGCTCAAAAAACCCCTGCCACTGCATGTGCAAGAAAATGACTAAGGCATGGAAAATATACAAAGGCTTAAAAATTCCCCAACATTGCATGTACAAGAAAATGACTAAGGAACAAGACAATATGCAAAGGCGTTGAATTTTTGAGCTTCTACAACCTTTAGCTTTTGGCATTTTGACTTGTAGGGGTGATAATTCAGTGACACTACATCTCAAAAACCCCGCTCCTACAAGTGCTAAATTTTTTCTAACTCCCAAAACTTAATTTTCACAACTTGGTTTAAAATGCAAATTTTTGATGAACCAACAAAGGTTAATTTTTGGAATGAATTTTCAAGGCTAAGGAACCATGCATGAGAACCGATTGAGATTTTCCTCATTTTACATGCTTAGAGTGTGTGGGCTACGAAACAAAAAAAATTCGTAGGGGTTATCCTATGAATTGAGCACACTGAATTTGAGGATAACAAAAGTGTATCACAGATTCATAAAAGGGTATTGAATTTTTGGATTATAGAGTATAAGTAAATTGGAGTGTGCCTACCCCCTTTTTCCTTGATATGCAATAGTTTTCCATCTAGCATTTCTAACCATGAATGGAAAAGTACCAACCCATGAAAATATCTATATGAACTAAGAATAGAATTAGTAATGGCATGCCCCCTTGAATTGTGTGTATTCTGATCATGTATCTTATGCTTTAGTATTTTACACTTAGCCATAGTGTGTCTATATTGTTGGAGAATTCCAATATTTAAAATCGTAAAGCAACCTTCCACTAGTGAACAAATATATGAGCACAATAGGATATCTATCAATATACAAATAAGAATGTGTAACAATGAACAATTGACTAACCCTCCAAAAATGGAACACTTGTGATCTCACTTGACAAGTGTGAGCTATTGTTAAATATACATGCAATAGGTGCCTTAAGTGATGAGGACACACATCTCAATTCTATGAAGTGATACAAATCTCTACAAGTCCTAAGTGGAGACTTAAGCAATGTGAATAGGACTCTTCTAGGTAGGATAAAAGCTAACTAGTTTGATGAAGTCACTATTTACACCAACACCCCCCTAAAAGTGTAACTTAGGGTGTAATGTATGAAAAGGAATGAGTCTCAGATACTAGGCCATGTTAGGTACACATGTACAATTTTCTCACAAAGTGAAGAAAAGGAGAAACCTAGTGTTAAATAAAACTCCTCTCCAAAAGAGATTATACAAATGCAATGAAATGTAAAAGTGTAGAAGATAAGTGATAGATGGAGGTTCAATCATCATGATCCCCTAAGAACTACTTTTGGAACAATGTACAATGAATGTTCTGCCCATAAGAGAGAAAAGAGAAAAGAGAGAAGCTCTATGTGAACCCCCCTGAAAATGTGAAGTAATGAACTCTATGTGATGAAATGCTTCCTCCCAAAATGAATAGGAGAAGAGAATCCATAAAGCCTCCCCTAAAAATGATGCCTGTAATGCTGGTAGATGCTTGAAATTGGATGCTAAAGATGATCCATGATTGCTTAATAACATTCCTCATTTGAGAATAAACAATACCACAAATATGTGTAATATGACTTCCCATTCTTGATAGAAATATGTAGGAAGTAAAATGAATGTCTCTAAGTTTTTCACATGATCCAAATATTGAAATGATATCAATTATGTCTTTGAATGATGCTCAATGATCTCCAAGCCATTGATGATGTGTGATAGATATTGATAAGATGTATCAAGTACCATATGTGTTTTAAGAATAGGGACCATGTATGCATGGTGATAATTGGACCTATGAGAATCTAGTACTACTACAAATGATATCAATGTGAATAATGATTGAGTCAGATACACCAACTCATGAATATTTGCACAATTTTTCATGAAAGAAACTAATGTAGGAAAAGAAAGAGCAAGACCCAAATATGCAAATGGTGATACAACTTCATCAAAGTTGGCATCATAGAGGATATGAATATCCTCAATGATGTCATCCAAATCTACAAGGTGAGATTCTTTAAATAAAGATGTGATGTCTGGTAGATACACATCTCAATATGGTGGATCTAGAATGATGATAGTAATGTACTCTAGTGTAAAGAATTGTTGGAACTCATGGATGTGTCAATAATGGATTCAAATGTAGCAGTGAGTGACATGGGAGATAAGTCCTTAATGCAAGTTATGTGACTACATTGTTCATCCCCAAATGATGGTGTCTCACAAGATGTATCAATGATTATTTTTTGCAAGCTCCAATAGTAAGTCAATAATTTTATGTGAGACATGGGGACAAAATTAATCCACATGTTGATTTCTCCCTTAAATATTTGCACTTCAATTTGCATTTTCTAGACATGGTTTAATTATAAGAAAAAAATAATGTTAAATGCAAGATTGACCCCCCCAAAATGATTAGTGCTAAAACATAGGCCCCCTAGAAAGATGTGCATGAATTTTTTACAAGTTGTGAAGATTGGATGTCAAATCAATCATTTATAATTCATTGTAATTTTTACAAAATGGTTTATCCAAATCTAAAAAATACAAGAAAATATAAATTCCTTGCGAAATTTTAATAAAAATAAAAAAGTTTGCTAAATTTGATAACTAGAGTGAAAGTTATACCCCCATCAAAATTTTCTTATAGTAATGTTTTTAGAGGCCAAAAAATGATATTAAACAACATAATTTCCAAATTGTCTCGATGTTAAATTGTAGACAATGGAACCGACTTCTTGTCGACTATTCACACTTGAAAAATACTAATGTAGAAGCATTCAGGTGAACGTGCAATCAACATCACCAAAAAAAATTTTGTTTCAGGAGGTTGGAAAGGTTTCATGGGAAAAAAATTATAGGTGAAATTTAGACCCCATTCTGGATTTGATGGTGAAAGTTTTGAAGTCAAAAAGTTAACAGTTTTGGAGATTTGATTGTTTCACAACTTCCGCTAATCATTTAACAAAGATTTAAAATTTTAAAATCTATGAAGTTTGAGGTAAAGTGGCTTGGTGGGAAGTTGGATAATGTTGATACACTCATCTCTGTAAAATTTTGGAAGAAGTCAAGCTTGTGGTGAGAAATTGCATCCAAACTGATTTTTTTTCCATGCATCTATTTCAATGGCAATGATGAAGTTATTGGTCTATGTTGGTACTGTAAATGTTTTTAAGGTATGGATAATATATTTTGATGGGTCAAGAAGGGATTTATTTCAAACTATAAATCTCCTTTTCAATCTATTTCATGAAAATGGTGATATAACTCTTCAAACATGGTTTATGAGATCATTTTTGAGAGACTTTCATAGTTTACAAATATTAGGTGAAGCATGTCACGTTCATTTGGAAAAGATGAATTCCATAGAACATGATGTTTCTCATGTTGAAATGTGTCTAAATGAGAGGCATGGGTTTGTTTCACAAGACACTGGATTGGGTTTTTTGGCATGGGTGTTGCAACAGGCATGATATTTGCTCATTTATATAAATAAAACATAAACAATATTCTTGAGTTTATTTAACTAATTACACTAGTTATTTCCTTTCGTGTCCCAAACAAGATTGAAGCAAATAAAGTAGTTCAAATTCTATTTACATCGGTTAACATTGCAGGCGAAGAGATGGGCATGTGAATAGGCACAACATAGAAGAAAAAATCTAAGTGCATGTTTAAAGAAGGTGAGAAAGAGATGCAAGGAATAGATGGGTTGCATAGAGGAGGTGTGACAAAGAGAAGGATTAACCTTGCACAACCAAGGAGCAGATTTGATACACTAAATTCATAAGTATGATTTAAACCTATGCCAAAAGGAATGGGAAGGACATAGTGAAGGAAATTTCTAGGAAAAAAAGGAGTGAAAGGTGTGCACAGGTTAAAGAGAACAAGCAAGCTGGGTATGTGCAGGATCAACATGGAAAAAACAGGCCCTTAAGTGGTAAAAAAATTCAGAAAAATCAAAGTTAGGCAACTTGACTTAAAAATTTGAATAAGTTATCTATATTATTTCAAAAATATGTAACAATAGAATTTGTAGCAAATTAAATGTAGTTTCTAAAATACTAGGTTTATTTAAAAGAAAAAAAAAATCTATTTGGTGAAAATTTGAAATTTCAATGCAGTAGTACTTAAATTTTAGGGAAAAAATAAGTAGGTGTTTGTCTGACCACCCTAACCACAATAAAATGATAATATTTTTTTATAATATTTTAGATATAAGTAGAAGACTCATGTCATGATGTGGTGCATATTTTTTTATAATTTTTTTCTAAGTAAATAATTAATTATGATTTTTTTATTACAACTTTTAAAAAATATAGAAATTTGTGTGTCGACCACCTTAACTTGGTCAAAACTTCATGAAATTCATTTTTTCTTTTCTAATCCTATAGTATGAAGCATAGAATGTGACACATATTTTGGATTCAAAAATGTGATACTATTTGAAAGCTATAGATGTTTTTCAATCAGCCTATCAATCGACTTTAGTCATAATTCAAATAGAAAATTAATAATAATTATTTATTAAATTCAAAGTAAAGCATAATTTATATTGATGGAAAGCTGAGAATCTCTTTTAAAAACCCTTTTTGTTTCATCAATTTTTGGTAAAAAAACCTTGTCAACCACATACCCATCATATCGCCACTTTTTGGCCCATCATGATCCCGCACATACCCAGCTATGAGATGATAAAAGAAGCATGTTTTTTTTCTTGGCTTTGAAAATATCATGGCAGATTCAACATTTAGAGTGGGGTTAAATTAATGAAGATTGGAAAATAAGAAAGGTGCACCAAGATAGTTAGGAATATTAATTTACGAATGGATTCTTAGATGAACAAAAAGGTAGCGCCTAGGTTAGCATTGTTATCATAGGGATTTGCACCTGCATGCAAGGCTAAAAAGCTCTACAATCCTATGTAACATTGGATCAAACTCAGGTTGTGGGTGACCTATAATGAGATTGAACCTCTGGATTTTAGGCCGGCTTCCTATTTATTCTTTGGTTTAAATCAATGAAACTGGTTGGGAAAAGGGAAGAAGGTATTGAAATGAATGCAAGAACTAAATTTTGTATTGACTATGCACTTAAATGACGATACTGCATGCAACTTGTTTCACAATTACTCTTCAATAATCCTATTTGCACAACTAAATCTGAAAATTTTAACCACATAAATAATTCATATGAAGGCTTGACTGTATTACCATCTTTGGAGGAAAATAACATTTTCACAACTAAAATAGTAAAATAAGTCAGATGCACAACATATAACCTATGGAACTAAAACTTGCTTGCATACAAGCACATGTGAATGAGATGGTAAAATGAAGGTTTCCTGAAATTAAAACACGATATATTCCTTATCAAATCATTCACACAGCATGACACTTGATATTTTGAAGGCAAACACTTTAGCGTACTGAAAGGTAAAAGGAAAGCTCTACAAATTAATGAAACTTGATTAACCTGTAATAACCTACTACTATATTAATCTATAAATAAAGTTGAGTTACATGTTAATTCACTTTGTAGAATGCAAAGGCTGAAAAACAAGAACTAGAGGAAAAAGATAAAAAATTTCCAATATATACAATGAGAGTGCACTCCAAAGTGCATGAAAATGAAACAGAAAGTCAATTTCAGTATGAAAAAGATAACTCCAAGGAAAATCTCAAGAAAAACAAAATATCTCCAAAAGAAGAGCTCAAACTCATGCAAAAATAAGTGAACTCGATCTCAAACTCACAGTCACAATGGGTACAACTGAAAAACAGCTTGAACTGAACTGGAAATCTGTAAAAAGTGAGTCAAGCATGCAAAAAGTCACCTTGTAAAGGTCTCCCACGAGAAAACATGAAAACGCATGAAAGGAAGTCTCACAACTAATGATAACTGCAAGAACAAGTGGCCAAACTGCTCCTGATCTGTGGACAACTTATGTCAAGTCATAATTTTATACAATCTGTATGTAAACTATCTCAAAACCATTTTATAAGCTCCTCTTATTATATGTTTTAAATATTAAAGTAACAACAATATTACTTTTAATATTTAACTGAACATCAAATACTTCTCAAATTCATGCAACGTATAATATTTTTGAAATCAAAGTATACTTTTGAAGTCAATCCTCAAAAATCACGGGCCCCTTATTACTCCCCTCCATGCATATATTTCAAAATGCATTCACCACTATAGATAAATTGGCTGACCATCATCACCATGCATATTATAAACATTTGATAATTCATAATAGTCAACCACCATGCATAAGTCAACTTGACTTAAGAGTTAAAATAATGAGCAAAAATAAAACATAATGATTTTGTTTTATTCTTGAAATATTCCATCCAAAGTCACCGTGAGTAGAGAAAAAAAGGAAAAACCCTAATCATTTCGGATCTTTCACTTGTCTCTTGAAGAAACTTCGAGAGAAACTCTTGTTGCACTGGCCGCCATGAAATAGGGTTTAGACTAGACTTGTTCACCATTTTGAGCTACTTTTGTCTATTTTTCCATGAAGATATCTAAAGAAAAATGTGGTAAGCTCCTTCTTCTTGAAAAATCTGGGCACTCTTATCCATTTTTGAAACATTCTATTGAGTTCTCAGGCCGCGGCTCACCTATATTCTAATGTATTTTTTTGTTCATGGCTTTTCTCTGTCTATATTGAGTTTTCAGTAAGCTTGACATGAATGATAAGGCTTTAAGCTTTTAAGACCACTCTATAGGAGGAACCCATGGCTTCACTTGTATATTTTGACATAGAAATTGTGGTAGGCTTTAGAATAATTTATCTCTTTTCTGCTATTGATTCTTTGAGTGCTCCTTATAACTGTATGAGATTGAAGCTCTTGTAGCTAAGATTGATATAACTTCATGCGGATTTATGTCTCTGGCTGCGGCTATGTTTATGCTTGATCTAGGTTTTTTAGTTTCAATTATGTGACAAAAGGCAATATATTACTCTGGTTCAAGCTTTGAAAGCAACAAACATAAATCTCTACATTTTTCTTTTGTATTATGAGTGTAGCTTCTACAATCTACATCTGGGTATTCGTGATTCATTGCATTTTTTTGAATTTTTAGAGGAAACTCTCACATGGGAGACAATAAATTTGTATTTTTACTAAAAACCCATTTTTTGGAGTAAAGATCATTGTATAAATGTGCATGCTTAAAACAGTGACAAAACTGAACTCTCTCCAAAACTGGGCTCAACCCAAAACAGTAGAATACAAGTATCTTGTAACTGAAAGAAATTTTTGAGGGCCCTTCATTAACTTCTCTATGTGTTCCTCTTTACTGCCTTTGTTCGTGGCTTAAACAATCTTCATCTGAGTATTCATGATGTATTTGTGATTCATAGAGTAGAAACTTGGTCAAATGACATTGCAGCACTATTTTAAAAACTATGTACTTTATACAATTTTCTATACTCTCTTTGGAACAACAAGTTTTAATACCTAGAAAATTGCAAAATACTTCTGTGTATTCCTCATTGTGATGAGTGAAAAATTCAAAACATCATATGGAGCATGTTGGTTGTTTTTAATGAGCAACCAGGTTGGTCTCCTATTCTACCTATGGAGTAGCCATCTCCAGTTAAGGGCAGCTCGGAGGACCTAGACCAACTGACAAGATTTAGTCAAAGACTGAGATCTTCTGCACTTTAGGCTCTACAAAACCAGGGTGGGTATACCCACAATGCCTCAAATAAGACTAGATATTGCTTTTTATAGCAGATGACTCTTGATGCCAAGTATTGAGAACCTCAAATATGGCTAGATTCCCAGTAACACAATACTTGCAGCAACCAGGAGGTAGGGCAAGACATCAAACAAGATTGATTAAATAAAATGATTGATCTTGAGCAAGAAGACTAGAACCCTAAAGACAAATAGCATATATCAGATTAGTGCCATATCCATATGGCTAGGAGTCACAATAATCTGCAAATAGAAGGAACCATTACTCTGGACATTAAAGTCTTTGCAAGATTAACCTTATTATTCTCACAACTAGTGATTAGATCTATAAGACTACTTATCAAATCCTCCTATCATACATATGAATCTCTGATATGATTAAAGCATTTAACTTATTCCTTGAATAAGAGCAACAACTAGAACAGACAGTAAAACGTTACATTAAAATGATTAAATAAGTGATCCTTGATCAACTTTCATTAACAATCCATATGCACAATACAAAGGAGAGACTTAAAGATCTCAATCTATACATTCAGATTCATACATGTGTCCAAGACCTCACAATTTACAGAATGTAACCCTAAACCTCAAAATTTGGTAAAAACCTAACTCTATGACTTAGTGCTCTTCTCTTCAGATTTTTGTTCTAACTTCTGGCCCTAGACCCTTACAAATGATTCAGAAGTTCCTTTTAAAGAGCTCCAAAAATGCCATCTAGCTCAGAGCCACATCAGCACCATGTCAAACCCTAATCGCCATGTTCTTCAACTACTTCTCTGGCCTCATAAATGTCATTGGTTGGGTTGCTGTAGGAAAGACACTCCCGCACGAAAGAAGCCAGGCAATCGATGTCAAATCCGCTGCCAAATCCGCGCATCCATACTCAAGCCATGTTGTCCTTGTACCAGAGCTGCGTCACCATGAATGCTGGTTCGGTGGAGCCTGCGACCAACTCTTTGTCGCCATGAATGCACAGGCTTCTGGCACAAACACAAAAACCCTAATAGTGGTCTAGTATGAAACTCGACCGTTGATCATCAGAGATCGGGTGGTCACCTTTAAATATTCATCAGACCGTTGAGACAAGTCCTCCACTAGATTGCACTGCATACTGGTCTTCAGACAAACATCGGGCACCTTTATCGCTCAAATTAAAACATCACCGTTCATCATCTGCATGTGCGCATTGATGTTCCATTAGTAGCTCAGGCTTTAATGCACCGCATGGAGAGGCTCATATTGGCGAGAGATAGCAGTGTTGGGAAGACCTCAAGGCGAAGAGAAACAGCTACAATGAAGAGCAAAGCATATCGGCTAGACAGAAGGAACTCGGGGAAATGTCTGGCTGAAGGAAACATGCTACACCAAACACCCATCAAAGTTGGTAGGAGATCACAATGTCGGCGAGACCATACAGCGAAATCCACATGTGACACTGAAAACACAATAGAGTCGGGGAGAGATGGCCAAGTCAGCCAGACATCACAGCGAAGTCATAGTGTGTTACCAAAAGATATTTCCTTCATGCAGTGTCACCAAGACGATTCAAAACTCACACCGACAAAGACCACTTTATGTTCCATCGACGAGACTGAAGGTCACTCGCCGAAGACCCAAGCTCATACCGAAGAGATCTTTATACACCACTTAAGTCGTTGTGTCCTATAACTTCTTTCACCGATGAAATCACCTGCCAAATGTATGTCGCTGTAGCACACAATCATCGGTGAGAAGTCATGTAGACACTTCACTGTTATACCGAGAAGACCCTTAGAAACTTGTTCGCCGAGAGAAGATAAGACCTTCACCGAAAACCACACATTGAATCACCGTCGGCAAGACACAACCCCATCGCTATGACATACACCGAAACACAAGTCTCCCCGAAGCATCATGTCTTCCATCACCGGTCGGCGTAGAAGATGACATCGCCGAGACATCTCAATGAAAGGTGCCACCCACGCCGAAAGCAAACCACAAGACACCGTTGGCAAGACATAATAGATTCGCCAAGAGATATATCGAGAGTTCCAAGTCCTGCCAAAGGGAAATCACACCGAAGAGAAAAGGGGGCCACCACAGTCGGGAAGACAAGCGGGGGTTGGGGAGACATCTCCCCGACACAAAGACCATAGGCCGACGGAGACTTCGAGGAGAGAACACGGAGTCGCCAAGATGTCACCCCGAACCGAAAGAGTCATGCCGAAGGCACAACGGAGGACAGCAAAAAGGAACTCGAGGAAACCAAGGGGAGTCAGGAGGACCTCACCCCGAACAGGAACAGTCACGCCGAAAGGAAAGCCCATCGGTGAGACACAAAGGAGTCGGGGAGACATCTCCCCGACACAACCAACCCAGGCCGAAAAGAAAGAGAACCTCGGGGGACAGATAAGAGTCACCAAGAGGTTACACCAAAAGTTGAAAGTCACAACGAAGAAGAAGCGGGGCCGGTAAAAATAGTAGCTATGGGTCAGTAACAAATGGAAAATGGGGCTCAGGAGAACCACTTAAGTTAGAATAAATTGGGTGGACAGGTCAATGAAACAAAAAGGAAAACGGGATGGGAACCAAACAGGGCTGGAGCTGGGACTAGGAAAGAGACAGGGAACAAAAGGAACAAAAGGGATAGGGGCCGAAAACCATCCTGCCCCCGCCAAAGAAAAGACCGCTAAAGCGGAGCCAGAACTGACAAGAGAAAAAGAAGTCGCAAGGCCGAAGTGGGACAAAACCTGAGACAGAAAACATGAAGAAGGTTCCAAAAATGATTCCCATCCTGATCCCGCCCCCGCTAAAGAAAACAAAACAAAAGACAAGCGAATAGACAAAGGAAAAGAACCAGTGACCGCCGCAAAGCAAAAAGAAAAAGGAACACCAAACACACAGAATCAGGACCGAAATGGATGCGTGAACAGGAATTAGAACCTCAGAATTGGAGAAGTTCTAGTTCCCTTCAAGCATCTGTTCTGCCCCCGGTTCCGAAATAAAAACCAAAGCAAGCAAAAGAGAAATGGGAACCGGAATAAAAACCCAAAAAAAGGAAAAGAGAAAAACCAGGAAACCCTAACATAGGCCGCCCCTTGTAGATCAAAACTAGCACACTGGGCTCAACCCTTGTGGGAGCCCATTTAACCCACGTGCTAAAATGGAAGACACCCCATAGCTAAAGTTTAGTCATGAAAAACCAGAGTACACAACTAGAAAATGAGAAAACCAGAAATGGCACTAACAGAGCATTTACACCTCACACACAGAAACTTCATGATTTACACCTATAGACTATTTCTCTAGTCTATTATGTGCCATTGTGATTTCCATATCACCTTATGTTGCTTCAACTTACATTCTTTAAACCTCTTTCATACTTTGTTAATCTCTGTTTATTCTAGAAATTACTTTTATTTGTTGTTCCTCAAAATACATATTAAATGAGGAAACAAATCTTCAAAAACAGTGTTCTCTTGGACTGTTTCCCTTCACTGTCAATGTGCTTTCTCTACATTTATCCTTTTAAAATAGCATCATAAATTATCCTTTCACTTTCTAACCACTGTAGTCACAGATACATCCTTTCAAACTTTCATTCTATTATTCTTTCAAGCACCAAGATTACTTTCAACTTAAGATGGAAATGAAAGAAGCTTTGACATTGATAGCCATTGTTACCGTACCTTGCAAAGGCTGCCCACCTGACAACATGCTTGTTCCTGCACAACTTTTGCACATGATGACTATTGTAAAATACTTCATTTCATTGTGATAAACACAAACTTTAGCAAAACTTTGTACTAGCATGATGTTTTTGAGCTATGTTTTTTCCATTACAAATGTGAATGTTTTTTATGATGATAATACAGATTACTCTGCTAGTCCTTCTGTAGGCAACCAAGAATAATGATAACACATAAGGTTGAAGCGTAGAGATGCCTCTTGATCTCAAGATGTAATAATTTTGTCCTATTATCATGTTAACTATCCTTCTGAATCTCTGGATAAACTATGTATGTACTTTGGAGTTGTAAGAAACAATTGAATTGTTGAATGCTTTGCTTTCCCTTCAGTATAAAGGGAATAAATGCCTCATCAAAATGTGAATATAAATGAAAAGAAGAGTTGAAACAAGAGATGATAAATGAAATCAATGCTCTCTTAATATATTTCTTCAATTGTTCCTTTGAATGATGAGCAAAAGATAATTGCTCAATCTATTTTACCATGCTATTATACTGTTTGATAATAGTCCTAGATGATGATTGTTTCTTTGATGCTTGATGACTCTCATATATGAACGTTGAATGAGAGAATACCTTCATACCTTCTTGATATGTCAAGCTCGACCCTTGTGGGAGCCCGTTTTTCCCCACATATCTGATGAAAATGATCTCAAACATGATGAACCTATTCTTGCACATTGAAACAAACAAGTTAGCAAAAATAATTGAAGCTAAAAGCTTCCATTGAATTTCGTGTTCCTTGATATCAGCCTTTGTAACTCAATCATCTGGTGAATTCCTGATTGAATGTAAATTGCATTCTTGTTGGTAGTGTAGGAATAAAGTAGAATGTAATTCATCATTTCTTAGAGTACATCTCTAACATCATCTTTTTACAATTTTGTAGGTTCATGGAGCATGAAATCGAAGTTGTAGCTTGGAAACGTGACAACTGAAGACTTCAAGTGAAAGTGATTCATCATCATAGGCAATGATGAATTGCTTCTCTTCTTTGTGTTTACGTTATCTTCAGTAGTGTAGCTTTCATTAAATTTTGTATTCATTATTTGATTATATCATAATCAAATTCAATTACTCTTGCAGCTTGTGCGAGATTTCAGTGTTTTTACAAAATGAATAAAAAGCATTATTATACAAATTTCCAATTTTCTGTTTCAAATACTTGCACAATAAAACTATAATTAAGATGTAATCTGATCTTTATGATGAACAATGAATACTTTAGTAGCAAAACTTGAAAATTTATGTACCTATCAATGATGAATGTAATTCAGCTCCACCTATTTTGAGTTGTAGCTAAAAATAGGTAACAAGCATAAGAGTAAGCAAGATAAGGGTGTGAAGAGGAGAGTTGAGCCCCTAAATTGGGTAGAATCAAACATATAATGGGGTAGCCTAGTTCAAATGTTTGTATCAAAAAACATGTGCATGGAAAATCAAGTACTTGGGGAAGCGTGGTGATACTTGGAGAGCCTGATAGAACAAAAAATAAAGGCAGAGGTTGTGTTGGAAGGGTGATGAATGGCGTAAAGAGAAATAGACATAGTAGATAAAAGAATGTAGAGGGCAACGAAATTTCCTAATAATTGTAATGTAGATTTCATGAAACGTGAATAAATAATGTTATTTGATTTACTTTCAAAATTGAGTATATTATTGTGCAATCATGAATTGATTTAATTCGACACATGTAATTGTCGATTTTAGAGTTTATTGTCTATGAAGTCTTTTGTAATCTATATTTTCAAATTTGGGTGAGAGATGGGACTAGTGTGGTTTTCTCTCTTGATTAAATGGTGTTAGAGCTAGAGGTTTTGAGCTTGTGGATAGACTGCCGACTGTGATGTAGTTCACACCAAGATCTGCAAGTGGAAAGTGAAGTGGGAAGAGGTTTTGGGTGCATATGCAGATCGTCGAATGTGAGGAAACTTATGAAAAAACTTGTGGATAGTGGAAATGTGGTTGAAGAGCTCAAAAGTATCATTGTATGTGTGTGAAGTCTTGAGCGATTGAGAGCTAGAAAGTACAAGAAATTTGTTGTGGAAGTGGTAGATTAAAGCAGATGAAGTGGGTTGCAGATGTAAATGCAAGGTAGATTGCAAGTTATATAGTGTGAAGAGGTTGTAAGAGTTGAGTTGTAGAAAAGACATGCCATAATAAAGGCACAGAGAGAGGAGGATGAAGTATTTGATGGAGGAGGTCGATCTTTCAATGATGGATTTCATTGCAAATTGTTCACAATCTTGAAGGGTGATTCTATCACTCAACTCCACCTTTGTGAGCCCATGCTCACAAAATTCTTACCCATTGTGTCTGATGCAGGAGCATCTAGAGGAGAACATGAAATCAACATAACCAAAAAGTATTTATTATAAAAGAGGTTGGTAAGGTTTCATGGAAAACATTTTTACAAGAAGAATTTAGACCCCATTTTGGATTTGATGGTAAAAGTTTCTAAGTCAGACAATTAAAATTTTTGGAGATTTGATCATTTTACGACTTCAACTGATCATTTCGTGAAGATTTAAAATTTTAAAATTTGTGAGGTTTGAGGTAGAGTGGCTTGGTGAGAAGTTGGATAATGTTTATATGCTCATCTATGTAAATTTCTAGAAGAATCTGAGCTCCTAGTATTAAATTGTATCAAAACTTAAGTTTTGTTCCATGCATCCATTTCATTGGCCATGATGAAGTTATTGATCTATGTTGGAATTGGCAATATTCTTAAGGTATGGATAATATGTTTTGATGGGTCAAGAAGGGCTTCATTTGAAACTAGAAATCTCCTTGCCAATCTACTTCATGAAAATGGTGATATAACTCTTAAAACATGGTTTATGAGATCATTTTTGAGAGACCTTCATAGTTTATAGATATTAGGTGAAGCATATCATGCCTATTGGAAAAGATGAATGCCATAGAACATGATGTTTTTCATGTTGAAATGTGTCTAAATGAGAGGAATGGGTTTGTTTCACAAGACACTGCATTGAGTCTTTTGGGATGGGTGTTGCAATGGGCATGCTATTTACTCATTTATATTTAAAACATAAACAACATTCCTAAGTTTATTTAACTAATTCCACTAGTTATTTCCTTTCGTGTCCCAAACAAGATTGAAGCAATTAAAACACTTCAAATTCTATATAAATAGGTTAACATTGAAGGTGAAGAGATGGGCATGTGAATAGGCGTGCAACATAGAAGAAAAAATCTCAGTACAGGTTTAAAGAAGGTGAGGAAGGGACACTAGGAATAGATGGGTTGCATAGAGGAGGCATGACAGAGAGAAGGATTAACCCTGTGCAACTAGGAAGGAGCAAATTTGATACATTAAATTTATAAGTATGATTTAAACCTATGCCAAAAGGAATAGGAAGGCCATAGTGAAGGAAATTGCTAGGGAAAAAAGGAGTAAAAGATGTGTGCAGGTGATGTAGAGGGGTGGTGAACACACTCAAACAACCTCAACCTGATCACAACTACACAAGGAAAACTCTCTTCCCAAGGATCTCAACTTTTAGACATCAACTCACCCTCAAAACCCTTATAGGGTTCCCAACATGAAAAATAGGCATAAGACTCTACAACCACCTCAAGACCTCAAACCCTTGAAGTTTCAAACATCTTTTACCAAGTTCTTCACCAAACTAAGAGATTTCATAGGGTTCCTTTGTAACAAATATGAGTTTCAATACAACACCCTCTACCTAAGCTACTCAAATTAGGCTTAATTTACAAAGGGAGTACCTTCTAGATTTCACCAAACCCTTGGGGAAGCAATTCAAATTCCCTAAAACCACCGAATCCACCTTTAGAACTCAAATTCAAGCCCTTCTATATGCTGATCTAAGAAACCCCCCCTTTACATGCTCAAAACAAGGGTTTTGATAGAAATCTCTATTCCCATGCTTATCTAAACCAACCAAAGCTTCTATCAGGCTTAAAATACCTTGCAACAACTTCAAAAACCATCACATGGACAATCCCAAACACATTTTCACAAAACCACCCCTCATTACCCCTTTTTATACATGGAAAACAACCTGATTGGCCATAGGGCATCATCATATTCTCTTTCCACGTACTCACAGGTTGAAAAATCAACAAAGAAACATTATTCCATCCTAAGATAAGCCTTTCCACTAAGACACAGGTCAATACAGTAGGTGGAAGGCTTAGGATATCATTTTGTTTTCTTCAAAACCCTCTAACATAGAAAACAAGGCAGGTGCAGTAAGATGCAGATATCTTTTACAAATTCCTATCTTAAGACTTCAAACCAACTTTAAATGATAGTAGACACATATACCAACATCCATTAAAATTTTGAGACCATGACAAGCCTATACGGACCCGTACAAGTCTAGAAAAGTAAGAGCAACACAGAAAATCTAAGAATTAATATGGTTTTTTTATTGATTTCTTGTTTCAAATCTTCTTTCCAACCTTGCAAATGAGCTTCTCCACCTTCTTAAAGGTTTCTTCCCCTCAAAACAACTGACCAACTACCTCACAATAGAATTTCAAACTACTAATGACTATTGGAGGCCATAATCACACTTTTTACATGTTTTAGTGATAATACCCTTACGCAATTTGCAATGTTTACATTTTTGACCCTCTTAAGCACCTAACCTATTACAAATGGTCTAATGAGACCTTATTTAGCTAAGAAACATAACTTCTTCAAGAAAAACAACATTCTATATATCTTAACACCCCTTGTCAACTTTGACAATTCCTTGCACATGATTTGCAAACATTACAAGATGAATACAAAGCCCCTCAAAGTTGATCAATTACAATATAATGGTCACATTGGACCTTATTTGAACTCAAGAACTCAACACAAACTTCCTAACACACGTTGGCTAAAAGAAATTCAAATCAACCTATAAACCCTCCAAGACTTATTTGTTTTCACCATAGGGTGTAGGTGCCCCTGCACAGGCAGGTTAAAGAGAACTGGCAGGCCACGATATGATAAAATAAGCATGCTTTTGTGTTGGCTTTGAAAATATCATAGAAGATTCAATGCTTAGAGTGAGGTTAAATTAATGCAAATTGGAAAATAAGAAATGTGTGCCAAGACAGGAAGATGGACTTGTGAATAGATGCTTAGATGAACAAAATGGCAGCGCCTAAGTTTGCATGAGAGAAGGCACGATAGGGCATGAAGAGGGGAGTCGAGCCCCTGAGTTAGGTAGAATCAAAACATATAATGGAGCATCCTAGCAAATGTTTGTATTTGGCAGCATGTGCATGGAGAATTAAGTACTTGGAGAAGCGTGGTGATACTTGGAGAACTTGGCAGAACAGCAGATAAAGGGAGGGATTGCATTGGAAGGATTGTGAATGGTGAGAAAAGAAACTGAGCTAGTAGATAAAGGAATGTAGACGGCAATGGAATTTCCTGATAATTGTAATGTAAATTTCATGAAACGTGAATGAATAAAGTTATTTGATTTACTTTCAAAGTTGAGTATATTATTTTGCAATCGTAAATCGATTTAAATTGACACATGTAATTGTCGATTTTAGAGTTTATCAGCTATAAAGTCTTTTATATTCTGTATTTTGTAATTTCGGATGAGAGATGGAACGAGTGTGGTTTTTTCTCTCTTCATCAAATACCCTCTCATTTACAAGTTATTAAAAAAAGTTAAAAAGGTAAAAATAAAAACAAAACCTTTTACAAGTTCAAAGAGTTATCTTGATGGTTACCTTAAATCACTAGAAAGACCAAGCTACGAGTGTGGAAATGGACTGGTTCATTGGTGCTAAGTGTAGAGGAGTCTAATGGGGGAGGACCGCTTCTTATGTGAAGACATTGGAGTTAAACCATTGCCACTAATGTGGAGTCGCCATGTCAAGTGTGGAGAGGACGATGACAAAGTCTATTGGTTGTTAGTTGAACCCTAAGCCAAGGGAAAAGAGAAGCAGTGGTGGCGGCCTACTACCATCCAAATGGCTTCTCATGGAAGCCAAAATCTATAAACCTCAAAATGTTTGGAAACAACAGGCCAATATCCAACGTGCCAAAAAAAATACAAGTTGAGCTACCCTACTTGAATGGTAGTGGATGCCTACAGGGGCCGCATGACACGATAGGGAGCCTGAGTCAAATGGAAAAGGCCATTGGAAGGCAGCATATAGATGCAGTCACCTGGTGAGAAACCCTCATCGCTTATTCTCTTCAACCAAGATAGTAGCAAGGGGTGTGAGCTTACTATTGGAGGCCGATGCATGTAATATGGACGCTTGTTGGGAGGTCGTAATGAGCAAAGATTGACCCATTCTAAGTCGTACAACGAATAAGAAAATCGACCTTTACAACAATAAATATTACTAGAACGCCTCCTCTGCTCAATTTCTCACTCGCTATGGAAAATGTTTGGTGCTAAAATGAGAGTGAGGTCATGCTAAAGGGCGAGTGATGAGCCTGTGAAAAATAGTATGTGAGCCCACGCCATCATATCACAAGATGGAGTCTGCAAACAAATCTAGTTCACAAAATCTCTTTAAATAATGGGGGTCATGGAAGACAATAATCTCCCACGTTCACAAGAGTATGGCGACTTGCAAGTTTGTTATTGGCCTGTTTATTTCAAACATGACACACATCCTTCTGCACAAAGATATAGTTCCCCGTGTAGTGCACAAGAGAAGATCTACAAACAATATTACCACTTCCTATTTGCATGCAATGGAGTGCAGATGTTGTCACATGTAATTTGAAGGCCCTTACAAGAAGATCGATAAACTATGATCAATGATGCAGGCCAAGCCTTTGAGAGGCGTTGAAAAGCCACACAATAACTTGATGAATCTCACGTGTAAGTAGTGTTGAGGTTGTGAGGGCTGAAATAAGTCACAAAGATGCCACCAATGATGATGATGTTGCCTAGCTGAGTGAAGCGTCTGAGCACTCATGATCTTCCTCAAATCAAAACCCCAAGTTCTTTGCAACATAGGAAACCAGCGACCCGAAACAGACCAAAATGAACAAAAAAACCTCTTGTAAACAATTCTTTTAACTCAAAATTGGTAGATGGGTAGAGGCTAGATTTGCCCTCTGCTAAAATAATTTCAAAATTTTTTGACTTTTTTGTACAATAGGTATAATGACCAAAAATTGAAAAAAATAAAAATAATTTTTATGTAACGAAAGGTTTTTCTTTGTTTCTTGAGTCTTATGAATGCAATGAAAGTGTATATTTGGCTTCATGACACTCTAATGATAGGGATATGTGTGAGATTCACTTTGATGCACGAAGGAACGTTCTCTCATGGATCTGATACCATGTTGAAGAATGCCAAGATCTGAAAGCATGAAACAACCTTCCACTAGGGAACAAAACATAAGCACAATAGAATATCTATCAATATACAAATGAGAGTATGTAAATACAATGAGAAAACTTGCATATATAGGCAAGGTAGATGAGGTGGGAAGGTAAGACTAAACAATTGACTAACCCTCCAAAGATGGAACACTAAAATATACATGCAATAGGTGTCAAGTAAGTGATGAGGACAAATGTCTCAATGCTATGAAGTGAGACAAAACTCTAAAAGTCCTTGAGTGGAGACTTCAACAATGTGAATAAGACTCTCTTAGGTAGGCTAAAAGCTAACTAGTTTGATAAAGTAACTATTTACACCAACACGTATTTGATAATATTAAAAAAAAAAATATATTGAAATATTGCGAGATAACTTTTGAGGTATTATTTATTTTGACAAGAGTTAAGGTGATAAGTTGATGCTACGATTGTTGAATTAGAACACTATATGTGGAGGATCCGCCAATTTGGTGAACTTTTAAGGCTCTCTTGGCTTTAGTTGAATGATGTTGGCATGAGAGTCATCAATAATATTAGAATTGTGCTTGTGTTTAAATCTATCCTTATTGTCCACATTTTTAAATTTTAACTTTGATCGCAACTTATGAGGATGAAGAGTGTTAGAAATGTCATAGTACACAAGATTATTTTCTATCTGTTGATGCCAAAAATTGGCAAGGTAACAACCTTTATGGGAAAATCAGTTAATGGGGGGACCAATTGCGCTAAACTAAGTGATCTTCAAAGTTTTAAAGAAGTCGACTTCTTCTGTAATTGGGGTTTTAGAAAGGGAAAAGGAAGCAAATATATAAAAAAAAAATCTAAGGCGATGCGCCAATACTTGGATGTAAGGCACGATAAATCTATCTTTTGGATGCAATTTAAGGGTCTGTTCAACAATCTGCTATGTCCTAGAATAACATAAATTAAAGATAGAAGCCTGAATAATTTATTCAATGACATAAAATAATTCTCATACACATTCACTAAAAATAGGAGTCAAAGACATGATCTAAACCAACAAATTTGTATTAAAATCATAGAAGTTCTGCAAATAAACAATTCAGGACAATAATGGCATAGTATCATGTTTTATCAAATAGCTTGAGAAAAGCAGAAAGGCCGAACAATGGCACAGTTTGAGAGTCTCATACAATAATCTAAAAGAAATACTAAAGGCCTGGTGTCTCTCCCTAATTTTTTTGTATCTTTCAAACTCCATTTCAGAAGGAAGAAGCAATATATATAGCCAAATATCCCACTGCCTAGTGGGCTAGTAACATAAAAGATCCAGTATCGAGAGCAATGACAGCTGCAACAATGATTCCCCTCAGTCGTTGTAATAGAAAAAGATTCGAGCCATGAACGTAATCAATTCTCGGATAGATGTATCCCCTGCGAATGATGGCAATGTTCCCAAAAAACCTTGTGCAGACAAGTGTCATTCACTGACAAAGGCAGTTAAGACACACGCTAGCTTGGCGAGGCACTCAATTCACTCTTTCCTTCCTTCGACGAAGTCCCCACGAAAGAGGCACGTGGCATCCTGTCGAAGCTCACTCGTTGATTCCTCCTCCATGCGTTGAAAGACGATGCAGTGAAGACATGTGGAGGAATTCCTTACTATCGACGCCGACTATGGGGTTCACCAAAAATGTATGTGGATGATAGCTACGTGGCACGCAGTTGGGGCCTAACTTAAAAGTGAAGGGAAGTAGCTATGAAGAGCCCGCAGTGACGACACGTGCAAGCATGGCGAGAGGTGGTAGAAGAGCGAAGGAAACACTTGCTACGAGGAGCACTTGACAGACACATGGCAATAGTAGAAAAAAACCTTCAAAAAGGGGCCCAATGATGTTCAAACAATTGAGGCATGGGCTAATACTTAGCAAAAAATAAAGACCACTCAGAGGGAGCTCAAGGAATTTGACATTCACACCTTTTGGTGACTACTAGGGGCATTTCGCTACGGAACGAGGAACCCAAAATCTTTTGTGGCTTGCAGACCAAAGTCCCATCCATTGGGCGATAGAGTTAGAGCTTAGAGAGAGTGGCCTGTAAAGGCATCTAATCAGCCTCTGATGGTATCGATATGTCGTGTAGATTCTCTTGTGCTCCACTCAAATCGATCATTTCCTTGTAAGGAAATGTCGTGAAAATACTGGCCCCAGACTCAAGTTGGAAGAGCAACCGCGCAATCTAATGAGTGACACCTTCAATATCCACTACAGTAGGGGGTTGGCTGAAGCTTCGGAAAGTGGACATGTCCTACTACTTCTCTTCTATTTTTGTCGCAATCTTCTCTACAGTCACCACAAAGTTGTTAGAAAGAAACAGGGAGGGTAGGTCCATCTGGGTTAGTTGAGAGAACCTAGCCCACATGCTATTCATTGTTCAGTCCAGCCTGGCAGTGCATTTGCTAGCATGAAGGATAACTGAGTGGTAGTGGATGAACTTGTTCATTGTTTTGGCAACAACCTTCTGATCCCTGATCCTTGCATTTGCTAAGGCCTCATCCGAGACCATATATAGCCTCTCTAGTAGCTTTTTTCCTCAAGAACCCTCACTACGATGATCCGCAGGAACTGCTCAATCGCTCCATGGACTTCCCTGTCCAAGCTTGTCACCTTTGCTAGAAATTGGAGTGTTGGCTGAATTGTTAGGAAGAAGACCTTGACCTTATCCTAGTATGAAACATATAACTGTTGAGCCAATGGAAGGAGGTCCAACTAGGTAGTAGGGGGCCGGGGAGCATTCTTTAGTAGGGAAATATCCACATCCCTTGATCCAACATCCTATGTCAATTTCGTGATCCTTTTGTTTGTGGACACAAGTTGTTCCAACAACTTTTCCTCTATTCGGCGAGCCATTTTTCTTTGAACTAGTTTTTGTTTGCTGATTCTGTTTCCAGGGAAGAATTTTCCTCCTCAAGTTGGTTCTCCAATTGGGCCCTTCGGATCTCAAAGTATGCATTCTTCTACTGCATATGTTGCTTGAATTGAGTGCATTGACATTCAAACTCCTCTTTTGTTGCATCCCCTGCTCTGCCAGAGCTAGTTGGTTCTGATATTCTTGGTTTCTTCGTGGTAAAACATCGACCAGGTTAGGGTCAATGGATTGGAACTTTGCAAGTTTCTCTCAGAATTTCTTCTATTCTACCTACGTTGTGTGCGTTCTCTCCAATAAGCACGCAATTTTTGCTTCCATCACTTTTTCCTTCACCAACAGGACTTCGACTCTATCCTTCACAAGTTTCAGCTCTTCTTCTTTCTTCTTTAGCTAGTGACCAGACTTGAGGAAGTTAGTGGTCACCACTTGCTATGTTTCTTCCATGAGGTCAACCTTGTCCTGTTGTCAGGCTATGCTCAGATCAAGTCCCATGGTGAACATGTTGTAATCATTGGGCTGCATTACCCCTATGGTTTGATAACACTCAGGTACATAGTCACAAAATGAAATGATTTTTGAGCTTCATTGAAAAAAATGTACACCTTTGGCTCTGTCAGCTTCTTGGCATCCTTGGCCTTTTGCTTCTAGATTCTGAGAGTCGGTGCCTCCTTTGTATTATCGCCTTGTGCTATAAATTGGGTTGGTGACTGAACTAGCCTGCCTGCGAAAGGTGCACAGGGAGGAAGAGTGAAAGGGAACGTGAGGGTAGCGGCTCCAGATGTTTTCCTCTTTAGAACATTGACTGTAAGGGGGGAGAATGGAGGGACATGGAAAACCTAGTTTGTGAACCAGTAGGAGGACTCAATGGGTGTTGCAGTGACAGCGGGGTCATGGCAGACTCCATTTGTCGGGTGGATTGAGTTGGGCTTGATACAGTAGTAGCAAAAGAGGTGTCAATGGAAGTCATAGATGCAAAGGGTCAAGCAATAGTGGATGTGGAATGGGCAGAGGCAAAAGGCATACGAGTTTGCGAAGGAGTTATGACAAATGGTCTCACCGTGGAGAATTGAGAGAAACCTCTCGCGACCATTGCAGCAGAAGTGGAAAAGGAAGGGCCACCACTTGCAGTGATGGGCGATGTAGAGACAACAAGGGACACTAAAGATTGTGAAGCAAGAGAAGAGGCAGAAAAAGTTTCCTGTTGTCTGGATGATTGCGATCCTTGGCTCGTCGCTAGCGTCGTGCTCATTGTGGGCCTCAGGCTTGTTACAGGCTCTTGCAAACCCCCTTCCTCAACCACATCAGTGTGCTGCCTCTTGTTTTCCATGGTGAGTCCTTTGCTTGAATGGTCTTTGACTATTGTTTCTAGGTTGTCTTCGACCTTTTCGCAACCCAGGTGCATGTTCACAAGGCTCCCAAACACGATACGTTGAACCACACATTTGAAGAAATATTAACTGGATGCTTCGTTGCCTTTTCCTTTTGTTGCACTTAGGCCATTTAAACTTCACATTCCTTCTCTATTTGTGTTTCAGACTCTTCCACTGCATCTTCATTATCACTTGCATCAGAATCAATATGCACATCATCCCATAATTTATCGAATCTATGATCCGTCTCTATGCTTTGGTAAGGAGCAGCATAGCATTGGATTTCTTGTCAGTAGATCTAGAAATCCTTAATTCTTTCCTCGCTCCAGTTCTCTTTTTTTGACAACTCACTATGGAGAGCAACCCCCATTTGGTGCTTTTGATTATATTTTGCTAACTGGAGGTAGAATTGAAGCCATGGCGGCCTGCTATCATCGGCAGGAATATAGGCCAGGTCCACTAGCATATCGTCACACTACTCCATTAGACTCCGCTGCTTCTCCCAATATGGTCAGGGGCTTTGGGTTACCTTGATGAATTTGTTACCCAAATCACCAAAGGGGTTGTAATTCCATCTATCGCGGATTATCACTAACCCTAGATGAGCCAACATTTCTTCCAGCAGCTTGTGCGACTATTTCTTTGCCATCACCACCCATTTGAAGGTTAGCGGGCATTTGAAAAACCCTCTCTTGCCCTTTCCTACGCAAAATTTATAATTAATAATGGAAATCTACTTGAACATTTCAAGGGCCAATACCCTATGTGTGACATACTCTAGGAGCCGGAATGGCTCCTCGATAAAGCCATGCATACAGATGAATGTGAAATCCATCTTGAGGAACCAGTCGCATTGAGGAATGAAGGTCTGCATCCACTCTGTCTGGTCAGCGGAAAGCCTATAGATACAGCTATTCTTATCAAAGTCTTGCAAAATCTAAGTTAAGAAAAACTTTGAAAATGCATAGTAGTCATGCTGCGGAAAGGAGGGGAGTCCATGATACAGAAATTGAATTTTTGGCTCCCTGCTCAGTAAAAATGGATAACAACATCATTTTATTGAAGAAGTCAAGATTTTGGTATAAGAACATATGAGCAAGCAAGGAAGGAAACCTGAACTAGCACTGCATCTTGTATTCCCATATTTGGCTCATCATTTCTTGGTAAATGACTCCTATGAAGTCATACCAGAACGAGGAATTTTGTCTTCACAGCTAAAAACCCAAACCTAGCTAAAATTCGTGCACCCATTTTTCTTCGTCCAAGCTGAAAAGAAACAAAATCATTGAGAGCACATCCTGCATATCTTGCTTGAAGGTGTTGTGTGCAACTAGAATTACTAGCAGCTCTTTCCAAAATTCCTCAGGCCTCTGCATTTCCACATTATAGAACTCCAAAGCTGTGTCTCTACCCTGCCAAAATTTGTACCCATACTCCAGAGTAAATATCTCCATCATGCTCACTTTAGAGTGGCTTTCTGGAATACACAACATGCTCTAGATAGTGCCTTCATTGATGTTGACTCTAAATGTTGGACCTTTGACGGTGTAGGTATCTAGGTTAAAGTATTCAATGGTCTCATGGACGAGCTCTGGGAAGTAATGCACAAAGGGGACCATGTATTCTAGGAGACCGCTAAACCATAGCTTATATGCTATTTTCTTTTTCATTTTTAGCCTTCTTCATTCTTTCGCAAGCTTCTTCCCTAAGAGTCTTAGGGTTCTTCGCGAGGATGGGGTCATGGATATTATCCCATTTCTCCTTTATTTGGCTTTGGTCCCTAGTAGTTTTGGGTTTGTCTAGGGTGCACGTGTGAACCCATTCTAGTTTTTCTATTATTCTAGACAATGCATAAGATGTGATAAAAAATATTGACGACTTGTGCCACTATCATGTCGTCATACAAGTTCTAGGTTTTCTCAGCCTATGCCTCCATCTGAGAACTCTTTGCCATTTTCCTTTTGTTGGAGATTTCTGCCCTATTCAGATTTTCTACAATTTGCTTCAACTCTATCTGTGCTTAAGACTCTTGCTCTGGCTAGTGTGCTCAAAAATCTCTTACAATGTTAGCTTTTTGCATGCAATACTTAGCTATTTCTTTTCTTGGTGTATCCAACAGCATCTGCCTTTTAGGATTAAATTTGGCATGCACCACCAACTCTCTTACATGTGAAATGAATTACTTGTCATTTTTGAAATGATGATTTGATAATCATATTGTACGGTGTGATTTCCTTGGAACTTGAGCTGACAATTTGAAGGCAGCTTAGGCATTCACATGCTTTGGTAATTAATATCCCAAAAGGAATGATTAAGCCCAAATATGCAATAAGTGCTTGAAAAGATACGAGTTATGCTTTGGACTTTGGAAAACATCTGTAGAATGACACATCAACATTTGGCCATATAGACAATCACTGATGACTGCGACCAACTTATGCTAATTAATTATCCCTCATTTATCTTGTACGTAGCAAACCATACCTAGCAGACGCAATTGGGTGGGAAATTTGAGCAACCCCATGGTGCAATTTTCAAGTTGGTACTCAATTAGCATCATGCTTATGGTATGCAAATTACCATGCATATCCTGGCTATTTCTACAAATAGGTGTTTTAAGCAATAGCAAAATTACACTTAGCAATTTGGGAAGAATTGGTAATTTAGGCATTTGGCTTAGGATTTAGCATTAGGCAACTAAGTAAAATTGCATAGAGTTGGGCCTGGGCAGTTTGTACAGAGCTAGTGTTAGACAATTGCATAGAGCTTACAACCATGAATACCCTAATCAATCTAGTATGCAAGAAATCCTAGACAACCTTCCTTAGCGAAATCTCAACTAGGCTTCTTAAAAGAATGACTAAGAATAAGCATTCTCTGGCCATTGTAGTGATGAAGTGGGTTCTAGGGAGGGATTGCATTGAATATGAATATAATTATAGAGTTAATACTGATGTATGCTCACTTTTTCGCGTCCATGCTTAAAATCTAGGTTCCCAAGCCATTGGTTCTTCGTCTGGTGCTTGAGATATTTCCGAAGAAGTACTTGGGTGGCCTCAGAGAGGTGGTGGAAAATGTTGCATTTGGTGTGGGCCTTCCAACAACGAGTGACCTTCAGAAGTACAATGAAGAAGACACAGTGGTACCATGGGTTCCATTCCTGAATGGTTTCCACATCCAATCACAAGAAGAGCATCATCAAAGGGTAACATGTGCTTGCCACTTCTTGTTTCGCTGTTACAATGTGGTGCCCTTCTATGACATTGATTGGTACATCGACTTCAAGAACCTGGTGTACCCTCCGCCACTCACCATTGCTCCTACGAATGCTACTCTTGCTGCCATTCCTCCTGATGTCTACTTTCCAGATGTTGTTGTTGATGCCTCCATTGCTTATGCTCATGCCTAAAACCTTTATGCTTTAAGAAATCATCTTTTGTTAGTACATTTTGTATATACACCTGAAAAAGGCTTTACCGTAGATATATGTGAAGATGATACAAAATATATATATACACTCTAAAAGCATGGCCTCTAAGCCATTTTAACAATGTACTTATCAAAGCATATATATATATAATGAATATATCACTTATATTAAAATTATGTCTCATTTTTCTTGCGGTTCTGCATTATAGGTTTTCCTTTCTCTTTCCTGCATATATGTGTTCATTTCAATTCTACATATGGGTGTCATTTTTTCTCTGCTTCATGGGTTGCTTTTGTTTTGCTCTGCCCTTTGCAATAATGGGTTCCATTCATTTTTGCTTCCTCACACTGTGGATAAAAATTTATTGAAAGACCAACCGACAAAACACGAAAGAAAAGTAATTACACTACTCACATATTTACACTGGTAGAATAATTGTGAAGCTTAATTGAACAATTTTAGGTGAATTCTATTAACAGGAATTCCCAATGCTTCTTGCTCCATATTTTCCAATTCAAATACACTGTACTGCTTGCATTGAATTATTTTGAAAGGGCCTTCCCAGAGGTTGTCGAACTTTCTATGTTGGCCTAGATTTGCAGCCCTTTCATTGAATTTTAGCACCAGGTCCCCGCACTTTAGACCTTGGTTCAAATATTTCTTGTCAAACCCTCTTTTAACCACCTTTTGGCAGTTGAACATGGCTATCAGGGCCTTTCCCCTTTTTTCTTGCACTTCCAGCAACTCAGCTAGTCGAACCTCCATGGCACTATTTTTTTCTACCTCGATAGATTTGAGAAATTGCAATGCCAGAATCTCCATGGAGATAGGGAACAATGCTTCTTTCCCATATAGTAGCTTGTACGGCGAAGTCTTGAGGAATTGCTTGGGAGTTATGCGGTCTTCCCACAGCGCTGATTGAAGGTTTTTTTGCCATTCTTGCTGGTGTTCTGAACTAGTTCTTTTGATGAGTCAGACTAGATTTTGGTTAGTAGACTTAGCCAAGCCATTCCCCTGTAGGTAGTAATTTGATGAAGTTCTTAAGAATATGCCATTTATGAGTGTGAATTAACATACCTTAGAGCCTAGGAAAGCCTTGGCATTGTCGGAGATGATGGTTTTGGGTGGGCCGAATCTCGTCACTAATTCCTCAAGGAAGTCCACTATCTCCGCCTTTGTCAAATTCTTCAGGGGTATGGCTTTAGTCCACCTGGTGAAGTAGTCTGTTGTCATTAGAATCCATTTGTGTTGGTGCTGGAGGTGGGATTAATCATTCTAATGAAATCAAGGCCTGCAAATGGCTCATCAACCACTATTGGATTGAGAGGCATTGCAAAAAATTTCCTTCTCCCTATGAAGAATTAGCATTCCTTGCAAGCTTTTACCAAGGAGTATGAGTCATTGAATAGCATAGGCTAGAAGTACCTAGCAGACATGATTTTGATGGCAGTGGTCTTCCAAGAGAAGTGTCCACCTGTGGGACTACTGTGGAAAGTGTCGAGGATTCTCTTTGAACCCTTTTTCTATGGTGACACACCGCAATAGGACACTGTTGAAGTTCCTTTTGAAAAGGACCCCTTCGATGATCCCATATCCACTGTTATGCAGTCTATAGAATCTTCTCTTCTGAGAAGGCCTGATGGATATTTTCCTATGTGCATGAATCTCACCCTGTCCACCAGCCAGCAGTCTTCAGACTCAGACTCATTTGTTAGAACCAGCTTCGGTTGCTCTTATTCGGTTGCCATTTCTTCATCGTGCACCATATATTAGCACAGTCCTCTTCCTTGGATGGTCTTTGTAGGCTTGACCTCAATGTCATATTCAAGGATCTTCATTATCTAATTATCCCTCTTTTCGGTGATCTCTCCTTCCATGATGTACTCACGTGCACTGGAATGTGCAACATAAAAAATCACCTTATTGCAAGATATTAGATGTTGAAAATTCTTGAGTCCCTTAACAATAGCAAACGCTTACCTCTCAATGAATTTTTAGTTCATCTCATATTCCTTTAAGGTTCAGGAGTGAAATCCTATAGGATGTTCTCCCTTTCCTTCATTGTCCTTTTGAGTTAAGAAAGTAGCAATGCTTGACTTGCTATGGAATACATACATTATGAAATCCTTCAACAAGTTTTGATTGACCAGCACAGGAGCTGAGGAAATAGTATCCTTAACCTTCTTGAATGCTTCTCTAGCTTCTTTAGTCCATTTGAATAATTGATCCTCTTTCAGCATCAAGGTGATTGGTCTGATTATCCTTGCAAAATCTGAAATGAATTTACTCACAAAATTCACCTTCCCTAGGAAAGATTGGACTCCTTTCTTGTTGACTGGTAGGGAAAGTTCTTTGGTTTATTTCACCTGCTCAGGATCAATTGCAATTCCTTCTTTGGACACTACGTTTCCCAATAGCTTACCTTGCGATACTCTGACTTGACACATTTTTTTGGGTTTAGGGATACCCCAAACTCCTAGTATTTTTTGAAAACCATCTCAAGGTGATCAAAGTGATCATCCTTATGTTTGGAGAATACAGTCAGATCATCTAAATATATCAAGATAATCTTGTTAATTAATTCGCTAAAAGCAATATCCATTGCCCGCTGGAAAGTAGCTCCCACATTTGAGAGGTCGAAAGGCATTTTAGCATATGCAAACGTTCCCCACTTGGTAGTGAACATTGTTTTGTGTCAGTCCTCCTCTTTGACCTGGATCTAATTGTAACTAGAGAATTCGTCCAACAAAGAAAACATTTCTGATCCTGCCACTGGCTGCAAGATTGACTCCATAGAAGGTAGCAAGTAGTGGTCTTTTAGGGATGCTTTGTTCAAGTCCTGAAAGTCGACGCATAGGTGGATATCTTCGTTCTTCTTTCAGACTAGGACTAGGTTGGATACCCATGTGTTTTGCTTGATTGAGAAAATGATCTGAGACTGAATTAGCTTGGTCATATCTTGCGCCATCAAGGCTACGATCTTCAGATTCACTAAGCTTTGATTTTGGCAGACTGGTTTTGCACCTTATGTCAGCTCTATTGTATGTTTGATGATGTCGGTATCATATCCCTTAAGGTCATCATATGATTAGGCCACTACTCCTTCATACTTATCACAAAAGTTGATGAGCATTTCTTTACATGATGCGGGACATCTTTCCCGACTTTGATTTTTCTTCCATCTCTGACCTGCATATCCACATAATCACTTTTGTCCGCTACAAACTTCCTTTTATCATTTTTCGCATTGTCACAATCGAACATGTTTTTGAGAGTGACTAGCCCCTTTGAAAGCTTGTTAAACCTCAACTAAATGATTTGTCTGTCATAGGCCTGGATAATCTTTGGTTAGAGTTGGTCGGAAAACTCGCTCGACTATTGGATGAATGAGGTGATGTGCTCATCACTATCAAACACTTGCCATCTTTGATCATTATCTAGAATTGATAGTCAGATTGTCACTCGTACAGAGTATTTGTTGTGAATTAGGTTGGAGATAGGGTCAAACTAAGATATGATTGTGGTCATGCGGTCCACATCACTATTTTGTTCTCAGGGTACTGTCTGGATGTTGAAGGCTTCAAAACCTTTGATTAGGTCCTAGACTCTATGTCTATAAGATTGCATGCGAACATTATTTGCAGCAGAGACCCCTCAGACTTGGTTAACTACTAGTTCAAAATCTCTAAACACCTTTAATTGCTTGATTCCCATCTGCTCTTCCAGGCTTAGACCTTGCACTGGTCCTTCATATTCAGCTTCATTGTTCGAACAAGTGAACTGGAAGCAGAAAGACCTTAGTGTATTTTCATTGTGTGGGGATATCAAACATATCCCAGCTCTTACACCGACTTTGCATCTTGCTCCATCAAAGTGCAACATCCATAGCTCTAAGGCTTGATCACTTTTAGGTTCCTTCACGACCTTCAGAATCTCTTGTTCTTCATCGAAGATGACATAATTCCTCAACCCGGTAGCATGATAGTTGTTGAAAGGATCAGTGTCTATGTATTTGCTCAAGAGGACTTCTTCTTGATTGGTCCAATCCCCAATCACTTTTTCATCTTCTAGCAACTCAGTGCAATATGTTTCCTCCTTGGTGAAAGAGGTATGAGTAGCCTCAAAGTTGATCATGGCTTCATCGGCCACATGTTTCAAATGCAGAGCTTTGGACATTATTTTCATTTTAGCTTTGTGCTTGGTCTTGAGGATCAAGTGTGACCAGTCCAAAGATAGATATCCACCTATCTTTGAAGTAAATTCTTGGGATAAGCAGAGGCCGAACATGGGAGGAACATCTATGATCACAGTATCTTGTGGAACTGTGATGCTAGGGTAGGAGAACAGATTCAAGGGAAGGTCCTTGATGACCCCTACGGTTTTGAATTTGTTCCCATCGAGATGCATAGACCCTCTTTTTAAAGGTTCATAGCTAAGTCCTAGGGCTTGAACTATCTGTTTGGGCATTAATGTGCTGCTAGCGCCAGAGTCAATCATGGCATTAATTAATAATTTGTTTCCCACAATAAGAGTTAGGTAGAAGGGTTTTGGCTTTGGCTTATCCCTAACCTTAGCAGAGGCTTCCTTTGTGCTATTTGTGAGAACCTTGGTAGGAGGCAGTAAGTCAACAACCTAAATCCTTGCAGCGATTGCTTCGTCGGCTCAATGATTGGATCTTCCTGAAGAGCCTTTTTTAGCAATGTATTGTTCTGGAATAGCCAAGATATCCCATAGAGACACATTAGTGGATGATTTCTTTAATTGTTCCACCATGTTAAATGGCGCCAGATTTGGAAGCTTCTGCTCCTTAGCTCTAGTTATGACAATTTCCCTTCACAGCAGACATTGTTGTGTAGCTACGGAGGTACTAGGTGTCTAGTCAGAAGCAATTTTGGGTTGCATACTGACTAGTTGCAGTACGATTGATTCGCCCATAAATCTCCTCTTTGAAAAATTGTTTTAATCATATTGCACTTGTGGAGTTTTTGATGTGGAGGCATCATTTGCAAACACCACTCTTCTTCTTCCATCCATGAGAAGTGTTACCAATTTTCACTCTAGCTCAATTGGTAGAGTTGATTAGTTTGGATTTATTTTAAACTGAAGGTTCAGTTAATTTCTGCATTCCTTAACTTGTTTGCATCAGATTTATGAAGTTTCAGTTATGCAAATATTTTCAGTGAATATAATTTCAAATTTTGCTCAGTGCTCTATAGCACAAATGAAGTACAAGCATAATACATAAATGATTAGGCATAATCATTTCTTTCATTTATTTCACAATTTTTATTCACATTACAGTATTTCATTTGATTTGCAAATACAAAATAATTGTACAAGATTACAATAAATTACATTTATTTTCAAAATGGAAATGAAAAGAGAATTTTAAAGCCCACACAAGCCATGGAGATAGCCAAAAAAATTCATTACAAGGAATGAATTATATAACTGAAGATAAGGAAAGAAGCAGATAACGTAAAACATATCCATCATTGCATGTTTTTCGGTCTTCAGTTGATCTTCTTGTAGTTGTCCCGTCCTTTCTTCCACTTTTGAGAAAACTTGAATTATGTAAAAGGGACTGTTAGAGCTCCAGATATGAACTACACTATGTGCTCTACCAACAGAGATATAATTCATTGTTTGCAATGCATGGAATCAACTGAATATGAAGATTACAATGAGGACTGCAAATGCAACATCATGGATCTTTTAAACTTAATTATTTTATCCTAACACTGTTTGTTTCCTATGCAGGTATAGGAAAAGCTATGTAGTTGATTATTTCATGAAAACATAACAACATGTGTAGTAAAACAGGCTCCAGCAAGGGTAGAGCTAGGCATGCTGCCCCTCAACATACAAATGTGGGTTGAGTAAAGAAATATAATCATCATGCTCAATTGAGCCAACCAAGAAGGAGTGAATACATTTCAACTATCAAGACAATCAATCCCATTGTTCACTCATAACAGTCGAATCTGAGATCAATGTCAAAGTGAAGATTAAGAGTGAGCAATGAGCTCAATTGGAATACATGATCAAGTAAATGCATCAACTTCCTTTTTAAAGAGCTTCTAATGCTGTCAAAATTAAATGCATTTTTTTTGCCATATCATGCTTTGCAAATGACATTCGTGTTGTTCTGAGATGTTCTTTTCCGATAACATAAGTGTTTCATGTTTATAAATGAGTGACAGAGAACATGCATACATATTTCACTATCAAAAGTTTCGAGTACCTAAAACATCAAGGTGAAAGTTCACATCATCTCATAATTTTCTATGCTTTTCAAATCAGCATTCATGATTATTATAGTTGTCTTTAAGGGGACATAAAAATGCATGAAGAGTTCCAAAGAAGAAGAACATTGGCATTGTCAAGCCATTGAATGCAGAATACCCGAAAAAACCAATTCTGGGTATGTTCATTGCATCGTTACATGCGACAGTGGTAAAGTGAAAGTTTGAGCTTCATTTCTAAAGTGTTCAAATGCATAAGATAAGTGACAAAAGTGGCAAAGTAATCTACAAGTGTACCATGTTGGATGGATGCCACTTTTCAAGACAAGTAAAATGAAATGCATTTGAAAGCAAAAGAAGTTTCTATGTGTTTCCTGAAAGCAAAGAATGAATGCGAAGATAGCATGGTGGGCTAGAATGTAACACATTAAGTGTTGGAGCTAAATAAAATGTGGAACAACATCATACATAAAAGTACATTATGAGAACTGAGTGCAACATTGCAAGACAAGTAGGGAAAATTGAAGCATTCATTTGGAGAACAAAAGAAGCTACTATATTCATTCACTAAGTAATAAGGTGTACAATGTTTGCTGCAATTCATGTTCAACAGTGAGTTAAAACTTGCATGAAATAGAAAACATTTGAAGTTCAAGCATTTCAATTGTTCTTGTATGATGGAAAAATGATGGCCTACAGTAGAAGTGAATGTTTTCCATGTAATGTGTTTCAAAAATGTAAATCTACAAATAAAGGAATGTACAAATTTCTGAGATCATGTACAACAAAAGACTAAAACCCATCTGGGTTTTCTTTATCAAGAGTGAAAGCTTAAATAATTCAAGCTCATACACATGAGGAGAATACTTTAAAATTTTGAAAAGATACATGAATGGCCAAAGCCACTGGAGGTCTCAAAACTCTAGAAGTATTTTATCAAATACATGCTTTCTGGCCACAACCTTTGGAGAAGGTTTTCCTTCTATTTTTGAGGAATACCCATTTTGGGGTTTCACATTTAAATACAAAATGCCATCAAAATACACAGTTTCAAGCTTGTAAAGCTCTTTCAAATAGTGGAAATAACAAGTATTGGCCCGTGGCCATGAATGTCTGAAAACCCATAAAATAAAATATCCTTGAATCTAAATGCTTTTATAAGTTGACATTTAAATAATGGGTCGAGCCTAGAAAATGAAGAAAAGCAAAAAACCTTTAGGAAAATGTGATACAAGTTTTCACAGAAGCTCGAAACCCATCTAGGTTTTCTAAATGAGAAGAAAAGCATACATTTTTTGAGCTCATACAAAAGAATACAAATTCATTGGGCTCAAAATACCCAGATCAAAGCAAGGAGAGGTTGAGGCCTGCAATAAAAGAAATACATAAACATTTTCAATATTTTCTTCCATAAATGAAAATAACCTTCATTATCGTGCTTTTTTCAAAACTTATTTGAGTTTTATTCAACAGAGATGTAGAAATAAACACATGGGGAAGCAGTGATAATGGCGTACCCAGGAGGATTTTAATACTTCAGAAATTTCTTTATAAATGCTCAAAATGGAGATGGGAAGTTTTATTTCAAAGAGGAGAGGGCTTACCTTTCATTTCCAGATGTCAATCTACAGAGAGTGGGAGCTTCGAGCTAGATACTAACACCCAGGTCAAGCTCTCATGGTGGCCAAATGGAGGTATGATCAATAGGAAAACACAAAGGCATGAGAAATACATCAAAAGCCATCACATTACGGTCAAAGCCTGCAGCCTTGGAGCCAAAAAATTATGTCAAAAATGGAGAAGAAAAGCCACAAAATGGCTTAAGTCAATTTACCTTTGCTTACAAGTGAAGATTCGACCAACAAAAGCATCAATGGCTACAAACTTTGCACCTCCCTAATCCAAACCCTACCTTCATGGTGGAGGCACATTTCACAACAGAGCATGTTTACTTCAAGTCGGCCAAGTGAAGAATGAGGCCGAAATCTTAGGGTTGGCTTGTTTTGTCATTAGGGTTTCAGCCTTTCCCTAATTTGACTTAAGTGATTTTAGGCCAAACACTCTTTCAGTTTCAATAAAGCAGTTGAATTCTTCTTCTCGTCTCTTGTCTCATTTTTATAATAGCAATTTGATGTCTTTGTGATTCAAATTTGAATCCTTATATGTCTTGTTGTTGTGAATTTGTGTTCAGAATTGCATAGTTTTAGGTTTTATATTGTATTTAGTTATAGATCTTCATACAAATTAATGATGGAAGTATGTGCTAGTGAGATTGTGAGAATTATTGTGATAGAGAAAAGGTTGTGAGTGGTAGTGTCTGAATCTCATAAGTTCTAGTGAATCATTTGTTAGATTTAAGTTATACTTTTAGTTTATCTTTCTCCCCTTTACTTCAGAAAGTCATTTAGAATAGGAAATTTCATTCGGAGAACCAACTCACTTTCAAGATTCCTTCTTCACACAGATCACCCACATCTAAAGAAGGTTTCTATGTTTCAACAAACAGCTAAGTCTTCTGCAAGCTTAGCATAGGGTGCATATCTGATTGATATATAACAGTTTTTGGCATGCTCGGTGGGACTCTGAAAGATTGTTATAGAGGAAAGCATCAATATTTTAAGCTATTGTTTTGGTATGCACAACAAAGTTTCAGCCTTTAGAGGTGGAAAACAACATACCATGGTGACTTTGTTCTCTGATTTTCAAGCAAATCTAGTGTGAACAACACTCAAAAGTGTACATACTTAAGGGTCAGGTGTTTTCTTCAATATTATCAGCCTTTGGAGGAAAATCCATCAAACACCATGGTGACTCTGAGAAGCTTTTTTTGGTTTTAGAATGATCAAGTGCTGGTATTCTCTTAAAGGATTTTATTTTTTACTTGTTTTTTAGCCTTTAGATGAACAAGTATGTCAATGTTTCATGATAATATGTCATACCATCCATCATATCATGAAAATCTTGCTTCTCCATCTTCATATCAACCATATCAGCATAATCATGCTACTGGTTTCGACTCCATAGCTTCACAAAACCAGCATACCCAATATAATTACCACCCTCCCACCCCTACTCAACTGTCATATGCTCAAAGTCAACCCCAAAATATGAGTTTCAGAGATATAAGGTTGAACTACGAAAGGAAAATGTGTTAACTAGAAGAACAAAGGAATCATCCAAATCAACAGGAGGAGATTGCAAGTCTAAAGAGTGAGTTGCTTGATTTCATGCATGATTTTCACAAGCAAGTAGAGGAAATCAAAAGGAAACATGAGTATAATCAGCAGTAGGAAGAGATGGCTTATTAGGCCTATCTCTATGAGAAAAAGTTGGAGGTGCAAAGACACGAAGTTCAAGTAGCCCCTACAGTTCTATATCAGCCTACTCAAGAGGAGACTCATGAAAATCAATTTCTGAGTTTTAGGAAAAGTGAACCTTCTTATACTTCTAAAGTTGAGATCTCAAGTTTTAGGCATGATAGATTCTTAAGCTTTTCAAGTCAAGGTCTCTCAATCTTGAGTTACCAAGTTTCCAAAGCTTTCATCCTCCCCAAAATGAACCTATTCCTTAGCAGGTTTAGCCCTCAATCCCTCAAGGGAAATTTTTGGAAAAGCCTATTTGTTTCCCAACAACTCAAAAATTTCCGCAAGTTTCTTCACTTGATGAACCCAAGGATGAACCCTTCGATCAAAATACCCTACTCTACACAGAGGAACTTAGGAAGGTGAATCCATTGCGTACAACTTTGGAAGTTTACCATTTGTAACAGCAAAAGATTGAGAGAATAAAGGCTTCTCTTGATGTGTCTTTCCATGTTTACACTAATGGGTCTCCTTGTTGTGTTGAAGAAGAGGGAAATTTTTTAGCACTCATTTCAGAAGATCAGTTAGGGTAGCTAGATGAGGAACAAGAAGAGGTCAAAGAGTGTGATGAATTTTTGGTTGAGTAGAGTGACTGTGACGTCGATGCCTTGGACCAGCAAATGGAGTGCAAGTGTGGACCTCCTGAAGAGTCAACAAGGCTTGACAAGAACTATCAGGAGGTAAAAAATAGTCCTCACCTTTAATTAAAAGCTAAGAAGAATGTGATAAAGATTCATTTTGGGGTGGTCTTGATGTTTTGTTTGCAAATTTTTTCAATCAAGAAGAGGTTTCAATTAGTTTGTTTGATGAGTTTCCCACCTTTGAGCCTGAAAGTGAAAATGGCATGACTGGGGCAATTTTTAGCCACCATAGTGATGGGAACCACTTAGATAAGGTGTTGACCCAAAAAAAAAGTGTGAAAGCTGCTTGGAATCAAATGACCAAGAGCTTGAGGAGGATCTTTTCCAAGCTCACATTGAGTTTTTCTACTCACGCTTAGAGGATATGCCAATATCTTTGGAGGAAGGTTGTATCCCGAACGACAAAAGTAAGAGGTGGAGGTGGCTGAATTCTCAAATGAACCATTGGTTACAGGGCAGCCTAACTAGTGGAATGATCTTGACTAGTCAGAGGAGCTTCCTTTTTGTTGAATAGAGGAGCTTGAAGCTGATGTGCCAACTGAGGGTCAGCTAAAGGAAGCTATCTCATTGTTTGAACCATTTCCTTCCTTCATTGAAGAAAAGAGTCCTAATTCAGAAGGCTTCCTGTTAAATACTAATGAGGGATTTGATCCCATATCCATTGTTTCTAAAATCCCTCCAAGAATGGATAGTTTTGATGAGTTATTAGCCACTCTAATGGAGGAAGGTGGCCCATTAACCATGGAGGAGGAGTCAGCCTGGCAAGCCATCATGCAAGGTGAAGATGATGTTGTTGTTGCTAATCATTCAGGTTGCTTTCCTTCCAGTCCAAAGCCTTCAAGGGGATGCCCTATTAGGCACCTAGCTCAGTTGGAAATGAGCAGGAAGGAGCAACCTCGTGACAATGTTGATTTTGAGCATCAAATGAGGTATCAAATTATGCACAATCAGTTCATTTTTCCACTTGATCACCACTGGTTCACAGGTCAAGAAAAGTGGGTAAGTGGTTACTTTTTCCTCCTTGGAAGGGTGTTGTAACAAATTGTTGAATATTTGATTTTTCTCCACATCTTTTGGTGGATTCCCAAGCTGATTGAGCATTGCATGTTGCAAAGGAGGGGAAGTTACTTTTTTGAACTAGTTAATGGCTTTGTTTAAACAACTTTTGCCTCGTTTAGTGTAGGGTAGGTCAGTTGCAGCCAATAAGTGCTAACACGCATTTCATTTTAGTATTTTTCTTTCCCTAATCGTTGTTGCACATGTTTGGTTGGTCATTAGGGCCTGTTAGTTTGCTTCAATATTGTTCAGTTTTTTTTGCTGTTGTTTGGAGTGTTACAGTTTGAGGTTCTGAGTTTCATGAAGGGAAAAAATTTTCTCCGCACCCAATGGAGTATTGAAGGAAATTGATCTAATGCTTAGCAGGCAAGCGTTTAGCAGAAATTGCCAAAATGTTAACAATTTTCACTCCAGCTCAATTGGCAAAGCTGATTAGTTTGCATTTATTTTGAAGTGAAGGTTCAGTTAATTTCTGCATTGCTTAAATTGTTGTTTGCATTAGATTTATGAAGTTTCAGTTATGCAAATGTTTTTAGTGAACAAAATTTCAAAGTTTGCTTAGTGCTTTGCAGCAGAAATGAAGTACAAAAAGAATACATAAATGATTAGGCATAATCATTGCTTTCATTTATTTCATAATTTTTATTCACATTACAGTATTTCATTTGATTTGCAAATACAAAATGATTGTACAAGATTGCAATAAATTACATTTCTTTTCAAAATGGAAATGAAAAGAGAATTTTAAAGCCCACACAAGCCGTGAAGATAGCCAAAACAATTCATTACAAGGAATGAATTACACAACTGAAGATAAGGAAAGAAGTAGATAATGTAAAACATATCCATCATTTCCTATTTGTCGGTCTTTAGTTGATCTTCTTGCAGTTGTCCCATCCTTGCTTCTGCTTTTGAGTAAACCTGCATTATGTAAAAGGGACTGTTAGAGCTCTAGATCTGAACTACACTATGTGCTCTACCAACAGAGATATAATTCATTGCTTGCAATGCATGGAATCAACTAAATATGAAAGAGTACAATGAGGACTGCAAATGCAACATCATGGATCTTTTAAACTTCATTGTTTTATGCTAATAGTGTTGTTTGTTTCCTATGTAGGTATAGGAAAAGCTATGTAGCTGATAATTTCATGAAGAAATAACAACATGTGGAGTAAAATGGGCTCCCACAAGGGTAGAGCTCGACATGTTGCCCCTCAACATAAAAATGAGGGTTGAGTAAAGAAATATAATCATCATACTCAATTGAGCCAGTCAAGAAGGAGTGAATACATTTAAACTATCAAGAAAATCAAGCCCATTGTTCAATCATAATAGTTCAGTCAAATCTGACATCAATGAAGTGAAGATTATGAGTGAGCAATGAGCTCAATTGGAATACAAGATCAAGTAAATGCATCAATTTCCTTTTTAAGAGCTTCTAATGCTATCAAAATTAAATGCATTTTTTCTGCCATATAATGCTTTGCAAATGACATTTGTGTTATTCTGAGATGTTCTGTTATGATAACAGAAGTGTTTCATGTTTATAAATGAGTGATAGTGAACATGCATACATATTTCACTATCAAAAGTTCTGAGTACCTAAAACATCAGGGTAAAAGTTCACATCTTCTCATAATTATCTATGCTTTTCAAATCAGAATTCATGATTCATTATAGTTTTCTTTAAGGGGACATAAAAATGCATGAAGAGTGCTAGAGAATAAGAACATTGGCATTGTCAAACCATTGAATGCAAAATACTAGGGAAAACCAAATCTGGGTATGTTCATTGCATCATTACATGAGATAGTGGTAAAGCGAAAGTTTGAGCTACATTTCTAAAGTGTTTAATTGCATAATATAAGTGACAAAAGTGGCAAAGTAATCTGTAGGTGTACCATGTTGGCTAGATGCCACTTTTCAAGACAAGTAAAATGAAATGCATTTGAAAACAAAAGAAGTTTCTATGTGTTTGTTGAAACCAAAGAATGAATGCGAAGATAACATGGTGGGCTAGAATGTAACACATTAAGTGTTGGAGTTAAATGAAATGTGGAACAACATCATACATAAAGGTGCATTATGAAAATTGGGTGCAACATTCCAAGACAAGTAGGGAAAAGTGAAGCATTCATTTGGAGAACAAAAGAAGCTATTGTATGCATTCAGTGAGTAAGAAGGTGTACAATGTTTGCTACAATTCATGTTCAATGGTGAGTTAAAACTTGCATGAAACAAAAAACATTCAAAGTTCAAGAATTTCAACGGTTCATGTATGATGGAAAGATGATGGCCTATAGTAGAAGTGAATGTTTTCCATGTAATGTGTTTTAGAAATGTAAATCTACAAATAAAGGAATGTACAGATCTCTGAGATCATGTACAACAAAAGAACTAAAACCCATTTGGGTTTTCTTTATCAAGAGTGAAAGCTCGAAGACTTCAAGCTCATACACATGAGGAGAATACTTTAAAAAAATAAAAAGATACATGAATGGCCGAAGCCACTGGAGTTCTCAAAACTCCAGAAGTATTCTATCAAATACATGATTTCTGGCCACAACCTTTGAAGAAGGTTTTTCTTCTAATTTGAGGAATACCCATTTTGGGGTTTCACATTTAAAAACAAAATACCATCAAAATACATAGTTTCGAGCTTTTAAAGCTCTTTCAAATGGTGGAAATAACAAGTATTGGCCCGTGGCCATGAATGTCTGAAAACCCATAAAATAAAATATCCTTGAATCTAAATGCTTTTATAAGTTGACATTTACAATCATGGGTCGAGCCCAAAAATGGAGAAAAGCAAAAAACCTTCAGGAAAATGTGATACAAGTTTTCACAGAAGCTCAAAATCCATCTAGGTTTTCTAAATAAGAAGCAGAGAATAATTTTTTGAGCTCATACAAAAAAAATACAAATTCAGTGGGCTTGAAATACCCAGATCAAAGCAAGGAGAGGTTGTGGCCTGCAATAAAAGAAATACATAGAGATTTCCAATCTTTTCTTCCATAAAAGGAAATAACCTTCATTATCGTGCTTTTGTCAAAACTTATTTGAGTTTTATTCAACAAAGATGCAGAAATAAACACATGGGGAAGCAGTGATGATGGCCTACCTAGGAGGATTTTAATACCTCAGAAATTTATTTATAAATTCTCAAAATGGAGATGGGAAATTTCATTTCAAAGAGGAGAGGGCTTACCTTTCATTTCTAGAGGTCAATCTACAGAAGAGTGGGAGTTTCGAGCTAGATACCAACACCTAGATCATGCTCTCATGGCGGCCGAATGGAGGTATGATCAACAAGAAAACATAGAGGCACGAGAAATACATCAAAATCCATCACATTAAAGTCAAAGCCTGCGCCCTTGGAGCCAAAAGATTATCTCAAAAATGGAGAAGAAAAGCCACGAAATGGCTTAAGTCAATTTACCATTTCTTACAGGTGGAGATTTGACCAACATAAGCATTGATGGCTACAAACTTTGCATCTCCCTACTCCAAACCCTAGCTTCATGGTGGAGGCGCATTTCACAGTAGAGAGCATGTTTTCTTCAATTCGGCCAAAATCTTAGGGTTGGTTTTCTTTTTTTCAGTAGGGTTTCGGCCTTGCCCTAATTTGAGTTAGGGGATTTTACAATGTTTTTAAAATATCAAACTCCCAAGACTAATACCATGGTTTCATATTCCTTAGGTCGATCCTTTCAAAATTTTCATTTGATATCATTTGCCTAAGTTTTGGAATAGGCATTTAAATAATATTTCAAAGTCTAAAAACCTTAGGGTTTTTATTTACTTTCAATGCCTATGCTTTAGATAATATCAAGTATTGATACACTTAGATGTCTAATTTTATTGATTTTATAGAAATCAATTGAGAGATCAATAGTAGATATTTACCCCTATATTTTTTATGATTTTTTAGAGAAAAATCAATTGTATAGAGATATCAAATTTTTTATTGTTGCAAAGATTTTCTTTAAAATCTTAGTTGCAAAAAATTATGAGATGAGCTTATTTTTGTAATAAAACTACAAAATCTTGTAAAAGAAAAGATAAAGCGATGTTTTATAAATTGCTTTTATCTTTTGCTATTTTTAGCAGTATACTGAAAACAAATTTTCTTATTGGACGAAGTTAGAAAAGGACAGATAAACTTGGTTTGTTTTTTCCAATTTTGGAGTAGATTGAGCTTGATTTCAAGGCCTTTTTGGATAGACATCTTGAAAAGAGAAAGTTTCTACTTTTCTCATGCAATTTGGTGCAGATTTTTGGGTCTTTTTTCTAGCTTTTCTTTTAAGCTTGAAAATGGGTTTTTGAGAGTTATATATTGTAAAAACTGAGTTTTGCTCAGGAGTTCAAATTTTTTGCTTCTTCCTCTGTTGTACATGTAGAGAGTTTTGTAAGCAATTTTGTACTCAGATTTTAGGCCGAACACTCTTTCAGTTTCAATAAAGTAGCAAAGTTCTTCTCATCTCTTGTTTCATTTTTATAATAGCAATTTGATGTCTTTGTGATTTAAATTTGAATCCTTATATGTCTTCTTGTGAATTTGTATTCGGAATTGCATAGTTTCAGGTTATATGTTGTATTTAGTTATAGATCTTCATACAAATTACTAATGGAAGTATGTGCCAGTGAGATTGTGAGAATTATTATGATATAGAAAAGGTTGTGAGTGGTAGTGTCTAAATGTCATAAGTTCTAGTGAATCATCTGTTAGATTTACGTTATACTTTCATTTTATCTTTCTCCCATTTACTTCATAAAGTCATTTAGAATAGGATATTTCATTCAGAGAACCAGCTCACTCTGGAGATTCCTTCTTCATGCAGATCACCCACATCTTAAGAAGGTTTCCATGTTTCAACAAATAGCTAAGTCTTTTGTAAGCTTAGCATAGGGTGCATATCTAATTGATAACAAGAAGAGCGTGTGATCAGGAGCAATATTTGTTTCTTGCTCCAAGGAAATCCCCTACATTTTCACGATGGGTACTGCATTTTCCTTTTGTGGAGAGGCATATACATAACCTTCATGGTCCAATGCTGCACCTTGGTTGTGTTGTTCTGCCGCCTTTTGTTGTAGATTACCACGTGGGTAGTTTCGAGGCATATGTGCATCACCACAGGGGAAGCACCAGGGGTTAATGTCATCGTCTAAGTTATTTTTCCCTATCATCAGTTCTCTACTCGAGCTTGGGCTAGCACCTTGCAACAGAGTAGGCACTTGTACAATTTGATTAGTTGTTTGTGCTTGCAAATTTGTGCGTGAGCCTCCTTGGAACTAATTCTATTGGTAAGAGGACCTTCTGCCTTGATAATTTTGGTAGGTTAGATTTGGAGGTGCTGACTGGTTTCACTTGATGATAGTTATTTCATTGGTCATAGCCTGCAACATCTCCTTGACGTCACTTATATCATCAGGTTTGAAGATCCGGATATAGAAGTGACATTTTGTTGGGTGCTCGAATATGTGTACATGGACTGAGGAGGTGCCTGCGTGCTGGTAGATGCTACTTACTGAGTGGGAATTGAAATCTCGAGAAATATAGGCATGATGGGCCAAGGCGATAGCTTTCCAAAATCTATCAGATTGTTCTTTGCTTTGACTGCGACGTTGTATGCATCTGGTAGAGTGGTTCCATCGAGAGACTGGATCATCATTGAGATGTCAATGTTGATAGATTTCAAGTATAATGTGAATGCCAAGTTGGCTAGTGGGCGGATAGCAACCTAGATCCTCTGCCAAGTTATGTGGAATCAAGCATTTAAGTCGATCATGGCTTTGTGTGGGGCCCACTTTATGATTTCCAGCTGATGATATTGTGAAGACCTATCTCCGTCATTGGAGAATCTTTCATAGAAAGGGTCTCCAAGCTAGTCCCAAGTACCGATAGTATTAGCTTGTAGAGTGCAGTACCAATCTAGCACTTTGCTCTTGAAAGAGGTTGCAAGCAACCTTAGCGCTACATTTTGGGCGGTGATTCCATGCACCAAACACACATCTGCCACATCTTGTAGATGTTTGGAGGGTGTCTTTGAGCCATCTCTGGTAAATTTAGGTATGGATTTTAAAGTAGAGACTAGAATAGGGGCCCAAACGACGAGTGCTACTAGTGCTATGAGGGGACTTCCAACATCCCATGCCACATAGTTTTTGTTAGCTACTGGAAACATGGCTAGCAAAAGGGGCGAAGGAAGTGGAACATTCACTATTTGGGTTGCGACTTGTACTGTCCCTAGTGGTGACACTAACAAACTAGGGTTATTTGTTGTTTGGGACCTAGTAACATGCCAATGGCTCATACACCCTCTTTAAATTTGGACTCATTGAAGTAGTCCCATCAGGCGCGCTAGAAAAAAGAAATTGTTGATGCCAAAAATTGGCAAGGTAACAGCCTTTATGGGAAACTCAATTAATGGAGGGACCAATTATGCTAAACTGAGTGACCTCCAAATTTTTAAACAAGCCAACTTCTTCTGTAATTGGGGTTTTGGAAAGGGAAAAGGAAGCAAATATAAAAAAACAAAATCTTACTAAGGTGATGCGCCAAGACTTAGATGTAAGGCACGATAAATCTATCACTAAGGCAATGCACCAAGACTTAGATGTAAGGCATGATAAATCTATCTTTTGGATGCGATTTAAGGGCCCGTTCAACAATCTACTATGTCCTAGAATAACAGAAATTAAAGATAGAAGCCTAAATAATTTATTCAATGACATAAAATAATTCTCATACACATTCAATGAAAAGAGGATTCAAAGACATGATCTAAACCAACAAATTTATATTAAAATCATAGAAGTTCTACAAATAAACAATTCAAGACAATAATGGCATAGTATCATGTTTTATCAAATAGCTTGAGAAAAGCAGAAAGGACAAACAATGGCACAGTCTGAGAGTCTCATACAATAATCTAAAAGCAATACTAAAGGCATGGTTTCTTTCCCTAATTTTTATGTATCTTCTGAACTCCATTTCGGAAGGAAGAAGCAGTATATATAGCTAAACATCCCACTGCCTGGCAAGCTAGTAACAAAAAAGATCCAGTATCGAGAGCAATGATGGCTACAACAATGATTCCCCTCAGCCGTTGTAACTAAAAAAGATTCGAGCCATGAACGTAGTTGATTCTCGGACAGATGAATCCCCTGCAAATGATGGCAGTGGTCCCAAAATACCCTGTGCAGACAAGTTTCATTCACCTATGAAGGAAATTAAGACACTTTGTAGCTTAGTGGGGCACTCAATTCACTCTTGCCTTCCTTCGACGAAGTCCTCGTGAAAGAGACATGTGGCATCCTGTCGGAGCCCACTCGTTGATTCCTCCTCCATGTGTTGAAAGACGACACAATGAAGACACATGAAGGCATTCCTTACTATCGACGCCGACTATGGGGTTTTCCAAAAATGTGTGTGGATGATAGCTATGTGGCACGCGGTCAGCACCCGACTAAAAAGCGAAGGGAAGCAACCATGAAGAGCCCACGGTGATGACACATGGAAGCATGGTGGGACCTAGTAGAAGAGCGAAGGAAACACTTGCTGCGAGGAGCGCCTAGCAGACACATGGCAACAATGGTAAAAAACCTTCAAAAAGGGGCCCAATGATGTTCAAACAATTGAGGCGTGGGCTAGTACTTAGCAAAAAATAAAGACCACCAGAAGGGATCTCGAGGAATTTGACATTCACACTATCAGTTTATGCTAATACTCACATACACTATTAAAATATATTGAAAATCATTTAAATTAGATGGTAATATTATTAATAAATATAAGATATATCATATTCTAATAGATTATGTAGTAATTCATTTGCTAAATCCCCTTTTAAACACTTTTACTAATGATTCATAAAAAATATCAATCACTCGATTCACTCATAATGTTGACTAATCAATGAGAAAGATTAGGAATGTAGAAACAAAAGGCATATGAATTATTAATAATGATTAATAGAAAACATTTATCTCTCAACTCACTCACAATATTGGCTAATAATGAGAAAGATTAAGAATGTAGAAACAAAAGACATATGAGTTACTAAAAGAGGAGTGGAGAAGATAGTACATAATTGTAATTAATTTTTTTTAATTAATATTATAAAAAATAATTATAATTGAGTGAGATAAATTGAAACAAATCAATTCATAATTAGTGAAATCAAAATGTAATGGTACTAGTATAATAGTTGCTCTCGCTTACAGATTGTGTCGCTTCTCTCTAAACTAACAATTTGATTGAAGCTAAGTAGATCTCTAAAACATTGCAAAGAGTATGTAAAAATATTAATAGGCATCAAATTTCCACTTTTAAATCCAACCATATGTAGCTTTTATATCCTCCCTCCAAACAAGATTGGTTGGATGTCCAACTACATATGTGCATGTAGAGAGTGTAATGGGTAAGGCAAATCACTTTGAAAATAAAATTTTTGGATTTCAAAATTAAAGGTTGTAGGGGTTCATAGGAGTGTTCTTTATGTTACACAAGTTACTCCTCACTCATTATACTATGTAGTAGATGTATTTCAAAATTAGTAATCTGTTAAGAATTGAGATAGTAAGATAGAATCAAAGAAAACTATTAAAAATTTGGAACCAAAAGAAAAACACTCTCACTAATCATTATTCATAATCATGGATTGCATATTTATATGAGAAGAGGATTCAACAACTTCCAATAATCATGGTAATTACATCAAGACAACTAACTAGAATTGTTCAACAACAAACTAGAAATAACTAAACATAACTGAACTTAATAGACAAGAAATTGGACACCTCTACAATACATGATGACACATACACAGCATGATTACAATTCCACTATGACTTATTCCAAAAAATAAAATTTATGTTGGAGTGCATATTCCAACACCCCGTGTTAATGCTAGAACATAACAACATAAAACAATAAGAAATCAATTATTCCAAAGCTATCCTTTGAAAAATAATTCTTGGACCAGTAAGAATTATTCAAGCTAATCAAAAACTACAGGTATAGTCATCTAGTTGTGATCCAAGTTCCCAACATCGTTGGACACCATTTGCACATGAAGTTTCTCATTACCCTTGTAAAGGTATGATGTTGAACTTCCAGTTTTTTGGATCTCCCCTGAACTATTGGACACCAATCCTCACATGTATGTCTCATAACCCCAATGAGGTATAGTTTTTTTGATCCAATAGTATCTCAGACTATTGAACATCTATCTATCCTATACTGCATCCTACCTTATCTTAAAAGTGTTAACCTCTTCAAAATAAAACAACTACTTCATCTTCAATGAAGTCATCATCATTTGGTGGTTCTTCAACAATGGTTGATGGACCTCCCATTAGCTTTGATACCATATTAAAAATTTGGAACAACAAACAAAACACTCTCACTGCTCATTATTCATAATTAGGGATTACATATTTATAGGAGAAGAAGATTCAACAACTTCCTATAATCATGGTAATTACATTGACAACTACCTAGAGCCATTCAACAACAAACTGGAGATAACTAAACAAAACTGAAACTAATAGACAACAAAATGGACACCTCTACAATACATGATGACACATACATAGCATGATTATAATTCCATTGTGAATTATTCTAAAAACTAACAGTTATGTTGGAGTGTATATTCCAACACAAACATTTATGTAGTTATTGATCTTTTTAATTCAAAGAAAATTGTAAAAAAATAGGGCTCTCCTACTGTGGGATTGGATAAATTTGTTTTGTGTAACCAATGCAGTGGTGTGTAGGTGGTGGTATAATTTTCTAATCCCTTTGGTGGCACGACAGAGAAGCATGATTATGAAAGCTTCAAAATGTGCCTCCAAAAATTAGCTTCTAGAGATACTGGAAAATTAAATTATAAATTATGTGTCTCTAAAATTTAGAAAAGAGGAATATCAACAACAAAAAGTAAATGTTTTATTATGGTTTAAATGTGTGGGATAGAAATGACAATTTCATGTGGAAAAATGTCTTGTTGTTTGATAGAAGAATGAATAAAGATTATAAAAGTTTCTAGAATTTTCTTGCTGTTGAAATTATGTGGCACATATGGAAAGCAAGAAATGAGGATTAGTTCAAAGGTTGCAGAAGAGTCCTTGTTGATTTGCCAAAAAGACTCACATTTCTATCTTTTTCTTTGTAGGTTTTGCTTCACATAGAGATATCCCTTCCCAAGTTTGTAGAACTAATTAGAGAGGGTTCTACTAGGATCACCAAAAGAGAGGTCAGATGTAGACATGCTTTCCAATTGAATGGTCCAAAGTATGATCTCTTCTTGAAGGCCTTGGAGGATTTTTAGAGGGAGTTCAATGTTACTATGGAAGGTCCAATAAGTCATAGCTGGCCAGGTGCTACTAGGGCCGAAAATAGTGGTGCATAGTTAATCTTTGGAGGTACCCGAGTCAACCACATTCAATTTGATGGCAATGGGAGTGAGGGAAATACAAAATCCACCAGTAGGGCCACCGACCAACACTGAACAACCTCTTTGCACAATTTTTCTTTTTGGATCTCGCAGTGGTACATATAACAATATCAAGGTGTAATTTTTTCATAGCTTTTAGATTATGGGCAAAAAAATTGTAAAAGCATAATGTATCTTGTTGGTTAAGTCCAAGGACTTAAAATCACTCTGATTAGACACTCAATGTAAATAGATTATTGAAATATTATTAATACAACAAAAATCGAAAAAGAGGGATATCAAAAAAAAAAAAGTGTAAATAATTTTGCATTAACATTTGAGATCACACATTAATTTGGAACATCATATTCATAATGAATCACTTAAGTATAATCTAAAATATTATGGTGCAAGAGCACCTAAAACATGTAATTGCGAAAATGCACTATTTGTGGGTTGGTCTAGGAAATAGGGGGTAAATTGAGTCTTTCATATTAATAAAGGTTTGATAAGACCACTTTTAATGTATTTTGGGGTTCTAGTGTTATTTTGGTTCAAAATTTGCATTATGATGTAGTAATTGTCAATAAATTGTCAAAATAGTGCAAAATTAAGCTATGTAAAGGGGCTTGGTAGTTGGTGGTTAGTTTTAGGCATTGGGGAGTTGGTTTTCAATGAGAAATTGTATTTAAATCCTCTTGAAGGCTCAAGGAAAGGTTGTTGAATAGTTTTAAAAGAAGATTTCAATCAAAAGGCACAATTTTTAGTTAATTTTTGAGTTTTTGTGCAATTCCTCTCTATGTACGGGTCCGTACATCAGATCCAGGCCTTCAAATGTTGTGAATTTTGTGTGGCATGGTGTAACATATCTTTCAAATCCATTTTTGTAGACATTCATTGAGTCTAAAGACTTTTAGTGGTTGATTTCTCTTGGCTGGTCTATAGTAGGGGTTTGGGTATTTTGAAGTCCATAATGTATTAAAAATAGGCCATTCCTCCTCATGTGCTTACTGTAACTTGGAGGAATGGTCATGTATGTTTAGGCATAGGGTTAGAAATATGATTACAATTGTGGTGGAGCCAATAAGGTTGATTATGTACGCTACCCTGATGAAATTATGTGTTTAGGCCTTGAAATCAAGGCTAGAATATACAAGTTGGTGAATTTGGTCTAAGAATGGTTTGAACTTGTCCTTTCCCATGTTTTTAGGTGTATTTAATGGTTTCTAGAAGGTCTGAGTGGCTGGAAGTGACTGGTTGTTTGAGGGAGTTGAAAACCCTAGTTGGAAGAGGGTGAAAACAAGGGGAAAATGGGTGGTTTGTGAAGGAGGTGTATGTGATTGAAAGGGACAACATAATATAATGATGAATTAAGATTGAGTAGGAATAATGAAGATGGATTGATGTGGTTTCAGGTTTGTGAGTGGTCAGGGCATGAGTAAATCAATAAGCCCTAGTCTAAGTTGTGAAAAGTGAGGCTTTAAGAGAAATGGGTCTTGGTGAGTGTGTAGGGACCTAATGATTGGAGATTCTTGAGTTTTGGAGGTAGTTATAAGATTTTTTTGAGGTTTGTAGAATTGGAGACAAGCTTAAAGGTGAAGTCCTTTGGAAAAGAGGGCTAATTGGAGCCTATTTTAGCCTAAAAGTCAATTTGGGTGTTGATGGTCTGAAGAACCCTATGGTGGATTTGAGAAATGTTTTGTTCCAAGTTAATGGGTCCCTGCAAATGTGAGTAGTTGGAGAATTCATTACAGTGATTATGAGTTAAGTTGCTAAAATAGTGTTTGGATGCATACTAGGTGTATGGAAGCATGTAAATGTGAATGTACAAACAAAAGTTCTTGAAGTCTTGAAAGTGAGTATTCTGGTTTGATTGAGGGAATTAATATTGTTAGATTCCTCTTGGATTCTTGGAAAATATTTGAAACAATAATAGTTTGTTGGAGCCTCTGGGTGCCTAGTTCACTAAAGAGTCAAACAGATAGTTGAGAGTCTTTTGAAGATCCAATTGTGATTTCATGGTTCAAGTGGTTTGAGGTCACCCTTGTCTACATCATATTAGATATAAAATATCTTAAAATGTAAAAACCTTATAGAAATAGGTTACATATTTGGATAAATTGGAGTGTTATGTAATAAAACATAAATTTAGAGCCACAACAAAGAAGCTTTCACAACTTGTAGTGCTTGACCACTACTCCTTACTTGAAGTGATGGAATCACATGTTGAGGATAGTTAGATAGCTATAACAAACCTATAATATTAGATTTGATCTTAGCCATGTTTTTCTTTCTCAGTCAAAAACACCCTTCAAACAAAATATTTATCATTCATCTTAGACAACCAATATTTGTGGAGAGTAGTGAAATTAATTAAATTGTCAAGTTAAGTTATTTGATTTGTCCTAAATTTTATTCTTTCCAAAATGTTCCCATGTTTCTATGAAGCAAAGTCCTATCTAAGAGAGCCCAAGTTGTTCATTTATATCTAGAGAAAAGGTGATTATGCTCTATTCATAAAAGGGAAATTGTTGTATTTGAGTAGAACCACCAATCTTCTTAAAATATATATATTTAATTTAATTATCATATTTTTATATTTAAGTGTTTTTAGATTTTAAGGAAAAAGAGAGAATGTAAAAAGTGATAGATCATATAATGTGGTCTAAAATATTGAAGACAAAAATATACTATTAAATCTATGAATATTTATATAATGTTTTTTTATTGAAAAAGTAGGGAAGGGCCCTGATCCTATTACAAAAATAACAACACAAAAATAGAGAACCAAAGACAAACAACTCAAGCATCAAAGCTTGAACCTTGAAAGTTTTCCCTCAAGGGATTGTCAAGCAAAAAAGAGTCCTTAGGAGTACCTTTCTTTCCACATTGCACAATTGTCCAAGAAGAAACAGTGACCAAATTTGAATCCTTAAGATAGGAAAGGGGAGAAGCCCCTAATGGCACCTTCAAATTTTGCAAATTCGAAGTGCCTATGCCCTTTCTCCTCAATTGATCTCTCATACACAATAGCATTCAGTCTCCTCCTCCTTTTTTTGATTGGATCTTAACTCATCAAGCCTTTGGGCTTCCTCCTAAAGCACCATCATATCTTTTATTAATTCATCCTCATTTTCTAGAGTAACCTCTAAATCTATATGTTCAAGAGTGTAATTTGTAAAGTTCAACACCTCCCTTTGTGAGAGGGGATCAAAGGATCTATTATGAGACTTTCTAAATGGGTTAAATCCTTGAGTATTATGAGTAGTAGTGGCCCCAGGATTTAGTCTATGAGCTTCCAAGATGGCATTGAAATCCCTATCCCAAAACTTCCATTCCTCTACTAGTTTTGAACCAAGTAGATTTGAACTGGCTTGCTTACCACTAGTGGTTTCTTTTGTAATGGGATTTTCTTCATCATTAGGTGGAATTACATACTCATACATATTATCAATTAACATCTCCAAGAAAATTTGAATATGTTGAAGCAAGAGGATTAATAGACTTACTTGTTTTTGCATTCTTTTGCTTCCAAGATGGCTTGGTATTGTTTGACAATTCACCTTCTAGCCTTTGCTTAGGATGCTTCTTGAAATGATTTCTAGTCCCTCTCATGGCTTCTACAACCTGTCACAATTATCTCTCTCTTTCCTTATATAAATTTGTAATGCATTGGCACAAGAGGCTCAGAGTGGCCACCCAATTAATGGGAATTTGAAAAGTACTTAATAACTCAAAAGAATTATGAATACAAAGAGAAATCGACACAAATTTGTATACAATGCAAATGAGACCCAAAAAATTTGAATCACAGAATGAAGACTTGAATTATGATAAGATATCTTTATGAAATTGTTCTTAACAGAATAGAGAACAATGAATTTTATGACTTTGACTCTATAAGATCTCGAACTAGATATTTTAAACAAGTTTAGTTCCCAGCAAAGTTGCCAATCTATTGGTTTAATTTTCTTACAACCCCCAATCCTAAGGAAAATCACAATGCCTAAACCAAGGGATGAAGAGGTTAAGACAAAGGTATTGCACTATCATCACATCAAGGACAAAAAAGGCCAATGAACAAGGCTATAATCAGCCTTCTGCACTTTGATCTCCACAAGACTCAAGAGGGTGTTCCTATTCAAAGATCTACACATATAATAAGACTTGCACTAAACAACACATTGAAAATTTATAACATGTGGATGGTTCTTAGATGAATGTATAAACGGTGTTATGCATTTCATTACATTTAGAAATTATCCCCTTGCACCTTGAATCAACACTAAGAACATATAAATTAAGAGAAATCTTCATCTCATATACACAAAGTGTTGAACAAGACAACTAAGAGGGAGGGGGTGAATCAGTTGTAGCAACTTTAACCTTTAAAACTCTCAACAATAGTTATATCTACAAGAATTCACAAAACTTTTAATTTTCTAATGTGTTTAATTGTTAAATGTAGAAACAAAAACTGAAATTAGTAAAACCATTCACACAAGAACACCAAATTTACATGGAAAACCCAATGAGGGAAAAACCACTGTGAGGATTAGCTCACAATATAAAGAATTCCAAAACTGAATATAGAGGCTCACTACTAGAAGATGACACATTATCCAGTGAAGGCTTACTACTAGGGCTTACTATTGTAGAATTTACAAAGAAGATAAAAGAGAGTTATTACAGAGAGAAAAATATCTCAATGCAACAGATATTCCACCATAATTCACTCACACTTTTGTAGACATGCTTGAATAATAGAGTGCACCTTCAACTCACTACATTTAGGAACTCAACACTTTGAATTTCACACTAATCTACTCAAACTCATATCACACACATATCGCGCATCTATCCATATCTCTCACAAACATCTCATCTAATACTTATACCAGTCATCTTCAACCTTGAAAACCTTCCAAGCTCAGCCATACACAATTTGTATTTTCAAATTCAAATTATGCCAATGCCAAAGCATTCCTGTGGTGGAAGAGAATTAGGATGGCCCAAACACTTTCTTAATGAGTCTCAAAATGCCTCAACACACTTCCATGAACTTCGCAAGTAGTGTTTAACAGAAGGTCGACCAACACCCGTGTAAACACATAAAACAATTAAGTACAAGCATCCTTAACTTAGTCCAATCTTTTCGGACAACAAATTTTACTTGAACACAATATGGAGTAGGTAATGAACACATGTAAATTCATCTAGAAGCCTCGCAACAAACTTCACCTAAAGATTATGAATATTTTGTACATTTGAATAACCCTATCAACCACTATAATACACTATAACTCAAAAACTCATTAGCAGCAACACAAAATATCACTTCCTCTTGAACAAAGCAAGAGAGAAACCTTATCAACTTGTTCTCAGAACCACAAGTTTTGAAACCACAATGCGGAGAAATGCAGAGAAAATACATTTCTCCTAGACCACAACTAGATGCACTAAAATGCACAGTTCACATACTGGTGAAAATATCTCACACCATACAATGATCCAAAATCCCAAATTCTAGATATAGTAGCTACCAACAATCATGAACAATACCTCATATCCACACAAGCATACCTCAACACAAAAGAAACATGGAGCACATCAACACAAGTACAGGCTCTATAGAGTGAGATAATTAAGCTGAGGGATGAGAGGGATATGGTTGTGATCTGGGCACAATAGGTAGATCAGAGTTCTCTAGATTTCATTAGCAGAGTTAGTGGTTTGACAACGGAACTGGCTCAAGAGCTTCGAATTTCTAGCAAGGGTGAGAAGTATTATCGATATTTATATGAGAGGGCAGTTCCTTCCTTAGAGAGAGAGCCCAACTTCACCAAGATGATGAGCAGATCACATGGTAGGACACAGTCCAAAAATTCTTAGAGAAGTGGGGGCTTCAGAGCCTTAGATATTCTATAGGAGGCCTTTTATTATGAGAGGGATCTTGATATCCTAATCCTTTTGTGTTTTCATCGGTCGGTTGTTGCTCTAAGAGTTGATGAATTTCATGCTCACTTGTTGTGTCACATCCTTGTTTTCTCAAGGTGGTGAAACCTTTGCCATATGTTTCTTCGAGGTTGATTGAAGTGTTTGTTACTTTGTTATCATAAAATGGTTGAGTTTTTTATTGTTTAGAGGAACTTGGTTCACCTATTGTAGGGAACTTAGGTTCAACTTTTTCTTTGGTTTTAGGATGTACGTAACCAAACATCTCAAAAGGTGGTATTGTGGGAGGATCTGGTTGTTTCATGGATGGATAGAAAGATGCATTAGCTTCAAGGTTATCAAGACAATCATTTAGGAACTTATTCATGATGTCATCATCTTCTCCAATAATGTCAATATCACGAGGAGGACATGCATTAGGAATTGAGTGAGCATGAGTGAGTTCAATTTTGTTAGGGTCATTACCAAAGGCACAATTTGACCAAATCTACCAAAGATTTCAAGGACATCCATAATTTTCCAAAGAACATATCCATGATGCAAGATTGAACAAATGTGCTTGAAATGAAAGAAATTGGAATAACAGCAAATCTAGAAACTAAAGAAGAAAATAGAAGGCAACCCACAAAAACACATAAAAGTAATTTCAGTTCTTGTAAACTGGAGAATCAAATTCAACAGGGACTAAGACATCAAGAAGGGCATCTTGGTCCTCCTAGTGAGATTCTAAAGTTCCAAAGGTTGAAATAGACAACAAACAACAGAGAGAGATTTTAGATGCAAAAATTCTAAGAGGGACTAAGAAGCCAAGAAGAGTGTTTTAGTCGTAGCAGAGGTTTTTTGTAGGAAAATAGTGAATTTTGGAATGTCAACAGTGTTTACAGGTTTCCTATGCAAGATACCGATGCTTAGAAATAGAAAAATGTGCAAATAAGTGCAAGAAAAAATAACTAGGAACAAGCAATTGAATGCAATATGGAATGCAATTTTTTTTTTCAATTTTGAATGTAATAAGAATGTTTGTAAATGCAATGAAGAGGATGAACAATGCACTTTTTCAGTTTTTCAATGAAAAATGATGCAAGAAAGTAAGAATGCAACCTATATGCACTTTCACTAATGCAAAATGCAAGAAACCCTAGATGCACTTTCACTAATGCAAAATACAATGCAAGAATTAATGAAATCTAGATCTAAGGACTTTAATAGACTTGAAATAAAAAATGAAATGAATTCTCAAAAGCATTGGGTTTACCAAAATTATGAGATGAAAAAAATGGATACCTAGAGATATCACACTTTTTCCACTCAATCATCCACTAATGTCCTAGGAGTCCCAATTGGATTGACTAACAACCTCACAAGGTGAGTCAATTCACAATTAGGAAGGTCCTAGGAGGGGGGTTTTTGAGTTCTAAGGGGTTCACCACCAAGCAAATTCTTGGAAAAGAAAATGTTTGAAAACATAATGTGATATGCAAAATGACCTAAAACTAGAAATGTAAGCTAAATGAGAAATGAAAATGATGAAATTATGCAACAAGGAGATAGTATGTGTGTACCTGGGAAGTCTAGAGATGTTGTGAGGATTTTGGAAATGTAAATAAGCTACCAAAAAGTGTTGTGGAGGACTAAGATGCCCAGGATGGCGTATTAGTCCCGCTATTATTTTTCAGGGAAAATACGGAGTCTTTGAATCTCATAACTGAATATCAGAAAATCTTTGAAAAATAAGCTCAGAAGGACTAAGACGCCCAAGATGGCATATTAGTCTCGTTCTAAATTTTTACAAACTCTGAACAGGATCCTGAGCTCCAAGGTCTGCACTTGCTTCCCTTCTAATCTCAGGTTCTGAAAATTTTGGATTCAGCCTGGAGGTGAGTTTCCATGAAGATGACAACTTTGTAATTTTTGCAACTTTTCACTCCAAGTGATCTTCAAGTCTACAACCTAGATCTGCAATCACAAATATGCAAGAGGGAAAAACTTGTTGTTTGTTAGTGAATGGAGGTTTTCCTTGGTCAAACCCCTTGTTGGTAATTAAACCTTGAAATGAAATAGAAAAATGAAAGCAATGGTGAATGAACAACATGCAATGCTACAACTTACCAAACCCTTATGAAATCGAAAAACTTGTGTGTAATGGTTGCAATGGACATGGATCTTGAATGCTTGATAGATAGGACTTGAATTTCTTTGCTTGAATCAAAAACCTACATCACAAATGTTAGCACAACACACATGATGCAAGAAAACTCTTTGATATGATGCTTGAATGTGAAAATGGCTCCAAATGCTTGATGAATTTTCTCTTGAATGCTCTTGTGAATTCAATTATGCTATGATAAAAGCTCTCACAAAATACTTAGGTTGAAAATGTATGAAGGAACCTTATATTTATAATCACGCTTAATATCCTGAAATTATATCACACCAAGCCGACATATGAATTTATTGAATAAAGGAGGCTAAATCCCACTAGAATTTGAAATTAAATCTCAAAAATGACCCAAGGAGGACTAAGATGCCCTAGGTGGCGTCTTAGTCCCAAGTCCTAAAAACTTGGGGCACAGACACCAAAAAGGGGTTGAATCTGGATATGCCAAAATCAGGGTCCCGAGAGCCTTAGGGGACAAAGACACCCTAGGTGGCATTTTAGTCCAAACCCAAAAATTAGGGACACACTGATGGAGTCAAAATTATCATTTATGAATTGGAGAATGTTGGGATTAACTAAAAAAATATGTAATTCATAGGTCTTGTGGACACAAAATAGGACCAATTAAGCCATAAAGAAGCATAAATAAAGCAAGGCGGGCCCAAACAAGTGTGAAAATGCAAGGCTATGCATTTTCCTACACTACATTTAGCCCCCACTTTAGTGAGAGGATGAACTTGCTTCAAACTCACACTAAAGTAGCCAACCACATAATCAAGAGGGGTTCAAATGTACAAATGTTAGCAAGATAGGATGAAAATAATCAAGAGGGTGGTCAAGCCCCTAGGATCAAGATCTTATGGAAAACCAACATAAGCATAAAGGAACACACTTGTGGATGATATATGAAGCCATAACCAAATCGAAAACATACACCATCAAAGACAATAAAAAGGAAAAAGAAAAAGGAAAAATTGCAATGGATCAAGCTTCAACTGGCAGTCCAATGTGGTGGACCGGGTCTAGGTTGTTTATCCAAAAAAATTACAAGTGGAACACATTGTACACTATGCAAACAAAATGCACGCTCATGAGGGCTAGTGGGAGCTAGTTGTTCACTAGTTGAGGCCCAAGGGACCATATCAAAGCCATACCTCCATGACTTTAATAAGGTACAAAAAAAATGCATGCTCAGACGGGCTAGTGAAGCTAGGTGTTCATTAGGTGAACCCCAAGGGACCATATTAAAGCCATACCTCCATGACTTTAATAAGGTACAAAAATACAACAAGAAAGAAGGATTCTCAAAGGGATTTTGCATAGTTCATGTGAGGTCTTACTCTTAGAGGACATTTTTCCTAATGTCTTCAAGAGAGGACAGATCAAAGGATAAAATATTCACCACTTAAGGGATACAATTGTATCACCACTAAAGGGAATATAATATGCTGAGATAGATCACACTCTTGAAGGAAATTACTCACAACATCACCACAAAGAGGAAAACACATCGCGTGAAATAAGAAAATTGCATCAAAGAACATGAAAAGGAAAAAAAAATGCAAGTGATATCATACTAAAATAATGCCAATGTATGCACCCACTTTAAATAAATTGCTAGCACCATGATGTGAGCAATTACTTTAAAGTAGCCATTATGAAAATGCAAACAAGAAGGAATACATGAGAGCCAACTTGGAAAGCCCTATGCCAAGTCATATGTTTCTAAGTAAAGTTGCATCATGCAAGAGGAAAAGGAAAAGAAAGGAGGGGTTACCCCCAAAATGAAAACAACAAACACATAAGGGATCTATGGATTTGGGGTCAATATGTTCTTTCCTACAATGATATTAGAAAGCTCAGAACTGTCATCATTCCTAAAATATATATAGAACTAGAAGAATGACACAAAGAGAGTGAAAACAAAGAAAAAAGAAAGAAAGAGAAAGCCTTTTGGGTCAACATGGAATAGACATGAATGTTTCGATGCCTTGTGTCATCGCCAAAAGGAAAACAAAAGAAACAGAAATGAAAGGAAATGATAAAAGATCAATCAAAGGAAAAAGTATACAACATATAGAAGAATGAAGGTACAAATAGAGGAATGCACATAGAGAGAGAAACACCAAACAAAACATCATGGGGGATCACGTTACGCACATGGAAGCAAAAAAATGAAAAATGAAAAAGACTAGTAAGGCATAGGCGAGTCAACCTAAAGCAAGTCACCCACCTCTCAATCTCAATCTATATAAGTGGAAGGTAGATAATGAGCCTAAGGGACAACAACAAATTCCTTACTAGGACAAGGACATATTCTTCTTGTCCCCACTGAGTACAAGACAGGAATGGGCCAAGGTAGGTGATGGGAAGGGGTCATGTAATAGTGAGAATAGAGTATTCTACAACTATTACATGACAAGAGAGCGGAAAAGGACAAGTTATGTAATCACTTGATGGAAATCATTTCCATCGAAGTGAAAGTTTGTAATTTATTAACTTGAATGCACAACACTCGTCGATACTGTGTCTGAGAATTTGATGATATGAATAATGTGGAACTTTTGCATCTTTAGGATAAAGAACTAATCTATTCATAGGTGTTGATGTTATAAATTCTTTGTTAGGGAGCAGTTGTAGTTTCCTTTCACTTTCAGGTGGTGGACAGAGAGACCTTGTGGCTTTTTTAATTTATATGGTCTTTTGTGTTTTCTAGATTCATCAAATTCTCTATATGAGATTAGGGCAGGAGATTATGAGATTATCCTATCTTTATCCTTGTTATTGTTATGATCTATTGGGTGTTCTTTAGGAAGAAGGATATTCAAATCATGGAGAGAATCAAATATCACCGCACCATCGCTTCGGAGCCTTAGATATTCTCTAGGAGGCTTTTCATTATGAGAGGGATATTGATATCCTAATCATTTTGCATTTTCATCAATTGGTTGTTGCTCAAAGAGTTGATGAATTTCATGTTCACTTGTTGTGTCACATCCTTGCTTGCTCAAGGTGGTGAAACCTTTGACATATGTTTCTTCGAGGTTGATTGGAGTGTTTGTTTCTTTGTTATCATAAAATGGTTGAGTGTTTGCTTGTTTAGAGGAACTAGGTTCACCTGTTGTAGGGAACTTAGGTTCAACTTTCGCTTTAGTTTCAGGATGTAAGTAACCAAACATCTCAAGAGGTGGTATTGTGGGAAGATTTGGTTGTTTCATGGATGGATAGAAAGATGCATTAGTTTCAAGGTTATCAAGACAATCATTTAGGAACTTATTCATGTTTTCATCATCTTCTCCTATGATGTCAACATCATAAGGAGGACATGCATTAGGAGTTGAGTGAGCATGAGTGAGTTCAATTTCATTAGGGTCATTACCAAAGGCACAATTTGACACATCTACCAAAGATTTCAAGGACACCCACAATTTTCCAAAGCACATATCCATGATGCAAGATTGAAAAAATACACTTGAAATGAAAGAAATTGGAATAACAACAAATTTGGAAACTGAAACAGAAAATAGAAGGCAGCCCACATAAACACAAAAAAGCAATTTTAGATCCTATAAAATGGAGAATCAAATTCAATAGGGACTAAGATGTCAGGAAGGGCGTGGGTATGTGCAGGATCATCATGGAAAAAATAGGTCGTTAAGTGGAAAAAAATTTAGAAAAATCAGAGTTAGGCAACTTGACATAAAAATTTGAATAAGTTATCTATATTATTTCAAAATTATGTAAGAATAGAATTTGTAGAAAATTGAATGTAGTTTCTAAACTACTAGGTTTTTTTAAATCTATTTGGTGAAAATTTGAAATTTCAATGCTTGGTACTTAAATTTCAGTGGAAAAAATAAGTAGGTGTTGTCGACCACCCTAACCACAATAAAATGATAATATTTTTTATAATATTTTAGATATAAGTAGAGGACTCATGCCTCGATGTGATGCATATTTTTTGTAATTTTTTCCAATTAAATAATTAATTATGAATTTTTATTACAACTTTTAAAAATTATAAAACTTGTATGTTTGACCACCTTAACTTGGTCAAAACTTCATGAAATTCAATTTTTCTTTTTTTAATCCTATAGTATGCGAAACATAGAATGTGACCCATGTTTTGGATTCAAAAATGTGACACCATTTGAAAGTTATAGATGTTTTTCAATCAGCCTATTAATCAGGACTTTAGTCATAATTTGAATAGAAAATGAATAATAATTACTTATTAAATTCAAAGTAAAGCATAATTTATATCGGTGAAAATTTGAGAATATTCTTTAAAAACCCTTTTCGTTTCATCAATTTTGGGTAAAAAAAAGGTCGTCAGCCACATGCCCATCATATTGCCACTTTTTTGTCCCATCATGATCCTACACATACCGGTGTATTGGTCCTCCTAGTGAGGTTCTGAAGTTCTAGAGGTTGAAATAGACAACAAACAACATAGAGAGATGTCTGAAGCAAAAATATTAAGAGGGACTAAGATGCCAAGAAGGGTGTTTTAGTCGTAGCATAGGTTTTTTGTAGGAAAAAAGTGAATTCTAGAATGTCAACAGTGTTTACACATTGCCTATGCAAGATACTGATGCTTAGAAACAAAAAAATGTTCAAATAAGTGCAAGAAAAAGTAACTTGGAACAAGAAATTGAATGCAATATGGAATGCAATTTTTTTTTTTTCAATTTTGAATGCAATAAGAATGTTTGTAAATGCAATGAAGATGATGAACAATGCACTTTTCAATTTTTCAATGAAAAATGATGCAAGAAAGTAAGAATGAAACCTATATACACTTTCACTAATGCAGAATGCGAGAAACCCTACATGCACTTTCACTAATGCAACAATTAATGCAATCTAGATCTAAGGACTTTAATAGACTCTAATTCAGAAATGAAATGAATGCTCAAAAGTGTCAGGTTTACCAAAATGATGAGATGAAAAAAATGGATACCTAAAGATATCACACTTTTTCAACTCAATCATCCACTAATGTCCTAGGAGTCCCAATTGGATTGACTAACAACCTCACAAGGTGATTCAATTCACAATTAGGAAGGTCCTAGAAGGGGGTTCTTTGAGTTCTAAGTGGTTCACCAACAAGCAAATGAGTGGAAAAGAAAATGTTTGAAAACATAGTGTGATATACAAAATGACCTAAAACTAGAAATGTAAGCTAAATGAGAAATGCAAATGATGAAATTATGCATCAAGGAGATAGTATGTGTGTACTTAGGAAGTCTGGAGATGGTGTGAGGATTCTAGAAATGTAAATTAGAGGACTAAGATGCCCAGGATGGCATATTAGTCTTGCTTCTATTTTTTGGGGCAAAGATGGAGTCTTCAGATCTCAGAACCGGATCTTAGAAAATATCTAAAAAATAAGCTCAGGAGGACTAAGATCCAAGATGGCATATTAGTCCTGGTCTGAATTTCTTCAAACTCTGAACAGGATCCTGAGCTCCAAGGTTTACACTTGCTCCCCTTCTGATCTTAGGTTCTAAAACTTCTGAATTCAACCTATAGGTGAGTTTCCATGAAGATGACAACTTTGTAATGCAACTTTGCACTCCAAGTGATCTTCAAGTCTACAACCTAGATCTGCAATCACAAATATGCAAGAGGAAAAAACTTGTTTTTTAGTGAATGGGGGTTTTCCTTGGTCAAAAACCTTGTTGGTAATTAAACCTTGAAATGAAATAGAATAGTGAAAGAAATGGTGAATGAACAACATGCAATGCTATAACTCACCAAACCCTTATGAAATCTGCAAACTTGTGTGTAATGGCTGCAATGGACATGTATCTTGAATGCTTGATAGATAGGACTTGAATTGCATTGCTTGAATCAAAACCCTACATCATAAATTATGTTAGCACAACACACATGATGCAAGAAAACTCTTTGATATGATGCTTTAATGTGAAAATGACTCCAAATGCTTGATGATTCTACTCTTGAATGCTCTTGTGAACTTAATTATGCTATGATAAAAGCTCTCACAAAAGACTTGGGTTTAAAAAATGAATGAAGGAACCTTGTATTTATACTTATACTTAATATCCTGAAATTATATCACACTAAGCCGACATATGAATTCATTGAATAAAGGAGGATAAATCCCGCTAGAATTTGAAATTAAATCTCAAAAATGACCCAAGGAGGACTAAGATTCCCTAGGTGGTGTCTTAGTCCCAAGTCCTAAAAACTTGGGGCATATACACTAAAAAGGGGCCCAATCCAAATATGCCAAAATTAGAGTCCTGAGAGCATTGGGGGACAAAGATGCACTAGGTGGCATTTTAGTCCTGACTCAAAAATCAGGGACACACTAATGGAGTCATTAAATTATCATTTATGCATTAGAGAATTTCGGGATTAACCAAAAAAAGATGTAATTCATAGGGCTTGTGGACACAAAATAGGACCAATTAAGCCATAAAGAAGCATAAATGAGGCAAGGCGGGCCCAAACAAGTGTGAAAATGCAAGGGTATGCATTTTCCTACACTACACATGTATGTGATGATTATGTAGGATGTATGTAATGAGATGTGTGTTGACGATTTATGGATGCAGGATGGTACTACATGGTTATGACATGCGATGCTTATATAAATGCATGTTTTGATATTCATTCTTTATGAAGGGATGCTATCTATGTTTTTGTATTTTCTAATGCAATATGGATGAGCTAATATATTTATGATGATGCCTATGATGCTTCTAATATGATTTTGTATGCAAGATTTTTTTGTGTCACAGGATGCCATCAAGATGGGAATGGAATAAATGTTATTGTGGATGGAATGGATGTTAACATAGAGTTAGTCGAAATGAAAAGGGATTGATATTTTTCTTGATAGATTCTAGGCTTGCATGTTTATCATCATTAGGAATTGAATTATGGAAAATGGAAAATAAACACCATGGTATGGTATAGACCAAGGTGTGCAATTTTATCCCTTTGCAAAAATAGACACATGACAGACAAGGAGTGCAATGACGCGTACTAGGAGCCAAGTTTCCCCAGTCTTTTTATCAAGACAAACCGTAAACAACACTAAAAAAGAAACAGGTCATGATACATCATTGCTCCTCTAAATCCTTCTTGGGACATCCTCAAGGTGGATAGTAACATAACCAAAGATAAATCAATAGAAAGATAAGATCAACTAGACCAACAGAGTCAACAACCATTTAGATCATTTTCCAATGATTGTTTGTTGATAGGATTGATAAGATTGATTTATTAACTGATTGATTGATAATGCTTGGCCTTTGGAAATTTTATGACATTGGATTACAAAATTTTCTTCAAGACGGATTTGATAGGTTTCCCTAGGGGAGTGTAATTATGTCTTAGTGGGTTATTTCTTGGAGGTTTGCATCTTTGGTTATTTTGGACTGCATTCATTGTTTGGTCAAGAACAATTGATGGGTTATTGGATACATTGCATCCCTTAAAAGTAATTGTAGGGCCATCTTTGTTTATCGTCTTTGCATCTACCACCCCATCATTTGTGACATTTTTGTTTTGAGTCCAATATTTGCTTTTATCGTTAGAGGGGTTTTGGGCATTTTGGTTCTTGTTGAAGATCTTGATTTCTCCCTTAGCAATAAGTGTTCTCTCAATGGTAGTTGTATACACCTAAAAATGGTCACATCACACTAGTCTGGTAATTAATTAAATATTTTTAATATTTAATTAAATCTCTGAATTCAATCTACGTATAAATAAATCTAAATAATTTATTTATATTATTCATTCTTTCATTTCGATTAAATAAATAAGTTTATTTAATCACTTTTCTTATCCATTTCTTAATTAATTAAATAAACATTATGATTTATTTATATTAATTATCATATAATCTTGGCTTGAATATTTTATTCAAATAAAGATTAAATATTCTTCTCTTCTAAAAATCCTTTAAATTCCATTCACAATTAAATATTCCAAATATTTAATTAATTCTTCTAAATTCTATTCGCAATTAAATATTCCAAATATTTAATTAATTCTTCTAATGTCCATTCACATCAAATATTTTAAAAATGTTTTAAACCCACATAATACATAAAATTAAATAAATTTATTTATTTAATTTGGATTATTTACAACAACCGTGAAATAATTTTAAAACATAAAATTAACAAATTTCTCTATTTCTGAGCAAAGTTGTTCCTGTGGGTTGAAGACAAACCTCCATTCTTCTCTCCAATCTCCCAAAATTTTATGTCTTCCTCTCAACCTCTCCATCTTTCACCATTCAAAATTACCAGACAATCTCACAGCCATTGATCTTTGCCAGCCAAGCTCTTGCCTATAAAAATCTATAAAAAGGACTGTCATGTCTTTGAAAAATAGAGAAGCTTGCATACAGGAAAACTATAGTCAATCAACCTTCCAGCATCCATAGCCTCTAGAATCATAGCATAGCATAGCTTAGCATATTAGCAATCCATATCATGGCCTATTATCCTCATATCATAGCTTCAAAAACATTCATAATCCAGAGCCCCTGTGAATAATCTACAACCCCTGTGCATATCCACAAACCAACATTTCACTCCACCAGCATATAGGATAGAGAATTATTCTCTCTCTTTGCATACTTGTTCTGCAGGTTGTCATTCTAAGAAGCTTTGCTTACACAATCTGAGAGCACCAACTTCAAGAAAATCACTGGAGATAGAGGACAATGGAACGATTATGAAGAAGCTCTATTTGATTTCTTTGATTTCATTTTATTTAGCTTTCTTTAGTTTAGTGTTGCATTGATGTGTTTTTGTTATCTTATTTTGATACTAACATTTCCCACACACATTTTTGGCGCCCACCATGGGGTTCTTGCCCCAATTTTAACATCTTTTCATAGATTTTTTTGATAGGTTACGGCTGGAAGAGCGTATTAGCGAATCAAGCATGCTTCAGTGCAGTTCACACCTAGTTTAGCACTCTTTAACTCTAATACAACGCCCTTTAAAGATTCCATAGTGCCCTTTAAGGATTTTGTAGCACCCTTTAAAGATTATGTAGCGCCCTTTAAGGATTCCACAGTGCCCTTTACTGATTTTGTAGTGCTCTTTACTGTTTTCATAGAGCATTTCTATTTTAGCGCTCTTGATGTATGTTTTAGCGCATTTTTCTATTTTAGCATAGAATTTGTAAGTCTACAATTGTAATATGTAACTTAAGTAGGATTTGACTAGATCCAATGCGACCACGGCTAGTAAGAGCTTTAAAAAAATAGCCAATCCTCGGATAGTCACTTAATTCAAAATCAAGCAATACTAGGATAGTCACCTCATTTTCTATGTTGGACTAAAAAGAACTCCTTGTCTTTGTGAAGCAATATCTTCACCTAGCATAGAAAACTATTTATTTGGGCTTAAAATTGAACTCTTGCTTGCTATGATTAAACGGTGATAGGCCTATGCTCTCCCCTTAACTGGGTGATCAAAATACCAGACTCATCTATTCTATTTCATGCAATTTTAAGCTTTGTTAAAACCTTTTAGAAGGCCTGCCATAGTGGAAAAAAGTACTCACCCTACGGGAATGACCTAAGTGGGAACAACTAAAGCCAAGTTTTCCAGCCCACTTTAATCAAATGTGGATGGTTGATGAAAATCCCATTTGGCGGTAGTGTGCAAGATAACCATCCCTAAAGCCTTTGTTTTAAAGGTTGGGAGGTCTCCTGAAGGAGTTTATTATTGCCGCATCAAACGAAAACCCTTACTATGAACTTAGTGTAGTATCCAGCCGAAGTCAGTTTCCAAACATCATAATAATCACAGTGTAGGGGAGGGAAGAATCTACCCCCAAGATACTCAGCATATAACTACCAAGGACCGTTTGCTCAGGGGATCCAGTATCCACTTCCGTCACTCTGAGTATGCGCCTAGAAAATAAAAAAACATGGGCGCCCCTTCGAGGGTGACATGACTGTGTGAGTCGACACAGTTCTAAGATGTGGGTTGTTGATTATTATGGTGACCTACCTGAGTACTAAGAGTGAGTCTGTTTACTTTATTTTATCATTGGTTCTTGAAACAACTATTCTACAACTTGCTTGATGTGTCTTCAAAACATTAATTTAGTAAAGATCATCCAAAACTCACAATTACATTGATTACTCTCATGTTAAGAGATTGGAAATCCACAACCTTTGTTAAGAAATCCATTCTCAAACAAATCAAAAAACCAAAGAAACCTCTTAGCTACAAGAAACTATTGAATAAAAGACAATTCTTGTACCAAATTCGAAAGGTTTTAATTAAACATAGAACCTTTATCCATCGATATCATGATTGTGTTAGAGGTTTCACTGATGATTATGCTGTAGAACCACTATACTCACGAGCTTTCTTTCAAAAAGAGCCCTTTCTCAAAGGCACAACCACAGTCAGTGTATTTGTTCTTCTTATATTCCCCAACCTGCAATTGAATATTCTACTCATCTGAATCAATTTCTACAATAGAGAACTCAATCACATTAGGCATTTATCACAAATCCATCTTTTTACGAAGCTATGATCAAACTTCATAAAGTGCAAAATCATTTTTTCTTGATCTTTTGCTTAAATTCCCGCCAACAAGATTTTCATCCTTTCAATTAGGGAAAAACATGAGCTAAAGACTAGAAATATTTTAAGTCATAGAATCTTCATTCTATCCTGACTTTCATAACCATAAAAAATTGCACTATTTCATTCTTTTGATCAAAAGTTTGTAGAATTTGGGGCAAATCTTATGCTTGTTGTCACGAGATCTTGAAAGCATATAGAAAAAGATGAAAGAGAAAGTACCACAAGAAAAATGGGTGATAATAGTGAGAAGGAAGAGAATCCATTTCATATTGAAGAGATAACAGAAGAAAAACTTCATGAAGCAGAGCAGGATCCCCAATTCCATACTTTTATGGAAAGGATTTTAGAACAAAACAAAGAAAGATATTTTCTTTCATTAGCTAATCAAGGAGCTAAGTTACCTTCCAATTTTGATATAGAAGGGATTAAAGAGAATCCTGAAACTCCTAATTATTTTAGTGCCCTTACTCAACAGTTAAAAGAATTACAAGGGAAAATAAAGGAAATGCAAGGGGGTGCAACAAAAAAGTATGTTTTGGATGACATATCTCCTTATCCATTTGATAGGAGTCTCCAAATGATCCCTTTTCCAAAACATTGTGAAATCCCTAAATTTGATACGTACAATGGAAAAACTGATCCCATTGAACATGTGAGGGATTTCCGAAATATGAGTTTAGAATTCGCTTATGAAGATACCTACTTAATGCGATTGTTTCCATGAAGTATGTGTGGACAATCCATGGAGTGGCTTTCCAAGATCACTCCCCCCATCAAAACCTTTGAGGAGTTAATAAATCAGTTTATATCACAATACGCCTACAACATCCAACACCAGATAACCATGCTTGATCTTTGTAAAGTGAAACAAAAAGTAGGGGAATCTTTCACTACTTTTTTGCAAAGATGGAGAAGATTGTTTGCACGATATTCCCACCCTATTCCTGAAAAAGAAAAGATGGATATCTTCATCAATAGCCTAGATCAAGAATTAAGCTACAGGCTTAATCTTCATCATCCTCATAACTTTGAAAAATTGATTGAAAATGCAATCACCATTGAAGGGGCCTTAGTCAAAAGAGGAGTGATAAAACTTGATAATCCAAGTTCATCCAACCATAACAACAATGATAAAAGAAGGTTTTGGAACATAAATAAAAATGTCATCAATGATGGTATAGTGGATGCAAACAATCTACGAACAAGACCATATATCTTCAACCTATCAAGTGCTCCATGAAACAACCAACAAGGAAACAACAATCAACATGGAAAAAAATACAATCAAGAAAGCATGACCAATCAAAACAACAAGGATAATCGTGGTAATTTCAATAACATTCTTGGCAATACCCAAACATCAAATCTACCAAGACCTCCATTCTTTTCAAATCGACAGAATGTTACCACTTTGGGTCAATCTCTTGAGTCTTCTCTTAAGGAGCTTCTTGATAGTAAGGTTATCACCTTACCACCACAAAGATATTATGAGCCATGAATCAAACCACCATCATGGAATGACTCGTATTATTACAATTATCATCAATGTAAAGGTCATAGAAGAAATAACTGTCAAGCCTTGTGAAATCTAGTACAAAATTTAATTAACAATGGCACCATCACAATTGAAGGACATCATACCAATGACAATCATCAAGCATTCAAAGATCCTTTACCAAAATATCAAAAGGGGGAAACATCATATACCAAAGTGAAAAGAATAAATAATGTTGAAGACAACATCATCTGCCACATCTATGTAGATGATCAATGGGTTAATGTTATCAAAATCAAGGAAAAACAAGAATATCAACAAGTTAATGTGACTACAAGAGGACAAGAAAAAGTTGTCCTAAAAGGAAGTTCATCTAAGGCAGCTATTCCTCCTCCAAGTCATTATAATCTAGTTGATCAATTGAGAAAAACATCAGCTCAAATCTCCATTCTTGAACTTCTCAAAATATCTCCCGTACACAAGAATATTTTAGAAGAAGCTCTTGTAGACACAACCGTAGACACTGATCTAGATGTAAACAAATTTCAAGCCATGGTGGGACATTTGTCTTCCCCAACTTGTCTTTCATTCTCTGAAAAAGATGACACTTCCATGACACATCTGCATAATTCATCACTTTATCTTGACGTCATGATCCATAAACACCAAATCAGACGTGTCTTGATAGATGGGGGAGCCGGTTTAAATATTTGTACCCTAAAGCTAATACATGCTTTAGGAATATCAGAAAATTCCATTGATCCACGAAGGAAAATAACTATCAAGGCATATGATGATGAAGAAAGAGCTTCTAAAGGACTAATAATGCTACCTATCAGAGTGGGACCTATTGTGAAAAAAATACTTTTTGTTAGGTTCTAGATCGTGATCTTTCCTATAACATACTTTTGGGTCATCCATGGATTCATGATATGCAGGCAGTACCATCAACGTACCATAAATGCCTCAAGTTTCCATATGATGGACAAGAAATAACAATACAAGCTGACTACAATAACACCCAAACTTGTTCAAATCTTTGAGCAACTCAAGACGTCTTTGTGCCGCACAATAGGGAGGCTCTTACTGCTTCTTCCAATCTACAAGGCCAATTGCAAGAATTGACAAAGAATCTTGACACCAAGCTACATTTAAAAGACAAAGGAGTAGGTGAATATTCGCTATCCCTTTCTAGCTTTCCTCCTTCTCCAAGGTCATATGATCAGCCAACCCTATCAAATCAAAAGATTGCAACAGCCTCTACATCCCAAGCTTCTGTGACAATCACAAAGTTTGATGGACAATTCATTAAAGCTAACACCACCGAGGAAGAAGCTGAAGATAGGGACATCCTAAGTTGGCTATACAAAGATGAATATTAATCTCTCTTGCACATCAAGTTACCTACCGAACAATATGGTAAAGGGTATACTATCATGCAAAGAATGGGCTATGAAGGAAATGGCCATATAGGAAAAAGAAAAGAAGGAATCATTGAGCCAATTCAACCTATTTCAATACATCCAAAAGATAAAATGGGACTTGGATATGGTAAGGATACAAAAGAGTCAACTTCATAGCAAGCACAGCAAACTCAAGAAGGAGAATCAATTTCAGATAAACCCCATGAAGATGTCACTCTACAAAAAATTTATGGATCAGTTTTCCAATTGCAGAATAATTCAGACACTAATTCCAATGAATACGAATGGGATGATGTCTCTGATGATACATTCTTAACAGAGAAAAGGGTGGATGTCATACACAAATTCCCACCCACGTTCTTACAAGGGGAGGGCTCAAAGCCTCCACTTGATTATGTTTTACAAAGCGATCATGACTCAAATGAGGACGATTCAGATTTTAACGAGATTGATAATCGACAGGAGAATACCATCATAGACCTTGTCCATCATGAAAATGACAACTATGTCATGACTTTGACCGCTCAAGACCTTACCCAACCTAATAATCCCATACCTTTAGTCTATCCATAACTTATTGATTGGGACAACGATGCACCTATCAATATCCTTACATTTCATGATGATGAGGATATTGTAAATTTCCTTTGTTCATCTAATCAAGAAAACAAGTGTTCCATCGAAGAATCTCATACTCAAGATTTTGATAGGGAGGGTGTCAAGTATCTTAGCTGCAAAATAAATGAAATAAAAGATGGATCTATCGGTGAAAACCAAAAAATAGTAGTGGTAGATAACAACACGAGAAAAATAAAGAGCAAATCTGACGGTGAAAACCTTTTTGAGGCACTAAAGGATGAGAAACTTGAAACTCTTCCCAAATATTGTCAAGAAAGATCTTCTATTTTGATTGAGCCCACAGAATCAATCAACATAAGTACAGTAGAGCAGCCAAAAATCTTGCAACTTGTAGCATCATTAATAGTGGAAGTACTGAAATTCATAGAGTTCTTGAAGGAGAATCAAATCAATTTCACTTGGTCATATGCCAATATGCCAGGGTTAGATCCTAATCTGATAATGCATCATTTATCTATAAATATAGGGGCAAAACCTGTGAATAAAAAACTAAGAAAAATGCATCCACATGTTGCATTATTGGTTAAAGAAGAGTTAAAGAAGCTTTTAGATGTTGGATTCATTCAATCTATTGACTATGCAAAATGGATCTCCAATATCGTACCTATTTCAAAGCTGGATGGAAGGATTAGAATTTGTACAGATTTCAGAGATTTTAATAAAGCATGTCCTAAAGATGACTTCCCTTTGCCAAACATATATATGATTGTTGATTTAACTATTGGCCATGCAATGTATTCATTAATGGATGGATTTTCAGGATACAACCAGATAAAGATTGCACTAGAGGATCAAGATAAAATAGTGTTCACATGCCCTTAGGGTACCTATTGTTGGAATGTCATGCCATTTGGGCTTAAAAATGCAGGAGCGACTTATCAAAGAGCAATGACAACCATTTTCCATGACATGATGCACACCTTCATGGAAGACTATGTGGATGACTTATTGGCCAAATCCAACACAAGAGAAGGACATCTAGAAATCTTGTCAAAGATTTTTATCAGAATGGAGAAGTTCAATGTTCAACTCAATCCAAAGAAATGTTTCTTCGGCGTTAAATTTGGAAAACTCCTGGGATACATTATTTTAGAAAAGGGCATAGAGGTTGATCCAGGAAAAGTACAAGGTATAATGGACATGCCGCCACCATGAAATATCAGTTAGCTCTGATCACTGCAAGGATGACTACAATCCATCAGGAGGTTTATAGCTCAACTGGTAGACAAAAGCTTACCATTTACACATATAGTGCATAAAAATGTCCCATTCAAATGGGAGGAAAAGTGTGAAGAAACATTTAATCAGATCAAGCAATATCTCATGAATACACCAGTCCTAATTCCACCAGTTCCAGGAAAGCCGCTCATACTCTATATTTCAGCAATAGAAGTATCTTTGGGAGTGTTACTAGCACAGGAGGATTCTACAGGCAAAGAAAGGGCTATATTCTATATCACCAGAACTTTAACAAGTCATGAACTAAACTACACTTTCATTGAAAAAGCTTTCCTAGTAGTAGTGTTTGCTTCTAAAAAGTTGTGCCACTATATGTTGGCTCATACAATTAAGCTGATAACCAAAATTGATCCACTAAAATACCTCTTAAGCAAAGCTACCTTAATGGGAAGACTTGCAAAATGGGTAATGATCTTAAGTGAGTTTGACATGTTCACTATGTAGATCGAAGAGCTATAAAAGGACAGGTCATTGTAGATCAGTTGGCCGAAGCACCTTTACAAGAAGAAAACCCAATGCACATTGAATTTCCTGATGCAAATGTCTTCACAGCAACAATTAAGAAATCATGGACATTGTACTTTGATGGATCTTACACGCAACATGGCTTGGGGGCAGGGATTATTTTTGTTACACCTGAAGGACATACCATCCCAAAATCATATTGGTTGATGTTTCCCTGCACAAATAACATAGTTGAATATGAAGCATTGCTCACAGGAATGAAGATAGCATTGGACTGGTAGATTAGAGAGTTGCAAGTCTACGGTGATTCACAACTTGTCATTAATCAAATCAATAATGATTATCAGACTAAAGATGATAAGCTGCTACCTTACAAGAACATGGTGGACAATTTTAAAAAGTATTTTTGTGGCAATCAAGTTTTCACAAATCCCAAGGATTGATAATAAAGATGCAGATGCAATGGCTACTACTGCTTCTTTGTTACAATGATTAGAAAATAAAACGTGGTACGAATTCTTGGTGGAACAATTGTTTTCTCCCGCCTATGATAATCCTGACACCCAAGTCATATGCCATTTAACTAGTTCTGATTCACCTTTATATGGCAAGATTTATACCTATCTAAAAAATAAAATCTTATCTCCAGACTTATCCCGAAACCAAAAAAGGAATTTCATACAGCAATCATCCCGTTATACCTTGATCGCCGATATCCTTTACCGACATGGTCTTGATGGTATGCTCCTTCGATGTCTTGAATGTGACAAATCTGAACAAGCCTTACAAGAGGTTTATGGTGGTATTTGTGGAACTCATTCAAGTGGTTTAACCTTAGCCAAGAAACTTGTTAGAATGGGATATTATTGGCCTACCATGGAGAGAGAATCTTTTACTTTTGTCAAGAAGTGTTCTAAATGCTAGATCCATGGGAATTTTATTCATGCACCTACACAGGAACTGTAGCCTTTCACTCTGACATGGCCTTTTTCTTAGTGGGAACTAGATCTTGTTGGAAAAATTCATCCTTCATCATCAAATGGGCATAAATTCATCATCATAGCTATAGATTATTTTACAAAATGGATCGAAGATGTTCCTTTGATGACCGTGACCAGTAAACAAATCTCTTCATTTATCTTGAATTGCATCATCTGTCAATATGGAATTCCTAATTCTATCATCACTTCTAATGGGAGGCCTTTCAAGAATCAGGATGTTGACGAACTTTGTGAAAGATTTCACATCCAACACAAGTTGTCTACACCTTACTATCCACAAGGAAATGGTCAAGTAGAAGCTTCAAACAAAACAGAATCTTGAAGATCTTGAAGAAGATGGTAAATGATGCCGGTGGTGATTGGCATGTCTAGTTAAATCTAGCTTTGTGGGCATATAGAACCAACATTTTCACACCAACATGAGCTACCCCATATGCCTTGGTATATGGAGCTGAAGTGATCTTACCATTAGAGGTTGAAATACCTTCACTTAGGGTCTCATTGAAAGGATTGATAATGATGAAGACTACCGAGTATCTCATCTGTAAGAGCTAGAACTATTAGATGAAAGATGTCAACATGCAGCTGATCATTTGAAGGGTTATCAACAAGTTGTCCCGTAGCTATAATCACAGAGTTAAACGATGGACATTTCAAGTAGGTGATTTAGTCTTGAAATAAAATCCACACAATCAGCAAGATAGAGAAAAGAAAGGAAAATTTGAACCAAATTGGCTTGGTCCATTTGTCATCATTGCAACATACGGTTCTGGAGCATATCAGTTATCTATGTCAGAAGGGGACCTGTTTGAAGAACCGATCAATAGCATTCATTTGAAGATGTTCTATGTATGAATCATAAAAATCATAAAAAGTCCTAAAAAAATACATAAAAATCAAAAAGCGTCCTGAAAAAAATACATAAAAATTAGGAAAAAATAGAAAAAAACAAAAAAAAATCACATGATATAAAAAAATGCAATGAAAACAAGTGGTGAAAACCTGGAAAATAGGTGCTACTTGTGATCAAAATGGGCTCCTCTATCTATTAGCTTATTTCTTCCATTCACTTTACGACATCATCTATCCATATCTATCATTTGTACATATCTATCATATCCATATCATGCAACAAGAATCTCTATGTTTCATCATGGCTTGATGAAATTTGCACCTATCCATAATATTTAGGTTGTGTTTACACTGGGGGCAGAACCATAGACTAAACAAGAAAGGGGCAACGAGATTTTAGAACATCACAAACGGACAAATGACAGTTTGACAAAACGCAACATACATTGACACATCAAATCAACCACAACACCAAAAAAATCACTCAATGCCAATGAAATCAAACAACATGGTCAAAAACAACGTTAATCAAAACACAAACATCAATGTTGATAACCAAGTTGGATGATCTTAATCTGAATAATGTTTGAAATACTTTAGGAAAATTTTGAATTGTTGGTTGATTTTCTATCATATCTCTAGAGCAATTTGATGATGTATTGAACTAGAAAAGCAAGGAAGGAGTATGTTTTTTCTTTGTTTGTTGTTTGTGAGTGAATCATTAGTACTATGCAAATTGGTCGCGAGACATGCTCTACTAAGTATCATTGATGACATTTCAGAATTTGCATGGGAAATGGGTTAACTCATGTCTTTTTATGCAAGTGATACTTAGGTCATCTCGGTTCAATTATACCTAGATGCTTGTATTATCTTGCTATATCAAAATTCATGAAAGCAATACTCAGGCCATCACTGGTGCTAACATACCCTTTGATGCTTGCATTAACTTTCAACATTTCAATGCTCTTTGATGACACAAAAAGCACAAATAAGCTCTCAGATTGGAAATATTGTATAGATACCTTGCATGGTTAGTATAGATTACATTCATTTTAGAATCTGCATTTTGCATTTATAGATTTTTTCTAAAAAAATTGGCAAAGTATCAAAGTTTCATATCTTTCCAATAAATGACTAAGTACATTTTGACATTCACAAAAATATCATCACATACATTTTTCATACATATTTGCATCAGAAAATCATAAAAAAAAATATATATACATCACAATCAAAAAGAAAATCATGGGCATTCATAAATTGTACCATCCATCATTTCACATTCATATTCATAAAATCATTCATCAATAGATTGCAATCATATCATAACTTTGCACTTTCATTTTCATATCTAAAAATCATGCATATATATACATCATAAGCATTAACATCGTGAAACCATCACATAAAACATCATGCATATAGAAAATAGACACATTCATCACATAAGGAATCAATCGCTACATATCATATATCTCATAAATGAATGTCAAATGCACAAAAGATGTCAACTATGCATGACATAACATCATCAAAAATGGGATCATATCAATGTGTATATAGATGTCTCAACAGAGTATCAATAAGACATATAAGACATCATGTAAAAAGCACTACAAAGTGCTATCCTCTAATGTTGTTGGTCTGGGACCTGCCCCACCTGTACCTGATGGACCTGCTCCACCTGCTCCTGATGACCCTTCTGGAGGTAATGGTTGAGATACACCCCTGCTAGTAGCCCAAGATCGACTATGTGTAGACCGAGACTATGTATAACTCATTCTCCACTCGGGTGGCACTGCATCATGATACCTGATCCTATAGAACTATGCCTCCCTGGTGGCCCTGGTCACCTCTCTCATCATGTCACCAATCAAGGTACCTACTGCTGCTCTCTGCAGACTATCAGCTAGGGCCATGGTCTGCTCACCCTGCCATCTGGCTGTATCTCTCTTAGTTGTCACTATCGTCAATTGTCCCTATAGTTGTGTAACCAAGGCCTATGCCTATGCTAACTGACCCTGTAAGCTCTGCCACCACCTCTGCCACCACCTCTGCCACCACCTCTACTACTACCTCTACCATCTCCTCCACCACTATCACCCCCACTCTCCTCATCACTGCTATCTCCATCCCCATCTGACTCATCATCATCATCCTCCTTGGAGTCATCACCCTCTTCAAAGCTACCTCCCGTTGTCACCTATGTCCTCCTATATGTGGTCTCTGCTCTGCAACTGGAGCGGCAAGCTCATCAGGATCAAATAATCATGGCATAGGATGTTCCAACACATACTGACCATACTCTGGAGTCATCCCCCCGTCAAGAATATCAGCTCTATAGTCCCATATCTGTACTCCCAAACTGGTGAACTCTGCCACTGTTGCATCATATGCAATCTGTGGACCCCACATTGTAACCTCTTGCTGCCGACATGCATAAATAGAAGAATCATGTGGCATACCCTAAGGCCGACCATATAGTTTCCACACCCGACCAAGAAGAAACCTCTCAATAATCCTAGGAGTATGACCAATCAGATATCTGGCGGTAAATACATAGGGCATCTCCCTAGCATCCTCTGGCCATGCCTCACAATCTACATAGGGCCACTAGCATACTGTATCGAGATCATCCAGAAGATGCTACCAATGATCCAATTTTCCCAGCCTCAGCTAAGCAATGACATCGGTATATCTGAAACTATACGGTCAACCGACATGCCGTCATCCATGAGTCAATGGTTGCATAACAGAAAAATTCTCCCATGCCCATATCTATAAAAGTGAACAACCAACAGCTAAACTTCGGCCTCGACCGTACACAACATGGTGTAGCTCATCATATAAATGTGCAAGCATGCACGATCCCCAAGCATATTGTGTATCCTAGATCACCATACTCTCAAGTACACGACCCCACCCAACTGTAAAACCCTTCGACCTATGGTTGAGGCACAAAACACCTCCAATGAAGCCTGCAAGTATAGATGGTAAGGGCGCATATGAATCCGTCATCTCTACCCATGAGATATAATATCCTGCAATATGATCATCTCTAAATATCCATCTCAAAGCATCAGTACCTCTCGCCTCCTGGCCATCAAATCTCACTATCTTACCCATCACTGGAATCTTCAAGATGCGATACACATCCTCAGGAGTCACGGTAATCTCTCATGTCAGAAAATGAAAGGTGTTCGTGTCGTTGTGCTATCTCTCCACAAGTGTTGTCAATAAGGCTCTGTTGAGATGCACCTTAGGCATCTCAAGTAACAAGATCAATCTGCATGCCTCGATCACATCTCTATCCGCCTATACAAGCTGTGGAATCAATCTCCATGTCTTCAGGAATTTCTCTCGTAACTGCAAGACACTCAATCTCTCCTGTTGAATAGGAAGAATCATCAAGTCAAAGCAAAATCAATATCGATTCATCAAGACAAATCAATCAAATCTGAATATCAACAAACTATTTTGTTTTTCATTTTCATCAAAGCAAATTTATCAAAATCTTGTTTGTTTTTAACAACTTTAGAAGCAAACTTATCAACAAATTATTTTGTTTTTCATTTTCATGAAAACAAATTTATCAAAATCCTGTTTGTTTTTAACAACCTTAGAAGCAAACTTATCAACGAAAACTATTTTGTTTTTCATTTTCATGAAAACAAATTTATCAAAATCTTGTTTGTTTTTAACAACCTTAGAAGCAAACCTATCAACAACTATTTGTTTTTAACAACTTTAAAAGCAAATTTATCAGCTATTATTTATTTTCCAACAACCTTGGGAACAAATTAATCACACAAAACATCATCAAATCAGGACAACGCAATACGCAAACAATCAATACAAGGTCATGCATTGTCCAATTGGTAATGGGTGCTACAAAAAAACTAAAGGGTGCTAAAAGAATGCATGAAGGTCCATAAATGTTGGAAAATGTGCCCTCAAGGGAAAATTTTCAAATAACAAAAGTTTAACGGGGTACATACCGTGGGTCCATAGTGTGTCAGCCGTTGATGTCATTGGATGCACTCAAAATGGTGCTGGTGGGTAGGATGTGCCATCTTTCTCACTCCAGAGCTCAAAAATTTCAATTTTTACTAGGTTAAAATGGGAAAATGACATGGAAAATGACATTTTTAACCTATTTCAAGGCAAAATTGGGGCATTTTATCACATTCTATCATTACAGGGGAAATTTAGGTCATCAATTTTTCATCTCACATATTTCCACGTCAATTTCTTCACAGCATCATTTTCGAACGATGAATTGACATTTTAAAAATCATAAAAATCGAAAAATTCCACCAAATCTAAAAATTCAAAAAAGTTTTCACAAAAATAAAAAATCTTCTCGATTCATTGTCTGAGGGGGCATATACCTATCAAACATTCGACAATCAACATCTGGGGCAAATTTCAAAATTCTTTGAACTAATGCGTAAAACACATCACTTCAAAGAGGGGCAAAATGTATACACCTAAAAATGGTCACATCACAATAGTTTGGTAATTAATTAAATATTTTTAATATTTAATTAAATCTCTGAATTCAATCTACGTATAAATAAATTTTCTTAATTAATTAAATAAACATTATGATTTATTTACATTAATTATCATATAATCTTGGCTTGAATATTTTATTCAAATAAAGATTAAATATTCTTCTCTTCTAAAAATCCTTTAAATTCCATTCACAATTAAATATTCCAAATATTTAATTAATTCTTCTAAAGTCTATTCGCAATTAAATATTCCAAATATTTAATTAATTCTTCTAATGTCCATTCACATCAAATATTTTAAAAATGTTTTAAACCCACATAATACATAAAATTAAATAAATTTATTTAATTAATTTGGATTATCTACAACAACCGTGAAATAACTTTAACACTTAAAATTAACAAATTTCTCTGTTTTTGAGCAAAGTTGTTCCCGTGGGTTGAAGACAAACCTCCATTCTTCTCTCCAACCTCCCAACATTTTCCATCTTCCTCTTAACCTCTCCATCTTTCACCATTCAAAATTACCTGACAATCTCACAGCCATTGATCTTTGCCAGCCAGGCTCTTGCCTATAAAAATCTATAAAAAGGACTGTCAGGTCTTTGAAAAAGAGAGAAGCTTGCATACAGGAAAACTATAGTCAATCAGCCTTCCAACATCCATATATAGCCTCTAGAATCATAGCATAGCTTAGCATATTAGCAATCCATATTATGGCCTATCATCCTCATATCATAGCTTCAAAAGCATTCATAATCCACAGCCCTTGTGCATAATCTACAGCCCCTGTGTGTATCCACAAACCAACATTTCACTCCACTAGCATATAGGATAGAGAAGTATTCTCTCTCTTTGCATACTCATTCTGCAGTTTGTCATTCTGAGAAGCTTTTCTTACACAATCTGAGAGCAGCAGCTTCAAGCAAATCACTGGAGACAGAGGACAATGGAACGATTCTGAAGAAGCTCTATTTGATTTCTTTGATTTCATTTTATTTAGATTTCTTTAGTTTAATGTTACATTGGTGTTTTTTTGTTATCTTATTTTGATACTAACATTTCCCACACACAATAGTACCTTTCTCAACAAGGTCAGAAAATGTGGTACAATAATGGATTTGTAGTTGGTGTTTCAATTTCGTGATTAAGTTTTCAAAAAAAATGTGTACTAACTATTTTTTTTAGTATTTGACAAGGACATTTTCTAGCCATGCTTCTCCACCCCTGAAAGAAATATATAAAGGTTTCTCCTTCTTTTTTGTCTTGACACAATGTTGCTAAGATTATATCATTTTCAATGTTGTAGGAGAAATGTGTCACAAACTTGTCAGCTAACCCACTCCATGTTTGTATTCTTGAGGGTAAGTTGGAAAACCACTCAAGTGCTTGTCCTACAAGACTAGAACTTGGAAATAATCTCATTAAGTAGGTATGCTCAAATGAAATATCTATGCAAGCAATATGGAACTCCTTCACGTGTTCTATTAGACTTCCCCTCCCTCTATATTTGTTGAAATTTGGGATAGTGTAATTGTGAGGGAAGCATATATATGCTTTTATCGAAAGGATATGGGAATAGTTCTTCCACATAGTAGGTTTTATTTGTTCATGATACTTGCATATTGGAAATTTGTTGTTGTAGTGCATGCATTTGATGTGCCAAGACTTCTATGGAAGACAATGATGTGTTTGTAGCATTAGTAATCACATTATGATATGGATGACCCATGTTTGAGGTGATGTTTTTCAATCCAATATTTGGGATGGAAAAATTAAGGTTAGTGCCAAATGAGTGTGATGAAGATGGATTTTGGTTTTGGATGTTAGGAGTGAAAATTGGATTTTGGTTGATGTGTGGAGTGTGTGATGTGAATGAGGGATTGATATTGGATTGGTATTGTAATGGGTTTTGATTTTTCTTGACCATGAGGGTTTTGATTACCATGTTGTTGAGAGGATCTTGGTTTGTTATTTTATGGAGAAATGCTTGAATTAAGACCTTGTTGAGACGTGTTGGTGTTTTGGTTTTCTCCCAAGTTTAAACTGATGTTTGGTGTAACACTTGTCATTAGAGTTTGTGTCTTAGGAGCACTAATGAAAACCTTTCACAGCTTGGGTGGATTTGTGTTTGACGTGTTTTGACCCATGGTGTTGGTAAATGTTGGTGTGACTTGGGATGAAGATGTTGCAAAAAGGTTAGAGGATGGATTCCCTACAGTATGAGATGATGAGGCAAACAGACCAATAAATGTGTTTTTAGGTGGTTGGGACATAGGTTGGGTACCTTGTGCTCCAAATATTGGTGCGGGGGTCACATTGACTGTCGTAGTGTTTTGAGTTATTCCCCCTAGGTAATGGAAACGTAGCATGTACTTGTGAAGTAGAAAGGTTGGAAGAAGATCTGTGATATGTCCTTGGTCTTGTGTGACACCAATTGTTTATGATTTTGAAAGCATGTTGACATCAAAACCTGGAGGGAGTCTGGTTCCACTTTGTAGAAGTTTCATGAGATATCATAGGGGATCTACTGCTACTATATCATCTACAATGAATGCTACTCTAGGGTCTTGGGCAGCTACTTTAATTTCCTCTTAGGTTAAGTGTCTTTGGACCTCTTGTAATGTAAAATTCTCAAAAGGATTTGGAAATTTACATCGTGACTTGGATGAATCATTTGAGGAAGAAGACCCAAAATTCATGTTGCTATTTGGATTAAAGTAGGGATCTTCATTTGTGTAGTCCATATCTTTTCTCTTCCTTTGTAACCTAGTTTGGACCATATAAGACTTGCAGCTTGGTGAGGTATATGCAATCTAAGGGATGGCAATGAGACTAGGCTATGTTTTTAGGAATTTTTGAGATATAAGAATTCCAAAGGGTAATGCACTTATGAACAAGATTAGGATGCAATAGTGACAATAGGTGCAATAAAGGTAAGGCAATGTCACTCTGACCAAAGTCTATGGTGTGACTAAATCTAAGATATGCAAGGATGCAAATGGGAGCTATGACCAAAGATATGGTATGACCAAAGCTATGATGTGAGACTAAGACTAAAGGATGGATAATGAGACTATAGGTATGCACCTTTGGAATTAAGAGAAGGATGCTAAGCAAGCTATGATGGCTCAAGGTAACAAATTTGATTGTCAAGACCTTAAAAGGACAAAAGCTAAGAGGTGATGATGATTTGACAAAGTGAACCTTAAACTAGACTCATTATTTTTAAGGCCCAACTTAGATGATGATGATTGATAGATAAAAGGAAAAGGTCAAGGAAAATCTAGATATGTGGTAATGAGCTGATCAAAGGTATGGTAAGCTTCCTAGTTTGAAATCTAAAAGTTGTATGCAACTAAGAATGACCTAGGACTGACTAAGCAATACAAGGATGGAAAACTAAGGAGTGCAAAGCAACCTAAGTGAATGCAATGAAATGGATGGACTGGATTGAGAAAGTCTATGATCTAAAGATATGGTTACTACTAATATTTAGCTTTTGGATTCAACTGTGTCAATTTTTTTGTCAATGTTTCAGATCACACTCATTTTTTTTCCTCTTCCTAATGATGGATCACTGAGTGTGATCCAAAATGTCAACAAAAAAATTGACAGTTGAATCCAAAAGCTAAATATTAGTAACGTCATGGACTATGGAAAACTCATACCAATGATATGGTTACTGTCAGGAATTGATTAAGAACGAGGATACACATGAATTTCCCCAAAAAATTTAGAACTATCAATTGCATCTCTCTCTTTCATAGTTGTGGGGTACTATCTCAGCAAATGCAGCTCACTATTTGACAAATGTGGTTTACTATCATTCAAATGTTGTGTATTGTTTTTTGGAAAATACAGTGCACTGCCTATCAAATGCAGTGCACTATCTGTCAAATGTGTATAATATGTTTTGGCCCTAAGTTGAATGATTTCATGTGGATTTTCATTTTGGGAAATTGTGAAATGTGATAGAAAACACAACAAACCCTTAGAAAATAGATTTTGCCTAATTTTTTACTTTGTTGACTTAAAGGTAGGAAATGATTTTGTAAGTTTTCTTTCATAAAACTTGTTAGACCATGGTTCACAATCAATGAAGACAAGCACAACCTAAGGAATAAAGGTATGCTTCTTCATAGTAGGTTTACCTCACCCCCAAAAGAGTGATATAATCTGAGAATATGGAGGGGTCGAATAGGGTATACCAAGGTCATGTACCACCTTGATACCCTTGGATTTATGAAAGAGAATGAGCACTTAAGCCTTATGCCTCAACCATAGACTGCACATGGTAAGTAACTTCTGGGATGTTCAATGTTATTCCCATGCACCACTATGAAAAAATGTTTCAAACAAGATAGTTGGCCTCTAAAAACAAGAGTTTCTAATGACTCGGTGAACAATGTTGGTACACTATTGGTACAATGTCAAATGTGAGACACTAAAGCCTCTAGCCAACAGATTGAGGTCTACACACCCTCAACAATATTGACACACGTGGTGTATATCACTGGATATGATTACTTTCACCTTCACCCCTTTGATATAGCCTACCCAAAAAAATGTGCTTTGGGTCATTCCCAATGAGTTCTCTGTTAGGATGTGTCTCAAAGGTAGGTCTACTAAAATATTTCTATGTGTTTCTCTTACACCCAAGGTCGTACAAAGCACAAGGGGAGAGGATACACACACAACACTCTTGGGATTAACACATTGTGCAAAAGCTCCAAACATGGAAGACACTTATTCTTTTTAATTCCAAATCCAATGTTCCTACTTTAAAAAACAAAGACACACATGACATTGCAAGAACATGGATTAGTAGTCTAGATATCAATGTCTTCTCCCAATAAACATCGCATGCTACAAATCAAATATTAGTAACACCAAAACCCTATGTCCTAAGGAATGAAAAAGGCAAAAAAATAAATAAATCTAGATTTATACCCTTTTATCAAAAACAAACAGTTGCATCGCTTTGTATCACAAATGCGGTGGACTGTCTCATGCAAATGCGTTGAACTGGATTGCAATTGTGGCATACGATTTGGTGATTTTGGTGGACTATCATGCACATGTGTCACGCTATTTAACACATATGGCGCACAATCTGAAAGCTACAAAACAACCAAATTTGGAAATTTTTTGAAAATATATTGATAGAAACTATGCAATTAATCTATCAAGATGTCAAAATAGAAACTAGAAACCAGAAAAATGATAGAAAACCACAAAAATAGAGTGATTTGATGATATTTCCCTGAAATGAACAAATGCAGTGCTCTATGCAACATATGCAGCACAAAAATCTATGTATGTGTTGTGTCATACAACAAATGCATCACTGTGTACTGTGATTGCATCATGGGTAAGTGCACCAAGATGGTTCCCAAAAAGGGGGCTTAAGTGATCACTTTTTTTTCTGAAATCAGGAAATGTTGACCTTGGACGTGAAATTGAGGATAGTTACACTCAAAATTTTGAGATGGAACAAAAACAAGGATCGAAGTGCTCTGAGTCTACTTTCTAAACTACTAATTTATTTTGAAAATGGTTGAGATTAAGGGGTTCAAAAGAGGGATGTATAGAAATTGGTGTTGTTTTTGTCAGAAAAACATAACATAGCAACTCTTGTACGACCTGAGCACGGTGAAATTTTTTGTAGTATTTTTAAAATCACTATAGTCAGAAGTTAGCTAATAGAATCTAGTTGGTGCACAATTTTTCTGATAATTTTTTAATGAATATTTGATTTTTTACTAATTTTCTAAGTGCGCACTTCCTGAAAAGTAGAATTTTGGCCGTGCTCCCCCTACAAATTTTTGAAAATAATTGATTTTTTTTTAAATTTGTAGAATGGAGTCTAGTTTCTAAAAATGTAATTTATTTGAAATTTTGATGAATGATTAATTTATAACAAAAAAAATACTAAACACTGCTTTTTGGCAAAAACAGACATACAAACAAAAGAAATTATGGATGAAAGGCTTAACATTGTCGAAAAGTGAAAAAAATTACATCATTGGATAGCTAAGAGAGAACCTAACATTACCCATATTTTTTATTTTGTCAATATTGAACTAGATGCAATCTTGATGGTGAGCACAAACCCGATTATGTGAAAAATTGTAGAATTTGCAAAAACATGTCTCTGGCCTTGTTGGGAATGCCCTCCAAGCCTTTGGGTTGGTATTCCAAGGCAAATAATTTCACTTTTTTCTTCTTTTTTTAAACGCGAAATAATGTGAGCGCATTTTTTAAAAAAAGTTCATAAGTGGCCAAAAAATTGGTACCCAAATTCATGCACCCGCCCTCATATTATCATGTGAATGCATCATATTGTCATGTGAATGTGTCATTCCACCTTTCAAATGCATTTCAGACCTGAAAAACTCAAAATTTCTCACAAATTTCTTCAAATCCGATTAGTTCACATTGGTTTCACCAATGTAGAATAGGTTAAAATCAAGGAATAAAGCATGAATCAATAGTATCAACCACCAACTACCTAAAAATCAAGCCCTAAAGACCCTAATCCAACAATGAAGCACAAATGAACATACAAACATAAATAACAAAGCAATATTACCATAATTCCTATGCATGGTTGAATCACCTTCATTGCTCTTCTCCATTTTTCTTTATATGCTAGCTTGCCCTCGTATTTGTAGTATTCAAGAATAAGCCTAGTGATAGTGATAGCAAAATATCAAAGATAGTGGTTGTAGTCTTGAAATGAAAGGGATAGGTCTCTTTTATAGAAAACCAAATTTGAATGAATGGCTAGGATTAAATGATGATCAATGGATGAGATTTCTTTGACAAGCAAGGAAATATGGTTAGGGAAAAAATGGGGTTTAGTTAAGGATGGATGGTGGAGATTAAAAGGTAATAAAACCTTATCAAAGGTGGAGGTTAATTGAGATCAAAGAGGAGATTGGAATAGAAAATGAGGTTGTTGGAGTAAATTAAATAATTATTTAATTTAGGAGGGAAAGTGAATAATTAAATAATTTAAGCAACTATTTAATTAAAGAGGAAGAGGGAAAATTTGACTTTTAATTAAAATAAATATTTAATTAAAAAGTGGAGGAAAAGGACAAATTAGTAAATAATTAAAACAATTATTTAATAGTGGAGGGAAAAGTGAGAAATAATTAAATAAATAAGATTTATTTAATTGTGGAAGAAAAGGCTAATGAACAATTAAATAATTAAAATAATTATTTAATCATAGAAGGAAAATGATAATAAATAATTAAATAAATGAAAATTTATTTAATTTTAGAGTGAAAGGATTAATTAGTGATGTAATTAAGTAAATATTAATTATTTAATTAATCAAAGGAAGAATAGAAAAGGGAAAATGAATTAATTAAATATTTAATTAATATCTAAGAATATCACTTTTGACATAATCAAATAATTAAAAATTATAATATGATTTTGCAGGGAAGAAGGGGAATTTATGTGAAAAATGGTGTTCATAGGCTTAGGACATTTTTTAGTGTTTACAGGTTTATTTGATTTGTGATGGTGTCAACATTCATCAACATGGCTTCCAATGCTAAGGCAAGGGATTGGTGATGCTCTTTTGATATTGAACCCCTCAATTTTGAAACTAATTCATGAATTGCAACTTTGTTTTGCTCTAGATGCCCTAAGAACTCTTCTTGGCTTTATCCAAGGTTTTTTGGAAGGGTAGGAAGAGGGTCAGGCATCGTATGTTTTTCCTCAGGAAATTCATCATTTAAATTTGCTTGTGGCTTGGGGTTTACATGATCTATTATATAATTAAAAAAAACCATGAAATTAATAAAAAATAATCCATTGTTCCTAATGCAAACAAAACTTAAATCAAATGAAAAAAAATCACTTACCTCTTTTCCAACATGGCTTTGTGAAGCAAGATTGGAAAGGGAAAAACACATTCACGTTATGCTTAGTTTAGGGAAGGAAAACAACTGTAGAAAACACAGGTCACAGGTGAGAAAAATGGACAGTCTTTTTTCTTTTTTTTAACTTTATTGAGAATAATATGTATGTGTTTTTCTTTCCTTGAAACATGTACGTGTTTGGCTTTCATAAGAACACATATGTGTTATGATCTGGTAATAACACGTACACATTTTTTTTAATAATAATGTGTGCACATTATTTTTTTAAATAACGTGATCGTGTTATGGCTTGGATTTTTTGATCCATAACACGATCGTGTTATTTGAATTTCTTAAAATCACAAACACATTTTGTTCATTTTTGGGTATTTGGCCACTTTTTTGTGCTCCATCTTAGTGCACATGCCTAGGACATAAATTAGTATATGTTACTAAGTGTGGTATCCATGTTTGGATGAGTTAGGATGGTTGTCCTAATCTTTATGTATGTGATCCCAACTTGAGTTGCTATTTTATTATCTCTTTTATGAGTTAAACATATTTCATTTTGTGATGATACGCACGAATAATTATATGTGGAAGTGCAATACATGCTTCTCTTCACCATGGGTCTTGTTCAAGACCCTAAGTACCTTGGTTATCTATAAGGTACCAAGATTAGATTGGGTTGAGAGGAATCAAGTATCTTATGGGTGATTTCATTCAACATCACTTTGCCTACTTCAATCTTCAACACATTTAAATATCACCATCATGTTAGATATGATTTCATAAGGAAAAGTTAGATCTTCTTGCCATGGATTCACAATACATGGAGTCTAAGTGCTCTTGATGAGGTGGGGCTTCACAAGTGGTTTCCTATGGGTGTAGTGCCCATTAATCACTATTTCCAGGAGATCTCTATTGAATATTTGTTGCCAACTTATGATGTACATCATATCCACTAGATGATGTCATACTTGTGTATGGGACATTGTAATATTTTGGGGAGTTGAATCTTGATGTGGTATGAGAAATTAGGATATTTTAGTATGTTTGTTTTTTGTACTTGTTTTGCAAGTGTTTGTCTTTTGTACTTGTTTTAGGTGTGTGTTGTGTATTTGATTTATGTGTGAGGAAAGTTATAAATTTGATTTACCTAGGTGTGGATTGTATGTTTATGTATGTTATTGGTTTGGTGTGTTAATATGTTTGAATTGTTATTATATATGTTGGTGTATATGTTGTGCTAAGGCTAAGATCCATGCAATATGGGTTGTACATTATCCTACCTTAGCATGTGTTCTTAGTTAGACATATGTCATCACTTGAATTGAGCTTTAATAGTATGGGATTCACCTCTAAATCAATACCTTATCATGTGCATGCATACTGGGGATATCAAAATAACCAAAATGTGACCACATATATTGTTATAGTATCGGGAAAAGGGGATAATTTAATTAATGTAGTAGCATGAAAATATCGAGGGTTGGGATGCATGCGTGGAATTGAGATAGGGATTTTATGTGGTATTCCAAATCCTCCATAGATCACATTGTGTAGGTCAATTATAGGAATTTCTATTTGCTATATTGGTCTTGTCAAGGTCATGAAGTTTTCTTTTTTACACCACAAAGTCTTATATTGTGTCAAAGCCTCAAAATACCAAGGGTGCATGCTTAAACCCTAATCTTATAAAAATGAAAAAAAAAATGTTCAAACCAAGGTCGTGTAAGTTAAAGGAAATGATATCCATTTTTAAAAAAATAGATTGTGGAAACCTTTTTTTTAAATCACATGGCCCTACCCATTATAATTTAGATTAATATGTATGATATAATTGAAATTTTTGTTATTATATATACTTACTATTAGAGTTGGTGTGGCAAGGGTTTGGAGGTTGAGGTATATAAGTGTTGTTAAGTTCAATCTGTTTATAGAATAACATATTTGTAATAGCTCGTCCAAGTTTTCTATGTTGAGGCTATAATGCACAAGATGCCAAACAAAACTAGTCTAAGTTAGATGTAGTTGTGGACAATTCCCTTGGTTGATAAGATAAATATAATAAGAGGATAGAAATTGTAACAAAAAAAATGTACATGGGATACCTAATGAAATAAGGAGATATTTTAATTACTTTATTGTGTGAAGAGGGCTACTAAAAACATAAATGTGATGGTAGAAATGAAATTAAGGGTGCTTATTAGTACTCTAAAAACACTTGTGTTATGTCATTGGTTTATTAAGAGAAATCCCTAAGGATATATTCAAATGCTCCATTTGACAAGCATGACAACACACATGTACAAGCATTGATATTGTATGTGGTTGTACATGATCACAACAACAATGAATATTTATATGGCAACCATTCATTGCTACAACACATATCTATAAAAATATTAAAAAGGAAAAAAATCTTCTAAGAATTAGATTTCAACAACATATAGTCAACAAGAAAATTAACAATTCTCTAGTAGAACAAATAAGCATGATTTCTTTACAAAAAATCACAATATGAATTAGTAGATATAAAAAAATCTTTAGAATAATTCTCTACTAGAACAAATAAGTATGATTTCTTCACCAAAAATGACAATATGAATGAGTAGATATGAAATTTTTCTTTAGAAAGCACATTCTTTAAGATTTCATCCCAAAATCTTGAACTCTTACAAAGCTATTTAAATTTTGTTCAACAAAGAAAACCTAGCAAACAAGAGTTTTGTGAGAGCTTTAAGAATGAAGTCTCACCAAATGTGTAGAAATTTATTAATGCTTGAAATTGACGCTCACTTCAAAGAGCCAAAAATGTTGACTTTGGGGGCATGCAATTTCATATGCCTACATACATAGTCTTAAACATATAGGTAACATCTGGAGAAGGTTGGTTCCTATCTAAATTAAAACTTGATAACTACTTGCAAAGAAAAGAGCTATGATGATGCATAGGGTCAGGAGATATGGCTACAAAAAAATGTAATCAACCAAAATCCAATGATCAATTAACTCTCCTTTCAATGTTCAACCAATTATTAAATATGAAAATGCAAAGATTGTATCTAAAGTTGGCACATCCTACTTCCACTAGAAGACCATAATCAAGCAGTGATTATTGATTACAGTCAAGGCTATTTCAACTAACTTCTACTTAAGGGACATAAGAAAGTGAACATAAAACATACATAAAATCAAAACCAAAGGATGATCTCTAGGCTGAGATATAATAAACAATTCAAAACAACACTTCTATTCATCAAGAGCCAAAAAAAACTTTACACGGAGGAAAACTCTATACTTATAAATTGTCAAAAAGATAGGCAAACTCAACCATTAACCAAATGGTGAAATTCAATGGATCAAAATAACTTAAATGCTAACTTAAAATATACTTCCACTTTTAGTTAACTTGCCCCACAGTTCTCATATGGCAAGAGGACAAGAAAAGGAAGTGTTAGATTAATTTTTTTTAAAAGAAGCCACACCAAATAAATTAGCATGTTATGTTCCATATGATTTTAAATTTTATTAACAATAATAAAGAATTTGCTACAAGATCCAATCATAATTTAGCATAAGCATGGGGACATATGAATATTTCTACAATATCTTTATTTTCTCACCCTTCACTCCAATTTGAAGTGGGAATTCAATAGATGTAGAACCTTGGGGTTCTTTCTTCTAAAAAAAAGATGCTTCGTTTGATGGAGCGGGCCTTAGGAATTCGTTACGAGAGCTATATGTTTCAACATGATATATGTTCTACAATATGCTATAAAAAAAATTAGGGGGAAGAGAGTATTGAGGTTTTTTTCTTTTCTTTGGTGGAGCTATATTTTGTATATGGCTACCTAACATGACAATACTTGTTGAGACCTATTCTTTTTCATTCCTAAATTGCACTTATAGGAAAGTGTTGATGATCTTTTATTAAGTTTACTTTAAATAAATATTTTAAATTCTTAAGTTGCTAGTAAGCATTGATTGAATGCAATCATGAGCTATCTTTGCCTCATCATTCATTAATTGAAGACAATTAGGTGCCACCTCTACCTTATCATATGCCACTACTGCTTTTAGTTGTTGAGTAGGTTGTTTTCTTCTATAAAGTTAATTACACTTGGGCATTTATTACTATGACCACTCTATCCAAGAGGCTAGAAATAAATGCATTTTCTTTTGAATATTAAAGAAATGAGAAGGTAATGCGAAAGCCAATTTCTATTCACTCCTGTTGTCAAATTTTGCTTCCGAACTGATAATTCTAATAGTAATTAGTTTGCTTGTCAAAGGTCTTAGATAGAGGTTTTAAGATTAATTAGAAAATCAAAAAACCAACTAAAGCAGAAATTAATGAAACAGTAAGATTATCATCGATGTCGGTACTGATGGGTAAAGACTCTATGATAGTTGCTGCGGTGGAGACATAGAGAGCTGACAAGATCATCTTTAGGCTAACTTCGTAATATCCAAATGATGCAAAGTAAAACAAATACCTGCACGAAAGGCAAAACCGCCATCAGATTTTAAGAAATAAAATAATACAAAAAATAGTGAGTGATTTGAAGTTCTCTGAATAACTTATTGGCCAAATAAATACCCACCCTACAGAAACAGTAAATCCCATGATAAGCATTGCAAGGCTACCAGCAAATGTTTTGCTCCTATTGTAAGGAAGTTTTTTGGTTCCTAGCCTTCTTCCAGCTATATCTGCAATGCCTGTGTGCAAAACAATTCAATCCTCTGAAAGATGATGACCACCTCAGCCTCTATTCTCAACCATGTAAAAAGAAGAGCAAAAACTGCAACAGATATGATGTTTACCATCCCCAGCACATAAGTTCGCCATTGCTACAGGTGCAGTCGGAGAAGTCCGCCAGAATAGAATAGTAATGAATGTTAGAGTGCATGCATAGTACAGTGGTCCTTTTAAAAGCTCCCTGGGAGATGAACCAATTTAGCTGTTGAGAATCTGAACCTGCCAACTTCAACCTTGTATAGTACGAACTCCTCAAGTTTTATGCTGCTCTATACAAATCTAATAATAGTTTCACTAGTTGAGCATAAATATAGAAAGATTACTACTGTGTGTCTTTTGTTACATGAATCAGCAGCTGACAAAGTTCATGATTTCATGAATCTAACCTGGCATCTCCATATCTGCTCATGGATTTAACCATAGCTTCATTTTTCAATATTCCTAATCCCAATCCAATCATCCGGAATATATTGACTCCAGGAGCTAATGCTGCCAAGTACGGTGCCTCAGGACTGGTACTGAAAAACAGTAATTAAAGTTTATTTTAAACAATCTACAAGAAGATGAAACCGTAGTCTCTTCAATGCCGAAAAGGTATGACAACCAGAGTAAAAGTAACTGCCTTTTAGGTTTGCCTATATTAAAGTAACTCTATTGGAGAAACAAACACTCTTGCGCATGTGATAATGTTAAATTCAATAAGAGAAAATGGCATACCTGAAAAGAGGCCAAAAGAGCATGAACACAAGTCCTATGCTTATATGCACAAACTTGCGGTTCAGTTTCTATAAAGACAAAGCACGAGTCAGGAAACTCAAATGTTTAACATCTTCAAAAAACTAAAATGATTTTCATACAACAATTAGATCAATACGAAAATGAGTGTTTGTGTATTGAATGTATATATGTGTGCACTCAAGAAATTAGGACGAAATCATAGGCAGTAGAGGTAGCTGAATTGAATTGAATCTATTTTCGTACTCATAATTTTATAGAAAACAGTGCAGTCAACAAGATATTAAAAATGCCGTACTGTTCAACCTGATGTAAGCACTACGACAGAAGAATCATTCTTGTAAAGAGTAAATCTCTAGATTGTGATCTTAGATGGAAGATTCTGGTGAGAGATTTTGACCTCATTATTTATCTTGACTGTATTTATTAATTAATTGAAAATAAAAAATATTATTGGATTTCAATTTTAATCGACAAACATTGATAATAGTAAGGGAAACTGATAAATCTTAAATACTGATAGCAACACTGACCTAGATTCTTGGAAAGTTATTGTTTACCAGAGATCTTCTGGATAACCTGCATAGAAGCTTTTTATAAGGAGCAATGGATATGTCTTCCTGATAAAACGTATGTTCTAGGGTTATTGTTGTTAATGAGACTGTCCAGCCCAAAATATCTGCCTAAAGTTCAAGTGACATGAGCTCAAGTGAAGTACAGTAGGAGATCCTATGTAAAGAGTGAAAAATGGAGACACGTGCTTGAAAAAACTGTGCTTTTTATTTAGTAATACCGAAGATATCACACAAGAGAGGGGCTGAGCTTCTCTATAGTGCTATGTCCTCTTCTAGTTATCTTCTCCCTTTCATAACTAAAAGGAATCTGATATACGAGTTATAAATGTCATAGTGTTACCCAAAGTGGTAGTTACATGTTGCCTAGGCATTAGAAGTACTACATAATCTCCAATGCATGACCGGCACGAAAGAACATTAATTTCTTCATCATTTTCTCTCTGCTTAGAAGGAATTGTGTGCTCTTTTTTATTGTTGGTGTAGAAACTACTTCTCAAAGATGTCTTGGGAGATTCATTTAGCTCGCAAAAGAAATCTGGTTTTTCTGCTACATTTATGTTGTAGACTATCTCACATATTTTGTAGACATTCAGAAGTGTATTTTGAGGATGGACTACCAGTACCTCTTCTTCTAATTGCAATGGGTTCTATAATTTGAAGTTGTTGATGTTTACCATAAAATGATTGCTAAATTCAGCTAAAAGTTCTAAGCACATGTTTGGACTAACGGCCAGTAGGCCTTTCAATGGCTCATAACTTATAGGCTTTAGTTTATGAGGTTATTGAATCTCTGTTGATACAAGCATGACAAGACTCACTAGAAGCAAGATTGGATTGCATGACTGTCATGTAGAACTGTATATTTTGCCCAAGTCTGAATTGCACCATCCTTAACTTTGGGTACACCTGTATCGAGAGCTCTACAAAACCAGTGGCGTTGTCCTGCCTCTTTTGCTTATACGATATAAAAGGGCAGCAAAAAGTTCATATGGATTAAGGTGTTGAAACCTGTAACAGACCTCAAAAGGCGATCCATGGAGTGTATGAAGCCCAGTTATAGCTGTGTTGGATGATGTGGACATTGTGGAGAGATCTGTCCCACTGCTGACTGGTCCGGTACATGTCAGACAGGCAAATATATATTATCAGTGACTTTAGTATTGATGTTCCTCAGAGGTGAAAAGTTGTAGATAAGTGCATTTAACAGCCAAATAATTCTTACGACTCCCAAATGTATTTGCAGAATTGTGGACCTAGCTGATAGAGTGATAACCTACCTGGTAGGGACTTCTAAAGTAACTCTTCTACCAAATCTTGAATGGCAAAGGGGTGGAATTATATGTGAATGATTTGGATTTCAGGAGTTAATAAGAGGACAAGCCTTCAAATCAATGCGACTTAGATATGTCATAATTGGAAGCAAATCATAGTAACAATTGGAGTACAAAAGTAGCAGAATAAATGGCTACTCACTGAATCACGAGTAGAATATTGGAAAAGAGTACACAAAAAAGGTAAGATAGTATAATTGTGAGCGTGTAATAACATATAGTTTGTATATGAGATGAGTGCATTATATTACAGTTTCAAGTAAATAACTGTTTTATGCCTGAGATAAGCATTGAGTCAATATGCAACGTGAAACTCTATGGGCACCAAGGGATGTGCATGTGTCCCCAGTATTCCAATCCATAAGTATACCTCAAGGTATATGCGTGTACTCCGTCTACACAAGAGTGAGCTGCATACGCAAAGGCTATGCAACAAAGCAGTAAGCTGAAAGCCTACTCTGCCCTACCATAAGAAAAGTATTGTGGAAAAAGCTGGATACAATTTAAATACTTACACTGTAACGAAGAAAAAAAATTCATGATACAGAAATCCCTCTATACCATAGGAAAAATCCTGTAAGAAAAGACAAACCACCTTGTTTCAAGAATCCAACAAGCAATCGAACAAGTGTTTCATCCAAAAGTGATAAGCATCTGTCATGATGTGGCAGGGCTATGGCACAACATAGAGGAAGACATGGTTCGGTCAGCTGTGCAGAGAAGGATTCTGTGTTGAGCTGCCACTTGGATATGTGAAAATCATCACCATATGGACTAGCTGACAAAGACAATGGTCCTTAGACCACATGGCATTGGTGACTGAAGAAGGGAAGACAGGAAGTTTGATTGGATATATAACTTGTTCCATAAGGACGTTTCTGCTTTTGGAAATTAGTAAAGGAAATGTCCAACACCTCTTCATACCCTAATGCTTCAGTAGATGTCTATTCATAAGTCTTATAAGTTATAACCATTCTTGTTCTTGTGCTTTGTGAGACATGTGAGAATGAACCATCGTTAACAACCACTAAGTCTATGTTTCAGATGTCATAATATTGAGTATATTGTAACAAAATGGTGCCATCCAGATTTGTAATTCAAGCATATCAGGAATTACCCAAGTTTTAATAGGATTCAAGTAAAAATTAGGCCCCAACCTACTAAAGGGAACGAAACTGATAAGGGAAACTAGCATTAATTGGGTTTAGATTAGCTTTTCTGATAGAAGTGTGTGTATTTAAGGAGGATTACAGTTTAATGATGAGTATGCCATGTGGTACGCTTGCTGGTGGAGTGTAGAGTCTCCACATTTATGATTATAGGGTGTGTTATTTAGTCAAGGTGACTGGAATGTACAGACATGACGTCTGTATATGTACATAGCTACATTCACAATGAATCTTCACCTGTGTCTGTGGATTGGAAGAAAGTTATTAACGTGAATAAGGAATGTCTAGTCCCTTGGGCAGTTTGTGTTGTGGGACTGTGGTGTGGCTTCTTTTGAACGGAGCTTACAAATAGTGTAGGAAGTCTTCTATGGTGTCAACCACTGGCTTTGCAAAGGGCAAGAGGAGGTGCCAAGAGTAGGGTTTCAATCATCGAAGCCAATGATCTAAAAGATGGTGAAATGTCCCTAATGTAGAATTAAAAATAAATAAAATGAAATTTCTTTGTATTTTTCTCAACATGAAACAACCAATTGAAACTAGTTGTAATGCTGACAGAAACAGTAATTAATGGAATTCCCTTAAAATCACCCAGTGAACAATAAAATTCAGAGCAGATGTTACTGGTAATCAATATGACAGAAATTTGTCACCTCACCAAATGATTTTTTTCTTTTCTATGTCAGAGATATACAGTACCGTATGCTGAGTTGAGTCATAAACTTCAGAATTACAAGCCAAATGCACTCGCCAACAGGCACTACAGCCTGTCTGTCATATACTCTCCTGATTATTGCTGATAATTATGACTACATATTTAAGAAAAACATAAAACTCAACAGCATAATCTTATTATTACACCAGCAAGGGTTTTGCAAGAAGCCAACAATCAATATCAGTTCAGGATCCAGCTAAAAATTATACAGCCCATATCAGATCAGATTTGAATAAATTATAAATATATTAAGGGTAGATCAGTCCAAAATTTATGAGTTATTAGATAACCCACTTTAGGAACACAATAAACTGCATTATGTTGATTTATTTTTTTTATTTGGTGAACTCACTGTCATGAGAATCCTACAATTTGATACCATTTTTTGCGGTCATTAGGTGCTTAACCGAAGTTTACTAGCAAAATAAAATTTAAGCCATGCATGATCCAAACACCTTGTTATAGTTACTAAAAAATATGAAAAATTAAATGAAATTGAAAAATAGCTCAAACCACAAGATTAGACAGATAAGGCATTTTGCAACAAAAATGGTTCTAAGGCACAATTTAGCAACAAGAAAGGTAGATTAAGAGAGACAATAAACAGCTCTTTTAAACTAAATTTGGCAATTTAGTGTTTACAAAGGATCCATATTAGCATTGAAAGGTGTAAAATACTCTACTTCTAATTCCAGAAACACTAGAGAAAGAAGATTATTGGTCAATGCGAAAGCAAGAACTATGACTAGAATAAAGGCATAATCATTTAATAGTAATTGATGAATTTATCACATGAAGAAAACATTTTGAAAAGAGTAAACTCAAAGATGAAGGTGGTAGCCCTGAAATAAAATAGAACAAGGGTGCATTCTAAACATGAAAGCCATAGGGTTACCTAACCTTTTATCCAACATAAGCTTAGCAAAGATGGAGAAGGCTTCCTTTGAACCAAATATAACAAGGGTGCATTCAAAACATTAAAGCCATTGGGTGACCTTACCTTTTAAGTTTTATGAGGCAGGACTTACCAAAGTTGGAGGCAGTAGCCCTCAAGACAAATAGAGCAATGGCATATTCTAAATGTGAAAGCCATTAGGTGTCCTACCCTTTTATCAGACATGGAACTTGCCACCTTTAATTGACCCAGAAAGACTACTAAACTAAATTCATGTAATATTTTTATCCACAATATAGATGCAACTAGACAAGTCACAAGGAACGTCTTAAATAGAAACCCAAATGTTAGGTTCAAGGACAAAGTATTCTCTGTACCATTTTCTAGAACAACCATATATGCTAACTGTATACTTTCCACAAGCTAATTTGAAAAGATATCCAACCCATCTAGTGACTATTGTTTGGTAAAAATAATACCAAATGTTAAAGACACATTTGCAGTAATTTTAGGTCTTGTGCATCAAACTGTTACTGCGACCATTGCAAGTGAGCAGAGGTGAAATTTTGAAAAAACCAAACCTAACTAGCATCACACCAGTGAAAAAGTTATATTTACAATTTCACCTTAACAATTCACAACTCAGATAAATAAAACTTTGATCATAAATTAGATTTTCCATGGGCAGGGTTTCTTGTCCAAGCTGCAAACATGAAGTGAAAATTTAGAAACTACAAAATCTTATCTTTCCATGCTATGACTCTAGTAAGATATCTCAACGTCCTTTATAATGCAATTTATCCAGACTAATATTACACATTATAGACTTTACAAGTTTAACTCCAATCTAAACTCTTTCTAGTTACCAGATTTACCAAAATCCCAGACTAAGTTACAGATTAGTTCAGCATACTTGTTACAAAATACAAATTCTAGCTTTTTCAAATTAATTCCCATATATACTCTTTGCGGGTTACCAATAGTACTAGAATCTCAAACGTAGTTGCAAACTAGTCAAATAAGCCTGTAAAAGAAACTGGGTTGTAAGTTGTAACTAAAGTTGCAAAAAAAATTAAAGCCAAACATCATAAATTGAGTTTTCTTGAGGTCTAGGTGTGAGGTTGGTATAATTTTCAAGGTACATAATTCAAGCGGCTATGCATCACACGTGTAAAATTTACATCTTTTCCAAGAGAGGAAGTAAAAAGCTCTTGGAGAAGAAACTACGAGTAATGACAAGTTCCAATAGAGCTAGCTTTGTTTGGAGGTTTATGAAAAAAACAATGTGAGGTAGCAATCAGCAGGTGGGTGATGATCATTGACTTCATTAGTGTAGGATCTATGGGTGTAAACTGAAATAGTAGGGTTTTGTAAATGATATTATTTTTAAACCCTTACCCCATTCCCAACCTCTAACAGAATGAACAATCATCAGGTGGGCTACACATGACCTAACATTACATATAAATTGATGAAGGCAGAGTTTTTTTATCTGATATACTACGTCAAATAGATTCAACAAACATACAGTTGATATCTATCGAGCTGTGATCTACTGGTACGGCAGGACACATATCACCACAATGGCCCTGTTTCAAAACTGGGAGAGTTATTTAGCTTTCCAGTTAAGAAATATTTAACCATTGGAAAGAAGTTCACTACTTGATAATTAATGTGCCTATTCACCACAGCTTAATAACCTTTAGAGTTCCTAAAATGCTTGTTCCTAACACAGACCACTCAAGCTTCACCAATGCACTCAAATCTCAAATCAAATTGTGCGTAGGAAGGAGATCACCTCAATAATTGATGGACCCGCTAATCTGTAGCTTCAGAACTTGTAGAGTTATTAGAACACCCCTCTATAACAAAAGAGTTCAAACCAAATCAGATAGGGCGGTTGTCGTTGTGGTCATTTACCCACCATCATGTTTTAACTTAGGTACTAATGTTAAGTTAGGCATATTAGTTATTTCCTGATTTTAAGTAATTACAAAAATAAACTAACAAGACCAATTTTTAAGCTTGCTAATCAGAATCTAAGTGTAATATGGCCAATAGAATTATTTATATGGTTAGTTTAGAATTCTATAAATTAGGGATCTCTTCCTTTATAAACAAATATGGTGGAATAGGGTGGAGCATGAAGGATGAGAGAGAGAACAGAAATGATGGTGTGAGTATACATTTTATCAGATTATATCCATGAGAAGAGTTTATTCAAGAGGTTACCCATGTAATGTAATTATGCCATTTTCCTTACAATTGAGTACAGATTTCAAAAGTTTGGTTTGTATTTATATTGATTTCTTGCATTGATATAATCCTGAGCCTTTTTCTAAGCAGGTTGACCACCTTCAAGCATGACATGACAGTCCATGCTTCCTTTCAACAGCGGTAACAAAGGGCTCACATTTGAAGGACAGTTCGTTTTATGTCTTTCATTGTGTGATGTGAAGGATCAAAAAAACTTATTAACAGTGTTCGCCAACAGTAAAGAGAAATCAGACCTTTACACAGTATCCCCTGTGGACACCCAAATTTGTATTCGTTCCTATAGTTAGTGAAATACTAAAAAGACAATCCCCATTGCCATTCTGTTTTGAATGGTATTCAGGTGTGAACAGTGTAGAGCTTATAAGATGGACTTTGCTGATAGAAAATAACAGATGTGATTTCCATGGACCCACAAAAACAAAAACAAGGACGCCAAAAAATACCATAATTTCAAAGGAATCCGCTTAAATACCTGATCAAAAACATTTCGTTTGGCCATTTCATCCCAGAACCTGAGGCAAACCAGAACTACAGAAGCTGTAAGAGCTGAAACTATTATATCATGTACAACATGGTCCTGTGAGGAGAACATGGTATTGGGCAACCCAACAAAATTCATGAAATCCTCAGGTTTTACAGAGCATGTTCCCCCTCCTCCTCCGCTTTGAGAGCAACCCACTTGAGAGGCCCCCATAACAACACTGAATAGCCTCTCTATAGTTTTTTAGTAATGACGCACTAAAACTTGTGGAATTCCCACTAAATTTCCTGATTAAAGAACTATACCTATGTATTACAATTTTTGGCAGGAGAGACCTTAAGCCTTGGGCTCGCAGAGGTGGTGGATTATATAGTGCGCACCGTAAACTGAAGAGTTGGAAGTGAGAAAGCCAGTTGCCAATTCAGGAGCCATTGTGAATATAATAATATAAATTGGAGAATATCCAGTTATGTGGTATATCTCACATTACGAGTTTTTCTCAATCATCACTATTTAGGAAAATGCCTTTTTGTCCTTTCTAAATTTAACCCAGCCCAATTTCAATTCTTTAATTCTGTTTATATATGTACAACTACACTAATAGACTTTTTCCCTTAAAAGAAAAATCTCATATTTCAGGCCTCTCAAGTCTATAGATTTATAGAATTAATTGGACACCTAATTATTTAAATTATGCATTCTATAGTTCATTTAGACAATTATCAATAAAACCTATGTAGAAAACCAATACAAACATTTTGCCCCTAACACCTTACATCCCAGAAAATAGGGCCAAGACTAAGTCGCCCTAGGCGACTTGGTCCCCCTATTTTACCTCCAAATTTTAATATGTTGGAGTTGACATGTTACATTTCGTTTCTTAGTTGTCGGGTTACTTTTATCATTATGAGTAAAAATGATGATAAATGTAAGTCATGACTTTAATATGTTTAATAGGTGAATGAAATATTTAAATATGCATTATGATATTATTTTTAAGGTATTTTTTAAAGTATGATTATGTTTTGTATAATCTTAAGGAAAATGTGATGAATAAATATGTGTTGCAATATGACTGTTTTAAGGCTTTGATTATGCAAATTGGTTTCATATGATCAGCTAACTATTGTTGTGATGCACTAAGTTGGATGCAGGATGAGAATTGAGCCCTCAGGTAAGAGAGGGGGAGTATCACTCGGGAGAAGAGCTTGGTTTGGTAATCCTTAGCATGTCTATTTGAGTTATCACACACTCACCCTAATTTGGTCAAGTTAAGTCGAGGAAGTTTGAGAATTGGTAAGTAAACCTTCGATCATTGTTTGGGGATGATTTGAAATAGGGTTTGGTTTTAGTCTTTGATTTCTTGATTGTTTCTTAGTTTCGATTTTGTGACCCAAGGGGTAGATTAGGATAATTAATGAAGGATTAAAAGAAGGTTAGGTGGCTAGTGGGCATTAGGTGTCCACTTGCAAAAGTTTGAGGATGTGGCACCTCCTAATCATGGATTAGGAATGTGCACATCCCTAATGATGGGATTAGTAAGTGGATTAAGATTAGGTGTAGATTATGGAGGATGGGACATGTGAGGAATTAAATAAATAGGTTATTTATTTAATTTTTTGAGAAAAAAGATAAAGGATAAAGTATTTAATTATTTAATTAAATACCTTAGAGATTTAGAGGAATTTAGGGATATTAATTAAAAATAATAGCAATATTATTTAATTAATGTGGATAAAAGGTTATTTAAACAAAAAAAGGGTAAATTTGACCAAACATAAGTGGTCAAATTTAGGTGTCTACATTTTTCCCCTTTTTGAGATGGTTTTACGAAGTAGCATCATTTCAAAGAAGATTAAAACATAGCACCTAGAAGAAGATGGTTAGATTGTGAAAGATGTCCCAGTCATTCAAAAGAATAACTAGGAGGAAAGATGATGGGAGTGAAGATGAAGATTATGGATTGAGGATGCCTCCTCGAGAGGACATGTAGGTTCAAGAGAACATAGTTGTGCTCTTGAAATCGATGAGATGATGAAAGGGTAGATGGGGAAGATGATGCAAAATGATAGATAGAATGCAGGATGGGAGGGGGAAGAAATAATGGAAGGAGACGATGAGAAGCAAGCAAGCACAAATGGATTCAAGAATAAATATGATGTTGCCCCAGGGTAAAACAACAAATCTTTGTCACACTTTATAAAGGAATTGGCCAACAACAAAAAGAATTCTAAACTTCAATCACATAAAAGTGGTCTTTATGTTTTGAATTTCAAAATGATGTAAACTAATGAAAGGTAGAAATTGAAGTTTATTCCTATATTTTTTCATATTTTTTCAAAATTATTTTGATTTTTTTTTATCAATTTAAGACCAGATTTTGGAATGCTAAAAATTTTAGGAGAGGGTGACGTTCACTTGACGTCAAGAAACAATAGAAAAAAACTTCATTTTCCTCTATTTTTTTCTCCAAATTGGTAACATCAACATCTAGTGCATGGAAAAAAAATTGAAAGTTTTGATGTATATTTTTCTAATAATAACATTTTAAAGTCAAACTTGTCAGAATTTGATAGTTTTCATTTGACGTAAACTATTGTATATTTTTTTTAATCATTTTCAAAAAAAAATTATACCCTTTTGAAGAGGACTCTCTCCTCTAATGCACCATATATTTTTTAAAAATAATAATATGTCTTACTATTATTTTTTAATTTCTAATCAACCTCTTTTTTCAACTTTAACAACCTACTTGCATTCTTTTAAAAATAAAATATATTAAAACTAATCAAAATATTTAAAAAATTACATATTTGGATTCACCACTCAGATGTCTACAAAAGGGTTTTTTTAAATAAACATCATTCTAACTGAAGAAATACTTAGCTGAAGTTAAAAGTTTTAGAAAAATTTCAAAAAAGCTAAGTTGGCTGCCAACTAGGATGCCACATAGATAGTTTCGATAGAAAGGGTTTCAACCGAAACCCTTTCTACCAAAATCTCACACATAAAATGAGCCACATTTCGATGCGACAAAGCAAAAAATTCAATTTTTTGAGTTTCAGGTGAAAGAGTTTTGCCAGAAATTCTATGTGCCACTTATAGGCCATGTGGTTTTGAGTGAAATTGGTTTGACTAAAACTCTTTACGTCAAAACATTTTCACTCAGAACTATTTAGTTGGCTGAAAGTGTGACACAACTTTGTGTATTTACCCCCCAATAAAGCTACAAGCCAAGATTGAGTGATGATGGATGGAGTGTTGTTTATGAGGGAACGATATATCCCGAAACAACATAAGGATTAGGAAGGATACATGATGATGATAGGAGTGTTGTTGATAAGGGAATGATATATCTCAAAAAAACACAAGGATAGGGAAGGATACATCCCGATGATGATGATGATGATGATGATGAGAGTGTTGTTGATGAGGGAACGATATATCCCAAAACAACACAAGGATAGAGAAGTGTAATGTCCTAGATTAAATTTATTTGATAACTTGATCAAATTGCAACAATGGACATTATGAGAAATTAATTAATTAATCCAAACCCTTTGAAATTGACTTATCCAAATTAAACTGAAATTCATTAGAAGTTTCAATAATAAACCTCACAAATCATGCACCCGATTGCACAAATTTCACCCAAACTTCAGGATTAACTTTATAGACTTAAGGTGAAAGTAAATGGAAGGAAAATAAGTAATATTTTTTCCAAACCCATGGCCTCAAAGCTTTTATAATTAACCAAAAAAAATTGCTACAATTAAACCCCAAATAGTGAGTAGAAATGAAGCCTGGTTGTACTGCAAGCTCACAAATTTCTGGATAAATTCACCAAAATTTAAGCCAAACTATTTATTGATAAAATAATGAGTTGACATAGAAAAAAGTAGTAAAACCATGGCCTCAAGTTTGGAAATTAAATCCTACAACTTATATTCCAAGAAAACCCAAAATACTCCCCAAATAGGGTGCTAGTAGGCACTGTAGAACTACACTGCCAGAAAATAAACCTCAAGAATAATTTATTCATGAAAAAATCAACAAAAAATATTAAATACCAGAAAATACATGGCCTCAAGGGTTCCAAAATACTTCTATGATTATTATCCAAATTTGAATCCAAAATATGTTCTAGCAGGCACTGTCGAATAACACTATCTTCAATAAAAATTCACCCAACACACAAAATATTTACCAAATGATAAAATATTAGTTTGAAATATAAAATAACAACAATGTACAAAAAAAATGCTATTATAAAAAGCTACAGCAACTGAAATCCAAAATCTGAAGAAAAGCTCATAAATAATCCTGACAATCTTCTTAAAACTGTTGAAAAAACAAAGAAATTTGAAAACCCTTCTACACACTAGCAATCCCTGGATGAAATTGCACCTAAAGACCCTCTAGACCACTTCCTTTGAGCCTCTAATCCCCTTGGTTTATCAATCTTGGAGATTCCTCTTCATCGGTTTATCAACCTTGCAAGAATGCTTGATGCATATTCAAGATTAGATTTGGAACAGTTATGGCACATGTAAGGTGTTGGGACTGTAAAAATATGATGTTTTTACGTATGTTTCCACTCATAAATTTCTAGATTTGGTCCTACCGTATGCATATTTCACTCATATTTTTCCATTTTTCCCCTTTGAAACCTTTGGGTCATGCATTTTTTGCATTCTGGTTCATATCGGCGTGAGAATACCTTTGTCTCCCCAACCCATTGTGCGTTTTTGCTAACATAAGTCTGTGTTGCCTATCAGCAAGACTTATTTTTTATCATGGTGATTGGGTTTTGCTTACAGGCACCGTTCGACAGGATTTTTCCGTGGTCTCGGTGACAGAGGATGATGCACATTTCGGCAGGAGTTGCAGCGTCGACATATGGTCATACTGAGCCTTTTAGGTCTTTCCAATAGGCACATTATGGATTCTCTTCAGCTAGTTTTGGCGGTATCGGCATTACGTCTTGGTGACCGGCGTGTGGAGACTTCTATTGGCATATGTTGTGGCTATCGGGGTGGTGTCCTACTGAATATCGTTTGTCTCACTGACTAATGCATCGAAAGTCATATCTGCAAGAGTTGGGTGCCTTCGATGAGATGTTACGGCGATGTGAGTTTGTCTCACCAATGAAGCACAAATGGATTTTTCCAAACAGCTCAGTGGGAGAGGTTGCTTTCATTGTAAGGTCTTGGTGACTGACCTTCGGTCTTGCTGACCTTACATGTGGATTTTTTCATGTGGCTTTTGGTATAGGTGTTGTTTTCTCTTGGCAATCAAAAGTTATTTCGGGGTGACTTTCGGTAAAGCAAGATGCACTCTATAAGAGGTCCCCCCGACATTGTTTTGTCTTGCTGATAGCTCGATGAGTATTCTCTTCAGTGAGAAAATCTAGTGGTCTTGGTGAAGATGAATGTAACAAAAGGAATGACTACAAGGTCTTTCAGTATAACATGGGCACTCTATATGACCTCTCCCCGATATTGTATTGTCTTGGCGAGGACAGGTGATGGATGTGTTTCGGCGGGAGAAATCATAAGTTTCAGCGATATGTTTTGGTCATTTGAATTTTTTGGTGAAATAGGGAGTGATCTGCATAACGTCTTCCCAAGAGCGATAAGTTACAGCAACGCATGAGATGAATAGGGGGCTTTTGGCATAATGATTGAATTCTCTATATGGTCTCCCTGATATCACAGAGCTACGAGGAATCACAAAGGGAACATGCGGATGCTTCTTGTTTTCGGTATAATGAACAGAAGGTCACAGCGACATGTGACAGGTTTAACCACGGGGCTCTCGGTGAAGCAGAGTATAATCTACAGGACATCTCCCCAACTTTGATGGGTCACGGCGAATGCGAGCATAGTGAACATGGACAGATAGTGATAAATGAGTGAATTTCCTTCGGCATAGCTACCATCTTGTCTCATCGACTGTTCACTGATGAATAACAGATTTTCAAAACACTATGGCCGACATGAATCTGTTTGGATGACCGTTGCGGGCTGACACAATTTGAGCTCAATTTTGATTGTTGGCCGACATGTGATTTCAATATGATATTTTCTTCAAATGCTGGTATATAAATAGACATATGGTAATTGTAAAGGAGGACCATTTATCGGTTATTTGATACAGTAGGTAAATTGTATGAATATAGAATAGTAAATTTATCAAATTAGAGGCTATGATGCATGTTCTAAAATGGAGGTATTTATGAATGTCAATTGATGTTGCACATGTCTGGTATTAGTTATCTATCAAATTTAATAATAGAATTGCTAAGTTGTCTCCAAGTTGGATTCTTTCTGATTGTTTAAATTGATATGACAAGTTTGTGTTCAATTTATGAGTGCACATTTGTTGTACTTGTGTGATCGATTGATTGGTTCTTTCAAGTAAAGACTAAATCCTTTTAGTTAATCATAGTAATCAGAGAGATTCAATTGGATTATTCAAGTAGAGCTTAGTAATCACATTCTTGCATGTTTATACAAGTTGTAAACAAAATTTATGCCAGATAATTTGTGTCTTCTCTAGAGAGTGTTGCTCATTTTGATCTCATTTGACTCTGAATACCCAACAAGGCACTAGTCTCTGCACTTCACCATTTGAACTTATTCAATTTTCTTTACATCTGTTAATCAAGCATTCATTTTAGGATTTAGATCAGAATATTGTTACTGTTTTCAAGTTGGATTTCATTTGTTCACCTCCCATTGCCATTGTGAACAAATGGTTTTAAGAAGATAATCACAAGTTAAGTCTGCACCATTCATAAAGTTACACCCACCCAGGTTTGTAGTACCTAAAGAGTAGAAGGTTGAGTTCTCTTGACCTTGTCTGTTACCCTAAAACGTATCAAGAGATTGGTAGCCTCTTGAGGCATTCAGCCTGCGTTTTTGAGAGGTAACAAATTGGTGACTCTACTGGGGAATACATTCAGAATCAAGGCCTTAATCATAGAGTCAGGAACTATATACAGACTCCGTTGGGAATAAGAAACATCAAGTATTTTCTCATTTTTTATAAAAGTGAGTGGCAACTCTGACAGAAATTTTACAGCTATTCATCATGAATGGAAGATCTCAGTATAGGGGAGCTCATACTGGAGCCCCTACTGGTAGCAGTAAGTGGACACACAAAGATGATAGAGTTGATAAAGGAAAGAGGATCAGTGAGGACATGTGCATAACAGACAAAGGCAAGGCACCAAGAGCACATGGTGAAACATATAATTGCTATGATACATGGAGAGATGATTCAAGTGCAAAACTTTGTACCCCTAAAGATCAAAGAAATCCTTTCTCTTCTCTCGATCCTCAGAAACAAGCTGAGTTTGAAGCTAGGAAGCAGGCTGAGTTTGAAGCTAGACTTGAGCCTGAACCAATCAAAATTCAGCATGAATATGATCAAAAGATGGAAAATGATCAAAACCAGATTAATGAGAATATGATTTCTCAAACTGATTATGAATCTTTGACTTATGAGGAAGTCAAAGCACGGTTTGAATCTCAGAAGAAAGAGAGAGAAGAAGAGAAAAAGGCCCAGATGATACAAGCAATGAAAGAATTTGAATTGCAGAAAAATCAAAACATTGCTTAGACAGCTGATCGCCCCCCAAAGTATGTGCCACCTCATAAGCAGGGCAGTCATGGTGCAGGGCCTTCTGGTCCACCTGTATCTCCTCGCCATCAAACAGGAAATCATCACAAGCAGCCAAATCATCTGCTTCATATTCCCGCATAGCATACAAATGTGCATCCACCTCCTGGTCAGTATCACATCCCTCAGCATAATGCACAATACAATAATCCTATGCATCAGTATCAATATCCACCTATCCCTCCCCCTCACCAATACATAGCAATGATCAGGCAGTTTGATTTAGCAGGGTTCCATCTATGCCCTTACCCTATGGATAGCAGTTGGAGAGGTCTGGTTCCCAAGTTTACAGGGAGCAATGTAGTCACTGCTGAAGAACATCTAAGGAATTTCAATGTGTTCATTCAAGACATCTAGGTATGCCACATGAATATTTGCACATGAGGCTATTTATGATGTCACTTATTGAAGATGCTAGGGATTGGTTTAACAGCTTTCCAGCGTATTCAATTAATTCTCTTCAAGTATTCTAAGATTGATTCCTAGAGCAATATGGGAATCTAAATGCACCAAATGTAGCTCTTCATGAATTGATGCAAATTCAGAAAAATCAAAATGACTCAGTTTATGATTTCAACCAAAAATTCAACAAATTACAAAGTAAGGTACCTCCTAGATCAAGGTTTCCAGATTATGTAGCTTTAAGTGTTTATTTAAATGTATTTGATCCCAAAATAGGGTACGAACTAAGCAAGAGATCTGGCTGAAGCACAGAAGATTGCATTGACAATTGAAAATAACAGGAAAGCTGCTGGTATAATTAGTAAAAGAGACAACCTGAGGCCTCCTCGGCAAGGTAACAATTATCAGTATAGAAAAGAGAATACATACAGAAATGAGAACAGAAATGAGAGGCCAAGGTTACATGACATGCCTTATAATACAAACTGGAAGGATGGAAATCCTATAACAGCAAGGCCAAGAAACAAAGAGACTCCTGAGCAAGAAAGGAACTTATATGGTGAGTAATAATTACTTCTGTGAAGTTTGTAATCAGCCACATTCCCCAGATTATTGTGTTGTAGCCCAAAGAATGCAATAGGAAGGAATGTTGATGGAAAACAATGGAGAAGATCACACAGTGTATTTGACTTCAAATACTTTTCACCATGTGGAGGAGAGGTACTCATCTTCAGAGGATGATGGCTATGAATATGATGTTTCAAATCAGAAGTACAATGTCCATATGGCTGAACAAAAAATCTTCTATGACTCTGAAGAAGATTGTGAAGAGGATTATATTGAGCCACATATGGTTGAAGCGCCTACTCAATGCAATGTGAGGAGACTTACTGAAGATGAAATAGAGAGAATAATTGTTGTTGTAGTCGAGGAAGCGAGAAGTAAATACTGGTTGAGAAACAGAAAAGTAAATGATGTAGAAGGTGTTCCTGGGGGAATTTTTATGAAAGATCAGAAGGCAACACAGGGAACTATGAAGAAGTCAGAAAAGAGACTGCCTGATAAAGATGAATAGAAGCCTGTCCAAAGATAGGAAGTTTAGGAAGAAGTGAAGGAATTACATAAAGAGACACATGCGCCTGACCAGCCTAATAAAAAAGAAAAGGAAGAAAACAAAGGAGATGCGCCAGAACTGAAAAAGACAGTTAAGATGGAGGGTTCTTCTTTTGATTTCACTTAGGCGTTATCCCAGGTAAAAATGTTTGTTCCACTACTTGAGATGATGAAGATTAAAGAGTATAAGGATACTTCTATTCAATTGATAACGAGTGGAAATGAAAAATTGATGAATTATGAAAGCAAAGTAGCTATTAAAGCAGTCAGTAGGCAGGAGAAAATAAATAATTTTGAAGTCTGCTTGAGTGATATATTATCAACTCCCCCTCAAGTTGATCCCTTTTTCACTACATTGCTTATAAATAACAAACTATTGAGGAATTGCATGATAGACTCTGGTGCTGCTATAAACATTATGCCAGTAGGAGTTATGAAGCAGCTTGGCATGTGGGTTGATACTACTGGAGGCAAGTGTTATGCAATGGATAATAGGTATGTTCATGTGTTTGGGATTATGAAAGATGTTGAAGTCAAACTGGTTACCTATCCACATGTGGCTTATAATATAGACATAACAGTGATTGATACTCCTCCTTAGTTTGGGATGCTTTTGTCAAGGCAATGGACAGCAGTTGTTGGTGGAAATGTTCAATTTGATCTGTCCTATGCTACAATTCCAGTAAATGGTCAAGAGGTCAAGTTGTATAGGGAGCCAAGAATGAATCAGCTTGTTGACTGTGTGCCACAGAATCAGATCAATTGTTTTTGTGATGTTGATCTTGGGAATTTTAAAATTGAACCAGCTCAGCCAAAATTAACCAATAGTGATCCAATTGAAAAACATGATGTACAAAATTGCAATGGTGTCTAGAAGATGTATTTTGATGGAGCCTGCAGCCAAGAAGGTAATGGAGCTGGGATTGTATTTGTTTCACCTGAAGGTATTAATTTTAAATATTCATTTCTATTAGCATTCAAATGTACAAACAATGTGGCAGAGTATGAAGCTTTATTAACAGGCTTGAACATAGTTGTGAAACATAAAATCAAGTTGCTGGCTATTTTGGGCGATTCTAAGTTGGTTGTTTTACAAATCAAATCAAAATATGCAACAAAGCACAAAAGATTAAAATAGTATAGGAATGCTATATGGGATACAATTGAATTGTTTGATGCATTTTCGATTGAGTGGATTGACAGATCAAAGAACATAATGGTTGATTTCTTAGCAAATGCGGTGCTCAAAAGATATGATATTACATTGGTTGGGGTGTCACAAATTGAATTTAAGACAAGGCCTGTTGTTCCTGACAACATTTATAGTTGGCAAGTCTTCAATGATGATACTGACCTTTTGAAATTCCTTAATTGTATAGATCAATATGAAGCATAGGAAATTGACTTCAATGCTTTTTGTTGAAGAAGTAGATGGGAAGCAAATGGTGTTTGGAAAGGAAATATTACAGCTCAAAACAAATAAGCTTCCTAAAGGCTTAGTGGCACTAGAAAGGGTGTATAAGGGAAATGATCGATCTCTCATGAAGCAAATGCCCGTCAGAAGGGAAGATGTTGAAGAAGTCAACCTGGGGAATGAAATAACACTAAGAAAGGTGTACATAGGCAAGAAGATAAGCCCTACAATCAAAAGAATGCTGATAGATTTATTGAGAAAATACAAGCATATTTTTGTGTGGTCTTATGAAGACCTGAAAGCATATAGCGAGGATTTATTTCAGCATGAATTACCACTGAAGCCAGACGCCAAGCCTTTTAGACAGAAGCAAAGGCCTATAAATCCAACACTGGAGCCTAAGATGCAGGAATAATTGACAAAGCTCAGAGATGGAGGAATTATCAAACCAATCAGGCACTCAACGTGGGTTTCAAATTTGGTTCTTGTGAGAAAGAAGAATGGTGATATCAGATTATGTGTGGATTTCAGAAATTTGAATATGGCATCTCTCAAGGACAATTATCCTCTACCCAATATGGAGGCTATATTGCATAAGGTGACAGGGTGTGAACTGCTTTCCATGATGGATGGGTTTTCAGGATACAACCAGGTTAAAGTCAAAGAATTTGAGCAATACAAGACAACATTCACAACTCCTTAGGGAACATATGTATACATAAGAATGCCATTTGGTCTCACTAATGCTGGAGCGAATTTCCAAAGAGCCATGGATGTAGCATTTGCAGACTTGATCAATGTTATCATGGTAGTATACTAGGATGACTTGACTGCTTATTCAAAGAAGTCTGAAGATCATGTACAACATCTTGAAAAGGTATTTATAAAAGCTCTTGAATATGGTATTAGTTTAAATCCAAAGAAATGTCATTTCACAGTCACAGAGGGTAAGCTCTTAGGACATATTGTTTCAAAAGAGGGAATTAGGATAGATCCTGAGAGGGTTGAAGCTATTAATAAAATTCCTATTCCCAAAATTGTCAAGGCTATACAGTCATTCTTTGGACAAATTAATTTTGTTAGAAGATTTGTCTCTAATTTTACTGATCATTAAGCCCATATCGAAGATGTTGAAGAAAGGACAAAACATGGATTGGACTGCAGAAGCTTTAGATGCTTTTATATCTATCAAAAGGGCTATCAAGGATGCTCCTGTACTTAAGTCTCCAGATTTTGCAAAGTCTTTTCATTTTTTTTCATTTGCTTCAATGCACACTATTGCTGTTGTTATGTTACAAAAGAATAACAATGGTCATGAACAGCCTGTGTCTTTCTTTAGTAAATCATTATAGGGGTTTGAATTGAAGTATGACATAATGGAAAAATAGGCTTTTGCATTGGTAAAGGCCACAAAAGCATTCAAACCATATCTTGTTGGAGCAAATGTGATTGCTTATGTCCCGCATGCTGTTGTTAAAGATATCTTGACACAATATGAAGTAACAGGAAAGAGATGCAAATGGATCAACAAGATTCAAGAGTTTGACATGGAGATACAGATCACTAAGCTAGTAAGAGGTTAAGGCTTGGCTAGGCTGATGGCAGAATCAAATATTGAAGCAAGTCAAGTGTGTAATGTTGAAGAAGGGATTGCAATTGCAAGCATTGAGCACACTCCTTGGTATATTGATATCATGCATTATCTTTAATAAATGAAGTGTCCAGAAGGATTGAGTGACAACCAGAGGAGAACTTTGAAGTTGCAGGCATCCAAATATGTTTTTATGGATGGGGATCTCTTTTGGAAGAATAGGGATGGCATATTGTTATTATGTCTGGACGAGTCACAGGCCAAGCATGTTCTAAAAGAAATGCATGAGGGAGTTTGTGGAGGACATTATTCAGCAAAGACAACTGCACACAAAATTCTCAAGACAGGTTATTATTGGCCAAAGGTTTTTAATGACTCTTTTACACATGTGAGAAGATGTGAGGCCTACCAAATTTTTTTTGGAAGATTGAAGTACCAGGGTGCTTTGCCACTTCGACCCTTGCAGGCTAATGCCCCTTTCCATCAATGGGGAATTGATTTCATTGGAAAGATACAAGAGAAGTCAAGTGGAGGACATAGATGGATACTGGTTGCCACTGATTATTTTACAAAGTGGTTGGAGGCAATCCCAACCAAGCAGGCTACAAGTAAAGTTGTAACAAATTTCCTGATGGACAACATTATCACCAGATTTGGTACACCATTGAGGATAATCACAGACAATGGGATGTGCTTCAGATCAAATGATATCAAAAACTTTTGTGGTAGGTTTGGCATTACTATTTCTTATGCAGCCCCTTATCATCCACAAGCTAACAGACAAGCAGAGTCTAGCAATAAGAGTCTTTTGAAGATCATAATGATAATGCTAGGGCAAAACAAGAAGGCTTGGGATTCAAAATTAAAACTGGCTGTGTGGGCTAATAGGATCACTGTGAAAAAGGAAATTGGAAAATCCCCATTTGAATTGGTGTATGGAGCACAAGCTAGGATGCCTCTACAGAATTTGTTACTAGTCTACAGGTTTGTCCTTCAGGAAGATTTGGATGTTCCTGAACCTATGGAACACAGAATGGAGCAACTAGCTAGACTTGATGAAATAAGGAGAGTTGCCCAAAACCAAAATGTAAAGTTATAGACACAGATGAAGTATCTATTTGACAGGAAGGAAAAGGATAGAAAATTTGAGGAAAGTGAATTGGTGTTGATGTGGAATGCAAGATGTCAGGAGAAGGGCAAGCATGGTAAATTTGAAGCTTTGTGGCCAGGGCCTTTTGTTGTTGTTGAAAAAAAGGGTGAATACTCATACTTTTTACAGAATATGGCTGGTGAAGATCAGGAATTTCCTGTTCATGGGCAATTCTTGAAGCAATTTTTCTCTTGAGCAACACAGAGGATTAAGGGTTGCCAGTGCATGGATAACTATTGCTTATCCTCTTTAAAATTATTTTCCATGCACAGTAGTTTAGGATTTTTCCCATCTCCATTTCACTCTCATTTTCCATTCACCTCCATATTGCATTCATTTTCCATTCATTCCTTCATGCTTCATTTCCATTTCCATTCTACTCACTAGCTCATCATTTTGTGTCTGGTCTGCTCACCCAAAGATTCTAGATCCTTGCAATGATCTCACTATCATTCATCCCCAGATAGAGCCACTGTTGGGACTGTAAAAATCTGATGTTTTTACATATGTTTTCACTCATAAATTTCCAGATTTGGTCCTACTGTATGCATATTTCACTCATATTTTTCCATATTGCCCCTTTGAAACCTTTGGGTCATGCATTTTTTGCATTTTGGTTCATATCGGCGTGAGAATACCTTTGTCCCCCCGACCCATTGTGTGTTTTTCTAACATAAGTTTGTGTTGCCTATCAGCAAGACTTATTTTTTGTCATGGTGATTGGGTTTCTCTTACAAGCACCGTTCGACAGGATTTTTCTGCGGTCTCGGCAACAGAGGATGATGCACATTTCAGCAGGAGTTGCAGCGTCGACATATGGTCATAGCGAGCTTTTTAGGTCTTTCTGACAGGCACATTATGGATTCTCTTCGGCCAGACTTGTCGGTATTGGCATTATGTCTTGGCGATTATCTTTTGTCTTGGCAACCGGCGTGTGGAGACTTCTATCATCATATGTTGTGGCTATTGGGGTGGTGTCCTACTGAATATCATTTTTCTCCCCGACTAATGCATCGAAAGTCATATCGGCAAGAGTTGGGTGCCTTTGATGAGATGTTACAGCAATGTGAGTTTGTCTCACCAATGAAGCACAAACGGATTTTTCTAAATGGCTCGGTGGGAGAGATTGCTTTTGTTGTAAGGTCTTGGTGAGTGACCTTCGGTCTCGCCGACCTTACATGTGGATTTTTTCATGTGGCTTTCGGTGTAGGTGTTGTTTTCTCTTGGTGATCAAAAGTTATTTTGGGGTGACTTTCAGTAAAGCAAGATGCACTCTATAAGAGGTCCCCCTAACATTGTTCTGTCTTGCCAATAGCTCGATGAGTATTCTCTTCGGTGAGAAAATCTAGTGGTCTTGGCGAAGATGAATGTAACAAAAGGAATGACTACAAGGTCTTTCGGTATAACATGGGCACTCTATATAACCTATCCCTGATATTGTATTGTCTTGGCAAGGGCAGGTGATGGATGTGGTTTGGTGGGAGAAATCATAAGTTTCGGTGACAGGTTTTGGTCATTTCAATTTTTCAGTGAAACAGGGAGCGATTTGCATAACGTCTTCCCGAGAGCGATAAGTTACAGCGACGCATGAGATGAATAGGGGGCTTTCGACATAATGATTGAATTCTCTATATGGTCTCCCTGATATCACAGAGCTACGGCGAATCACAAAGGGAACATGTGGATGCTTCTTGTTTTTGATATAACAAACAAAAGGTCAGAGTGACATGCGATAGGTTTAACCACGGGGCTCTCGGTGAAGTAGAGTATAATCTACAGGACATCTCCCCAATTTTGATGGGTCACGGCAAATGCGAGCACAATGAACATAGACAGATAGCGATAAACGAGTGAATTTCCTTCGGCATAGCTACCATCTTGTCTCACCAACTGTTCACTAATGAATAACAGATTTTCAAAACACTGTGGCCGACATGAATCTATTTGGATGACCATTGCAGGTGGACACAATTTGAGCTCGATTTTGATTGTTGGCTGACATGTGATTTCAATATGATATTTTCTTCAAATACTTGTATATAAATAGACATATGGTAATTGTAAAGGAGGACCAGTTATCAGTTATTTGATACAATAGGTAAATTGTATGAATACAGAATAGTAAATTTATCAAATCAGAGGCTATGATGCATGTTCTAAAATGGAGGAATTTATGAATGTCAATTGATGCTGCACATGTCTGGTATCAGTTATCTGTTGAATTTAATAAGAGAATTGCTAAGTTGTCTCCAAGTTGGATTCTTTTTTATTGTTTAAATTGATATGACAAATTTGTGTTCAATTTATGAGTGCACATTTGTTGTACTTGTGTGATCGATTGATTGGTTCTTTCAAGTAAAGACTAAATCCTTTTAGTTAATCATAGTAATCAGAGAGATTCAATTGGATTATTCAAGTAGAGCTTAGTAATCACATTCTTGCATGTTTATACAAGTTGTAAACAAAATGTATGCCAGATAATTTGCGTCTTCTCTAGAGAGTGTTGCTCATTTTGATCTCATTTGACTCTGAATACCAAACAAGGCACTAGTCTCTGCACTTCACCATTTGAACTTATTCAGATTTGTTTACATCTATTAATCAAGCATTCATTTTAGGATTCAAATCAAAATATTGTTACTATTTTCAAGTTGGATTTCATTTGTTCACCTCCCATTGCCATTGTGAACAAATTGTTTTAAGAAGATAATCACAAGTTAAGTCTGCACCATTCAAAAAGGTACACCCGACTAGGTTTGCAGTACCTAAAGAGTAGAAGGTTGAGTTCTCTTGACCTTGTCTTTACCCTAAAATGTATCAAGAGATTGGCAGCCTCTTGAGGCATTCATCTTGTGTTTTTGAGAGCTAACATAAGGGACATCAAATGATATCATTAAACAACATCTCATGCTCCACCAAATTTTGAAAATTGATTTTTCAAAATAAAATCCCTTTTGATGGAAGACTATGCACTTTTTGAACCCTTCCACAAGCAAAGTTTGATCTCCACATAAAATTTTCATATGAAGGTAGAAAATAATTTCATGAAATATTTTACCATGTTAGGAAACGTACTGATATTCTTGATATTTTCCTCCTTGAAACTCATCCATTACAATCTCTCTCTACTGAGTCAAACAGTGTATTGGATTTCTAGTTGAAAACACATTGTCATTGGGAAACTTGTATATGAGTCTTCTATTGCATTTGATGATGCTATGGTTCTAATTTTTTTTGCTATTAGGCCTATTATAATAGCCTTTACATCCAATTCCACAAACAATGCATATTATGAAAATATATCTTTCATTCACTTTTACATCCAATTCCACAAACAATACATATTGGAGAGAAGGTTGGTTCGGTTGTAGGTTTGAGTGATTTGAATTTGGACGCTAGCCCAGGATTTCTAGATGCTTGGCAGTTTTGGCAGAATATGGAGCTAGCTTTTGGATTCTTTCGGGTAGAAGGATGGATCATGTGGAGAAAATTTTATCCTGAATGGTGCTTCTAGAAGGAACGGGTCTTCAAGCGAGGTTTCCATCAAAGGGGCACTTTTGGAGGTAAAGTGTGCAGAAGAGACCATCAAGGTGTCTTATGGCAGTTGTCCCTTGAAGGATTCGGTGATTCCGGGTCATGTGGACTCTCTCGTGCATGGTTTTGAAGGGTGGGTCCCATCTGGGAATTTGGATATGCCTCAGGTTGAGGTGGCCCAGGTGGATGCCAATCAGACGGATTGGATGTCATTTGTGTTGGGCCAGCAGTGGTCTGATCTTTTTGCTTCTAAGCTTAAGGATAAGAGTATTGTTGTTGAGTCAGTGTCTTCTTCAAACAAGGAATGGATTTTCTCTTTCTCTGTCCCGTATTCCATTGTGGAAAAGAATATTTCTATTATGGATTTCTCTCTAGTGGCCAAAGTTCTTGGTCCTAGACCGAGCATTGAGGAGGTTTGATATTGGGTTTGCAAGAAATGGGCTATGAAAGGGTAGGTGGAGGTCGTTGTGATGGCTAAAGGTTTCTTCTCTTTTTCCTTCTCATGTGACGAGGACCTGAGATATGATTTTGCAAAAGGTCCCTAGTCTTTTGGGAGGTTGTCGATGGTGTTGAACCTATGGGAACCATGAATGGACTTATCAAAATGTCTAGCTAATTCTGCGTTAGTTTGGGTCAAACTTCTAAATTTACTGCTTGAATATTGGGACAAGGAAGTTTTTAAGGCAATTTTCAATTCCTTTGGTCGACTTATTTCCATTGACGAAGTTGAGGAGGAGGCTTGTTGCAGCTAAATTTTGTGTCATGATTGACCAGGATGCAGTGTTTCCAGAGTATTTTTGTCCTAAATCTAAGGTGGGTTCTTGGAAACAACACATTGTGTTTGAAAATCTTTCATTTGCCTGTTTCAAGTGAAAAAAATGGGTCATTGGGCTAAGTATTGCCCTGCCTCTAGTGTTCAGCCTAAGACTGTCAAGTAGACTAAGGTCTGGAAGATTAAGGATTTGAAAGGGGCCCAGGGTGATTTGGAGGTTAGTAACGAGGTAGAGGGGAAGACAAATGTTGAGAAATGTATCTCCCCTCTTGTCGAAGCTGGTAAGGATGTGGAGGGTCCAAAAGATTGTTGGAGACCAGCCCTTTCTCCAACTTGTGGCTGATGTCTCTGAGACGGTCCTCTCTCCCAAAAGGCTTGTGACGGAGGTGAAGATTCAGGAGAAAATTGAAAATCAGGAAGTAGACTATGTTTCTGAGACATTTTTTTCCACAAAGAGACCTGTGGGGGAAATGGTGATTCTGGAATCGCCCTCATTGGGCATGGTTCTTGCGAATGATATTAATCTTCTAGGAGTTGCAAACTTTATGAATAATGATGAGGAGGGTTACACCCACATTCGTAATAGGAAGAAGAAATCTTCTTCGTCCCCCCTCAACCCATCAGAGGAGGAGTTGTTACCAGAAGGCAGAAGGTTGATTGTGGGTCTGATTCTAAGGGCCCGGGTAGACCTACCTCATACAAGAATAGGGAGTGGGAGTGCAAGCGGGATATTGCGGAAGGGGTCCAAAAAACCCTCTTTGATATGTGCTCTAAGAGAACTCCCCGCTCTAGAAAATGAAAGTCATCTCTTGGAATATCAAGGGGATGAATAACTTGCATAAGCAGGACCTCCTGAAATTTTTTGTCTGAGATCATAAGCTGGACATATTGTTGATCCAAGAAACTAAGATGCAAATTGATAAGATGGAAGCCTTGAAGATTTTATTTTTTAAAGACTATGGATTCCATGGTGTGAGTTTTGAAGGTTCCTCGGGTGGTGTGGCCACCTTTTGGAATGCTAAGTTGTTGAAGGGCACCCAAGTTGTTGTTGGCTCAAATCACATTGAGACCAAGTTTGTTGGGCTAAGGGATTCCTTTTCTTGGGTTATCTCCAATTTCTATGCTCCTAATCTCAAAAGAAATAGGAAGAAACTTTGGGAGGATCTTGGCAAGATTAGGATGAATTTTATGGAATTACCCTAGTTGGTTATGGGAGATTTCAATACTCTGCTTTATGATGATGAGAAGATGGGAGGCTCTCAAGCAGATCCTGAGAGTAGATTTGATCATAGATCTTTCTTGGATGATAATTCCTTGCTTGATGTTAAGCTATCTGGTGTCAATTTCACTTGGTCTAATAGGTGTGTGGTAGCGGATAATATCCAAGTTAGACTAGACAAGGCTCTGATTACTATGCCCTAGCTTGTGGATTTTTCTTGTTTGTTGTCTTCCATTTCTTGATGTGGGTCAGATCACTTCCCTCTGTCTTTCATTATGGATAAGTTTGGAAGGAAGAAGTGTTTTCCTTTTATATTTGAAGCAATGTGGCTTAGGGATCCTTTCTTTCAGGAGTGCGTTGAAAGATTGTGGCAAGTTAGTGTGGATGCCAGTGCAATGTTTAGAGTTGCTAGGAAGCTTAAATTTGTTAAAAATAATCTCAGGATATGGAACAAAGAGTCTTTTGGCCACATTTTTGAGTTGAAAAGCACTATCCTTAGTAAGTTGGATAATGTTCAGCTTGCTATTCAATCAAAAGGGTTTTTAGAGGCTTTTCAGAAAAAGGAAGATGGGTTGTTGGTTCAACTTCATGATGTTATTTCCAAGGAGGAAGATTTCTGGAGACAGAGATCCAAATCTATTTGGCTTAAACCTAGTGACCAAAATTCTAAATTTTTCCATCTCACTACCCTGAGACATAGGGCGGCTAACAGAATTTCTTTGATCTATTGGAATGGGTCATTTTTGGAAGCCAACGAGGATACTCATGGGGTGGAGGCCAAGTTTTTTCATGACCTCCTAAAGGATGACCTACTTTGGGACCAAAATATTGTGGATGCAAGTCTTGATGTGATTCCCAATCTGATTACGGAGCAACTGAATAAGGATCTAACTACTATTCCATCAGCCTCAGAAGTTAGGGAAGCGGTGTTCTCCTTTGAAGGTAACAAGGCTCTTGGCCCTGATGGTTTTCCCTTTTTATTTTTCCAGTCGTGTTGGGAGATAGTTTCTGAGGATGTGATTAATGCTTCGAAGGATTTCTTCAGCTCTAGATGCCTTCTTAGGGAATTGAATGCCACTTTCTTAGTCTTGATTCCTAAGAAGCTTGATGCTAAGTCCTTTAGTGATTATCGGCCCATTAGCCTATGTAACTCTATTTATAAAAAAAATCCTAGATTGTAGAAATGTCTCCTGATTCTGGTTTCCCATTAGCAAAGTGGCTTTATCTAGGGGCATCAAATCCTAGACTCCATTGTCACGGTTCATGAACTGGCCCATTATATTCATGTTTCTAAAAATTCAGGTTTATTTTTGAAAATGAATATTTTAAAAGCTTAAGATAGGGTTAGTTGGAAATTTCTTCTGAATGTGTTGGCCAGATTTGGCTTTTGTAAGAAATTTCTCCAGCTAGTTGAGCAACTCATCTCTACTCCCTCATTTTTTGTTCTGGTGAATGGTTCTTCATCCCCCTTCTTTAAGAGTTCGTGGGGATTGTGACAGGGTGACCTTATCTCGCCACTTTTATTTATTCTGATGGCTGAGACCTTGGGTTGTAATATCACGAAGGTGCTTCAGGATGGTTTGGTGTGTGGTCTCTCACCTTCTTCAAGGTATAATCTGATTACTCACTAGTAGTTCATTGATGAGACAATGATGATGGGTGAGTCTTTTGTTAAGGAAGATAGGGTGGTTAAGAAGTTGTTGAGTGATTATGAAATGGCGTCAGGCCAAAAGATCAACCTCCCCAAGTGTCAGATTTTCTTCTTCAACACTCTAAAAGGTTTGCAGACTAAGGTGGCCAAAATTTTGGCTTGCAATCGAGGTGATTTTCCTTCCTCTTACTTGGGTCTTCCGTTGTGTGTCTCCAAGATTCTGGACTTGTTTTGGTTGGGCTTGTTGCACAATTTCAGTAGAAATCTTGTGGGTTGGAAAGGTGCACTTATCAGTCAAGCTGGTAAAATCTAGCTCATTGTGGCTACTCTTCAAAACATGCCTTTGTATGTTATGAGTCTCTTCAGAGTGCTTGTTAAGTTTGAAGGTGGAATGGAATAGATAATGAGAATATTTTTGTGATCTGGGGTGGAGTCCAAAGCGAGGATTCCTCTTGTGGCCTGGGATCTGGTTTGCAAACCTAAGAAGTGGGTGGTCTAGGAATTAGAAATCTTAGCTCATTCAATAAGGCCCTCTTGGCTAAGAATATTTGGAGACTCCTGAAGGGGGATACTGGGTGGTCCACTCTGGTGGGTAGGAAGTACTTGTATGGGTTGGATAGGTTGTGGGACTTGCTTTCTTCTGATGTGATTCCATTTGGTTCGTGTTTCTGGAGGAATATTTTGCTTTGCAGAGATATTTTGGCTAAAGGTGTTAAGTGGCTATTGGGGTATGGTAAGAGTATTATCTTTTGGGATGACATTTGGTGTGGGGATTGTCCCTTGATCTCCCTGTCGTGGTTGCCCCTTATTGTTCCTTTGTGCAAACAACTTTTTGGTGTTAAGGTGGCAAACTACTTTGTGGATGGTGGTTGGAAAAACTTTGAGGATTGGGACCCATCTTTGAAGGTTCTTAAGGATTTCCTTGGCAGTGTTCGGATCCCTCTATCTCTAAGGTAGGATAGAGTTGTCTAGGCACCTTTTCCTAGTGGCAAATTTTTGGTGGCCTCTTCATTTTTGAGTTCTATGATGGCTCCTGATTCTTTTCCTTTTTGGGGAAGGCTCTAGAATAAGCTCTTGACTCCAAAGATTAATGTTTTCTACTGGTCAATCATGCAAGGTAAATTTCTTACAATTGATCATCTCTGTAAGAGGGGGTTTTCCATTCCCAATAGGTGTGTTCTTTGTGAAGCTAATGGGGAAAATGCTTTTCATAGCCTCATTGAATGTGATTATTCTTTTTCCCTATGGAGTAGATTCCTCAAGCTATGGGATGTGAGTTGGATTTTCCCAAACTCTTTAGCCAAGTTTTATGAGCAGTGGTTTTGTCCCTCTTACTCTCCTTTATTGAGGGCTCTTTGGGATCTTATGGCCTCACATATTGCGTGGGGTCTCTAGAAAGAAAGAAATAATAGGATTTTTTGGGAAACTAAGATTAAGGTTGATAGCCTTTTTATCAAGGTTCGTAGGGCTATTTTGGAGAACTTTTCTCTCATTAGAGCCGATTCTCAGAAGTGTGATCTGACTATGTGTCTTGTTGGCTAAGACTTAAAGGTTATTTCTAATTGGAGAATCTCATTGATTCCAGCCATAGACCCTAGAGCTAGTACCATTGCAAGAAGGAACACTAGATGGCAACTACCTCTAGAAGGGTGGGTTAAAATTAATTTTGGCGGGGCTACGAAGGGGAATCCTAGGCCTGTAGGATGTGGGGGGTGTTAAGAGATAGTTTTGGCAGACTTCTTGGTGCGGTGGCACTCCCATTGGGTACACAGACTAATCATCACGTGGAAGCAAAAGTTGTGTTCATAAGTGTTAAATATGCCATTGGTAAATGGTATTCAAAAATTTGGGTGGAGGGAGACTCAATGAATGTTATTAATTATTTGTGTGGAGTGCATTCCCCGAGTTGGAATGTGGATCAGTTAATCAAAGATATGGTAATAATGTTACAAACTTGTGATGAGGCCCAGATATCTCATGTTTATCAGGAAGGAAACTCTCTAGCTGATTACTTTGCTGATGTGGCTGTCAGCCTTAGCAAATTTCGCTCGTGGGAGGAGGGATCTATCATTCCTGAGAATGCTAGGAACATATTAAGAATTGATGGTATGGGATAATTCGATATGACATTTATGGTCTTGTAAGGCACTCCATTTGGCATGCTTTGTGGGTGTTTCTTTGCTTTGTGGTGTGTTTCTAATTTTTTTCCGCCAGGGTTGTGTGTTTTCTATTGGGGATTCCATGGGTGGAGATAGGAATCATGTTGAGCCTGATTCATGTGGAGAGATTCGGAGAAGGAAGAAGCTTTGGAACATTCTTAGTCATGGGAACTTCACTCTATTTCTGGAAAGATTACATGGTCATGACTCAGATGCTTCAACTAAATTTTTTTCGGCCTAGCATAGCTATAAGCTTGTGTTGAAGGGTATGGAGGTCAAAGTTAATGAGGAATTTATTGTGTCTGTTATGGGTTTTTCGACTGTGGGAAGGAATTTCTTAAGGATAAAAAGAGTAATGAGGAGGCCATGAACAATTTTTTTAAGGACGATGAGAGGAAAAATCTGGTTAAGTTGGAGAATTGGGGCTATGATAGGACTTCTCTAAAGAAGATTTGGGCCAGGGTTGCAAAATTAATGATGAGGTATGTGACATTGGAGGGGAGATTCAAGGTGCTTCTTGGTCACCACTTCACTCTACTTAACCATTTCAGGCATGGATTGTTCATTTCCTTTCCTTTTTTTTTGCTATCTTCGTTAGATTCTTCTATGTATGATCACCTTAAGAATAGAAGGGCCCCCATTCTTCATGAGGCGCTTATTTTGCTAATTATGGAGCATGTTCAGTCTATTACCCCAACTCCTGCCATCACTAGTAAGGGGGAGGATTTTAACGCCTTATCTAGGTCGTCAGAATTGGAGTCCTCCTTGGATGAGGACAAGGAGTGGATTGAGGAAGATGTTGGTATGGCTTCAGGCTCCCAGAAGAGGAAGGTAGCGAGCTCTAAAATTAATAGAGACCTCAAGAAATTGGCTATTTCTGGTAGTGATGACACCGAGGTAGGGTTGGATGGGTCCGCCCCAAGAACTGGGGAAGTGGTTGTTGATAAGGGTGTTGTTGGTGGGGTTATTGAGGTTAGGGCCTAAGAGACTGCTGATGTTGTGGATAAACTAAGAAGTCTTTCGAAGAGATTGGCCAATTTGAGGAAAAAGGGGTCAATTGTTACGGCCAAGGCTCAGGCTAAAGTTGAGGTTAGTATTAACCCTAATTTGTTAATACTGTGATTTTGGAGGACTCTTCGGTGCATGATATTCACAAAGTGTCTCTAGATAAGGAGGTTGGTGAGTGGAATGTGGAGAATGATTGTAAGAAAAATGATAATTCACCTCTAAAAATTGACCCTCTATCGGAGGATTTCTCTTATTTAGATGAGGAGGACACATCAATGTTTAGCCTGCTTGACATGGCTAGGGCAGGTGCCACTAGTACCTTCAAATTGGGTAAGTGGACCCTATAGGAATTTAGCAATATCAACATTAAAATCAGGGGTCTAAAGGCTAACCTATAGAATGTCCAGGAGACCTCGATATTGGATATTCTCATTGACAGATTGGTGGACTTGGAACATACTCATAACTAGTTCAAGGAGCAGTGTGAGGAGAAATTGAAAACCCTCGAAGCTAAGGTCACAGGTCTAAATAATGATATTAGGACTTTATTGCAGGTGAGCCACATCTCGGCCAAAAATAGCGCTGAACCTCTTGAGGTTCTGTTTAAGAAAATCAGCCAGCTTAGGGAGGAGCAAGTGTTCTTCTCTAAGCTCATGGAGAAAGATCAAGCAGCTAAGGGTAAGGGAAAAAAATCCCTAAAGGATATTGAAGACAAGGCGCTGGTTGGGAGAGGGTCAGTGGAGTGGAAGAAGGATTTTGATGAGGAAAAAATGGAACTACTGGAAATGGTTGAAAAACATAAGTCCCTACAGCTCAAGATGGCCAAGACTCTAGGTGGCCTTCAATGGTTCTTGGTTCTTTGTTTCTTTTTGTTGTTTTTGTCTCTGGTCTTTGTTTGTTAGTTTTTTTTTTGTTGTTGGGAGTCGCTGGTTGGTTGTGGCCTATCTTTTGTCTGGCTCCCTCGTTTGTCAATTTTTTGTTGGCTGGGTAGCTGTTGGTGGTTGACTGTGTTTTTCTCTTAGCAGCATTTTGTGGCTCTTTTGTAAAGGGTTTCGAGTCCATTTAAAACCTATTTTTCCTATTAATCAAAACATTAGACCCATACATTACTTCAACATGTGAGAAGAAATTTTAAATCTCATGGATTGGTATATTGAATCCAAATTAAATTGGTGGACAGAAACATTATTTCCATGGCACTCTAAGTACCATAAAGAATAACAACTTATTCTTCTTTAGGATGATGTATTCACTAGAATCATACATTGGAATATGCTTGAATTCCTTCACAAATCCATATAAAATGTTAGTGGCATATGCATCATCAACAAAATATTTCATGATTTAAATAATCTGATTTCTATGGAAGATAAAAAAATTCCAAGAAGAAATCATTCTAAACAAGTCATCTACCAACATCTCTTGTATTTCCCTTTTTTGTAGCTCATCATACCCATCAAACAAAAATAAGAAGTTTTTCCATCCATTGTACTAAATCAAATGACTATAATAAACTAATTTGTGTTTGAATATTCTCAAAGGAAGACTGATTTTCATCTTCATATCATACCTTACAAGGTTCCCCTTTGAAACTTTGAATTTCATGTTGTCAATCTCCTCAAATTTCCATCTTTGCATTGAAAACCAAATATTTCTCTTTCCTGAATATCCACACTCTAGATAGAAAAATCACATGAAAGATATGGAGTATTAAGTACATGACATGAGATTATTACCTTAGCAATGCCCTTCCATTCTTCTTGTGTTTCCATCTCTTGTATGCCTTGGATGCTTATGACATAAGAAAAGTAGGTGGAGTCTATTCTTTGTAGTTCATGGAGTTGATATCCACTTGTAACTACTTCCAAATGCTCCATAATATCTACCCAATTCTTAAAACATAGAACTATTTTAACAAAGATCAATTCAACACGTAATACCTGTTTGATATTCAATTGGAAATTCAATCTGAGGCAAAAACTTGAACTTTGTGTGCTCCTTGCAAATTAATATCAACATGTACAACTTGATACTAACTCAAAATATGAAGCAATATTGATGTGTTCACAATCAATCACATGTTGAATTCTCCTCCCCATAGATGATCCTAGAAGCACATATATGAAAACTCCCCTTTTCTGATTTGGAAGAAGAGGAATGATAGACTATACCTCACTTGAGAATAAAAAAGCTTGCATATTCTTCAGCACCAAACAACTTGCTCCCCAATTACCTTCCCCTAAAACACCATACACTTCTACAAAAGGATGTGGTAAATCAAAAATCTAAAAATCAAAGAAAGAATTGATTACCTCCATATTTTTTTCAAATTCCTCAAGTGTTGCATTCCTTTGCAAGTCAAGATTTTGGATGTTATGAGTTAAGTATGAAAAGTATATCACCCAAAGTTCATTCAACCACATCATCATAGCAGCTCCGAGACTCATAAAATAGAAGTCTTCAAAAATGATACCTGGATCCCATGAATGTTTTAAAATATTTGGATATTGACCCTTAACCATGTGGTTAGTATGCATTAAATCCCCCATTTGATTACAAATTCTACTCCGAAGATCAATCAATGGATCACCATGTGCATAATTCAGAAAATGTTCCTTTATCTTGAACTCTCCATTTTGAAAAAGTGAATCCATTTCTCTATGTTCTATAATTACATTTTGCTGCCACATACAAACATTAGAAATCAAAATATCTTTAACAAACAAAGGTTCCCTTTCTTCACCTTGCATGGAAGATTTATTCCAATTTTGCACAATGGTATCCTTCTTTTCATCATCTACAATGTTAATGGGTGTTTCTTTATCATCATTAGAATCCATTGGAACAAATTCCTTAATTCTTGAGGCTTAAAATTCAACATATAATGATGAGTTTGAATCAAATAATAAATAAATCAATTAGAATGTCTTTACCTTCAACCTCATATTTTCACTCTTCTTCCTTATCTTGAATTTGCAATGATGTATCCATCACCCTTTCTGGTGTATACAAAATCCTCCAAAGTTTTCTTGCACAAAACAAAGAGAAGACACTACTCTGCCTTCACCATGAACTTAGCAATGATCTAAGCTCTGTTCTGACTTGGTTCAACAACTGAACCTTACTACAACTCTGTCCTAAGAGTTTCCAATTGTGCTTTAACTTTAGAGGATCCAACACCTTGTTTGAAACTACTAATCTCCTCTCAACACCTAGAAGATTCTAGATGCTATCTTCAACACCATGCTTTGGCTACCTGCAGGGGAGTTAGGGACTTTGCTCTGATGCATTTCATAACCATTTGAAGCCATCTTGGAAACTCCTCAAAGACCATTCCTACCGATTTCACAAGATAGCCTTTGGAGGGGGCTATTCCTTGTAGCCCTTACCAGTCAGTATTATAACTTTTTCTGTATTATTTGCCAAACAACCTGCCACACAAAAGGCACTTTCAAGCACCCATTTTAGAGTTTTAAATCTCCTGCTAACTTTTAGATCTCTGTCACTGTCGTACAGGGCATTCCCATCTTCTTGGACAATAGGACTAATTGACCTAATTGTAGGGTTTATGTGCCTTCTTCTTCTAAACTACTTCTAGTGGACAGATTGAAGTCCCAAAATCCTTTTGCATGTAAAACTCTCACCTTAACCCACCTAGTACAGTACAGACTCCGTACGGTGGCACTTTCCCCTGCATAAATTCTTAACTCCTCTTTTCCAAACTCCTAACTGGGTCATGTATCTCGCCTAGGGTTTGGGTGTCATAATTTTTGCTCTACATTCCATGCTGCCTACTATCAAATATGTACAATTAATTGTCTCTTCTCCCATACTCCACTAGTCTCAGGAGGACCCCATGGACAATGGTTATGGGGAAGGCATTCTAAAAGTGACTGTTCCAAAACTGAAAAATAAATCCTTCCCAAACTATAGTTTATGAAGCCTAAACTACTATTCTATTCTAAAAAACCTAAAGATCAAATGAAAATCACTCTTTCCTATCTACTAATCATTTACACAATGGAAAATTAACATGCTCAGTGCCTTTTAGTTCACTGTTCTCAAAGAGCACGGGCAGATTTAGAAATTGAAGATTCTTGCCAAAACAGGGCTATATTCCTTTCACCGCCTGTACCATGAACACCAAGCACTACCAACACTCAAAATGAAAGTTATTTACAAAGAAAAACATTAACACAGCTTTGTAATTACAAAACAAAGTGCTATGTCAATTTACAACGCCTAAATAGATTCACTGCGCAAAACACACTGTGTTTTCCAGAAAACACAAAAAATTATTAAAATCTGCTATCGTTCTCTATTTTTCCACACACCCTGATTACAATGATAAAAATCCTATTTGTTACGAGCCATTCCATTATCTTGAGGTCTTTTTCCACCATGCAAGGGAAGATTGCTCGCTCCATATCCCTGATTTCAAGGGAATCTTAAGACCACTAACAATTACATGCAATCCAATCAATATTGTCATGCAACCATGCAATATTCTTGCAAACTCGACTTTATCCTTCTTTTTAGGATCTTCAACTCTTTAATTTTGAGCAACCATGATGTAAACTGCCCTTGGCATCTTCTGATAACGAGGAAATGGCTAAGACAAAGTTTAATACTTTAAATGCTAACATTTTCTGTCTTAAGCTAAACAAAGCAAAATTTAACACTAAAAATAACTAATGAGAACCTTAGTCCTAGTGACTAGCTATTCCCACACAAAATGCAAGACCTTCTAAGGTCCAAACTAAACACAACATGCTGACTTGGCCAAGGTCAGTACAAGCCAAAACTTTTGCAAACCAAAATTGGTGCAAATCACATTGGGGTTTGGCCTAGGTGCTCCTGCACCATCCTCCCCAAATCAGAAAATTCAATCCATCCTTGGATTGAGCAAATTGGGATCAATGCCCAACCTCTTGAACTCTACCTCCTTGATCCATACTGCATCCGAATCTGGTTGTCCATGCCTCTTGATCAGGTGTTCCTTGTACTCCTTGGTCCTAGTCTTCTTATAAACCCTTGTATCCAAGATTTGATCAGCTTGTTTGACTGTAACAGGGGGCAGTTTGAGTTCTCCTACATCTTGAATGACTTCTTGGATGGTCTGATCCATGTTTGGTGGTGGTCCTCTGTAATGGACCAAGTCTGCAATGTTAAAAATAGGGGACAGTCCACTGTCATCTGGCAATTGTACCTTGAATGCATTATTGCCATACTTCTCCAAGATAGGACAGGGACCTATCCTCTTCATTTGCAGCTTGTGAGGGACTCCTTTCTGCAATCTAGCCTTATTCAAATGGACCATCACTAAGTCTCCCACATTGAATTGAATTTCTCTTCTATGCTCATCCACCTTAGCCTTATGCTTCATGGTATTTTCTGCCAAGTTCTTTCTGACTGTCTCATGAATTTCCTGCATTGCACAAGCAAAATCATCTGCATAACCACTTCCTTTGAATCCATCCTTCAGCTCTCTCAGCTCATAAACACCCCTGGGATGTAAACCATACACAATTTCAAAGGGGCTCTTCCCTGTGGATCTATTGACTGTGTCATTATATGCATACTCAGCCTACCCAATAATCTGATCCCATTGTTGACCATACTCCTCGGTCAAGCATCTCAAGAGGTTTCCAAGTTTCATGTTAACCACTTCGGTCTGACCATCAGTTTGGGGATGGTATGCAGATCCAAAGGACATATTGGTGCCCATTCTTTGCCAAAGAGTCTTCCAAAAATGACTCATGAACTTGGTATCCCTGTCTGATACAATACTGATTGGCAAACCATGAATCCTAACTATTTCTTTGAAGAAAAGTGAGGCTATTTGACTGGCATCATTGGTTGTTTTGTAGGGTATAAAGTGAGCCATTTTGCTGAATCTATCAACCACAACATACACACTATCCATACTTTGCCTTGTCTTGGGTAAACCAACTACAAAGTCCATGCTTAAGCATTCCCATGGCCTAGAAGGGATTGGTAGTGGTTGGTATAATCCTGCATTTGAAGAAGTTCCTTTGGCTTTTTGACACACTACACAACTCTCTACATATTTCCTGACATCTAAGTTCATCTTAGGCCAAAAATAAAACCTTTGGACAAGCTCTTGAGTTTTAGTGATTCCAAAATGACCACTTAATGCACCATTATGCTTTTCTTGGATTAGATTCTCTCTAATAGAACCTCTAGGAACACAAAGCTGATTCCCTTTAAACAAAAAATCACTTTGCAAGGTATATTCAGCATACTTGCTATGGAAATGGTTCTTAAACTCAAGGCATACCTTATAAATTTCTGCAAAGTCTTCATCATCTGCATATAGATCCTTGAAGTGATCTATTCCCATGCTCTTCAACTGGATTTCTTGAATGGTAAGAACCCTCCTGCTCAATGCATCAACAACTTTATTGAGAGCTCCTTTCTTGTGCTTGATGTTGAAGGTGTAGGCTTGCAAGTACTCCACCCATTTCATGTGCCTGTGACTCAACTTCTCTTGTGAATTCAGAAAACTGAGTGCTTGATTGTCTAAGTACACAATGAATTCCTTGGGAAGCAAATAGTGCCTCCACTTCCTTAGTGCTTGGACCAATGCATACATTTCAAGGTCATAAGAAGAGTACTTCTTCTTGGCTTCACTTAGCTTCACAGAATGAAAAGCCACCGGTCTGCCCTCTTGGCTAAGAACAGCTCCAGTGCTACATTTGCATCACATTCAATGGTGAATAACTTCCTCAAACAGCAACACCAAAATAGGTTGGTAACTGTCTTTCCTTCAACAAGCTTTCGCCCGTTTCAGCTTGCTCATTCCACGGCTGGTTTATTCCTCCCTTAATAGGTATCCAAAATAGAACTTCAAAATTGCTCGGTGAGCGGTGAATTTCCTATAGTACTAAGCAAGTCCATGGAAGCTTCTTACCTCTGTTGCTGTTTTAGGAGTAGGCCAATTAAGAATGGCTTCTACCTTGCTGCTGTCCATCTTCAAGTTGCCATGTGATAACACAAAACCAAGGTATACCAGCTCTGTTTTGATGAACTCACACTTTTCCAGATTAATCTTTAGCTTCTCCTCTTGTAGCTTCTTGAAAATCAGCTCAATGTGCTGGAGGTGCTCTCCTCTTGTTCTGCTATAGATTAGTATATCATCAAGATACACTACTACAAACTTTCCAATGAAGTCTTGGATAATTTCATTCATGAGTCTCATGAATGTGGAGGGGGCATTAGACAAACCAAATGGCATTACTAGCCACTCATAAAGACCCTCATTGGTTTTGAAGGCTGTTTTCCACTCATCACCCTCATGTATTCTAATTTGGTGGTATCCACTCTTTAAATCTATCTTGGTATAGTACTGCAAAGGCATTGCTAGATCTTCAAATCCACCAGGTCATTGCTGCAGGTGGTTGCTCTTTGTTTATTGCCACAGGTCGATTACAAAGCCTCCATTCCTCACTCAACTTTCTTAGAGTTAGCTTCAGGCGTTGCCGCAAGGTGATGCTTTCCCTCTTCTTCCTTGATTAAGTAGTTCTTGAATCACCTTCTTCATTTCCTCATTTTGTTGAGGTGTCATTTTGTAGGCTGCTTTGTTTGGAAGGCTGGCTCCTGGTATCAAGTCTATCCTATGACTTATGGCTCTTTTAGGAGGTAAAGTTGCTGGTTGACCACTACTTACTATGTTCTCATAGGTCTGCAACAAGTCTTGAATCTCCTTGGGTAACTCTTGCTTTTCAGCTGCCTTCTCTTTGCTTGCTTCTCTTGGATTGATCATTATTGCATAGCCAACGCCTTCTCCTTCTTCTAAAGTCTTTATGAACTCTTTTTCACCAGTTATAAGCAACTTAGAACCTGCTGCCTGCACCTCATTATCTTCCAACAAAGATTGAATCTTGTATGTGACATTGTCCTTCTTGAAGGTGTATGAGTTCTTGGCTCCATCATGCACAGCTTGACGGTCAAATTGCCATGGCCTACCTAGGAGCAAGTGGTATGCATCCATAGGTAACACATCACACAAAACTTTGTCTTTGTACTTGCCAATTGAAAACTCCACCCATGCTTGTTCATTCACCAAGACATGCTGACCCTTGTTGAGCCATGTGACCTTGTAAGGATTCTTGTGAGGTATTCTTGCTAATTTCAGTTTGCTGACTGCCTCCTCTGACACAATATTGTCAGTAGACCCTGAGTCTATAATCACCTTGCACACTTTCCCCATCATCTTGCACTTTATCCTAAACAGGGATCTTCTTTGGCTTGGCTCATTTATTTTGTGGGTTTCGCTGAGTCCAAAGTCCTTCATCATGAGATTCTCACCTTCCTCGGTTCAGGTATACAATTGTTTGTTTGATGTTTGCTTCATCTTTGAGATCGGAATTGGTCCTCCTTTTTCTCCACCCCATGAAGTGCTTCCACTTTTCTGAGGACATCCTGAAACAAGATTATTCTATTTGCGGTTCACAATGATAGCATTTCATGTTGGTGGAAATGGCTGCCTCTTCGCCAAAATCACCGCTTCTTCCTCATTTTGAAACCTCTTCCTCCTACCCTCCTAATTAGAACTTCCATGCTAACGATCAGAAATATGAGCTTCTCGCGGGGCTTAAGTTCGAAGCTTTCTTCCGCCGGCACCTCTTTGTCCCTCCCATTATGTCTGCCTTTACCTCCTACCTTTAGGATTCCTGTTCTTGTTGTTCGCTTTTTGCCTTTTCTCTCATTTTCAATTGTTTGGTGGCATTGGTAAAATTTTCATCGCCAGAGTTTACCAAGCTCCATAATATTTAGCGGATGGAATAGCGGGTAGAACTTTAGGTACCTTGCTAAACCTAATGCTTTTCACCAAAATGCTTCAACCACGCAGCGCGGAGTCACGGAGCAGGTTTTTGAAACTCTTACGCCATGTTTTCGTCGTAATATTTTTTTTGCTTTCCGATTTGAGGCGATAAGCCTCCTGTACGGACTTCGCCAATGCGGAATGAAAATTGCGCGCCATCAGCGGTCTGCATTCTCCTCCGCTGAGAACTAGCCGGGACGTACTTGCCTTCTTTCTCACTGCTTTGAGATTTGCGCAAACTTGCACCATGTGAGAGCTGCTCCTCCTCGAAAGCGCCTGGCTTGGCCACCTTTACCTTTTGGGCTGCAGTGCCATCGTCGCAGAGTGGTTGTTCTCGATGCTCTCAATCCAATCTACTACTGAATCTAGATCCATTTGTCCACTGAAAAGTGGCACACCATCCAATGCTTTACCACTCAAGGCCTGCAATGCCTTCAAGAATGGTTCCTCTGCAAGAACATGATCAGGCTTTGGAGCTTCCTCCTCCAATTCCACCTCTTTTTCCTTGGCTTCCTGCTCTTCCTTCTTCTTTATCTTGTCCTTCACAGTATCTGCTGTTTCTTGGACTTCATCTAGGAGTTTCTCCATCTGAGATATCCTCTCTCGCGACAACGGTTATCATCTTCCTCGCTCTTTCTACCGCTTTTGCGCTGCTTCTGCATTTGTCACCATGGTTCCTTCCTCTGGTGTATTATCTCCTACTGACTCAGTGGATTGGCTCATTAATCACAAGCCTGGAATCCAACTGTTGCTCTGATACCAATATGGTGTATACAAAATCCTCCAAAGTTTGCTTGCACAAAACCAAGAGAAGACACTACTCTGCCTTCACCATGAACTTAGCAATGATCTAAGCTCTGTTCTAACTTGGTTCAACAACTGAACCTGTACAACTCTAAGAGTTTCCAATTGTGCTTTAACTTTAGAGGATCCAACACCTTGTTTGAAACTACTAATCTCCTCTCAACACCTAGAAGAGTCTAGATGCTATCTTCAACACCATGCTTTGGCTATCTACAGGGCAGTTAGGGACTTTGCTTTGATGCATTTCATAACCATTTGAAGCCATCTTGGAAACTCCTCAAAGACCATTCCTACCGATTTCACAAGATAGCCTTTGGAGGGGGCTATTCCTTGTAGCCCTTACCAGTCAGTATTCTGACTTTTTCTGTATTATTTGCCAAACAACCTACCACACAAAAGGAACTTTCAAGCACCCATTTTAGAGTTTTAAATCTCCTGCTAACTTTCAGATCTTTGTCACTGTTGTACAGGGCATTCCCATCTTCTTGGACAATAGGACTAATTGACCTAATTGTAGGGTTTCTGTGCCTTCTTCTTCTAAACTGCTTCTAGTGGACAGATTGAAGTCCCAAAATCCTTTTGCATGTAAAACTCTCACCTTAACCCACCTAGTACAGTACGGACTCCGTACGGTGGCACTTTCCCCTGCATAAATTCTTAACTCCTCTTTTCCAAACTCCTAACCGGGTCATGTATCTCGCCTAGGGTTTGGGTGTCATAATTTCTGCTCTACATTCCATGTTTCCTACTATCAAATATGTACAATTAATTTTCTCTTCTCCCATACTCCACCAGTCTCAGGAGGACCCCACGGACAATGGTTATGGGGAAGGCATTCTAAAAGTGACTGTTCCAAAACTAAAAAATAAATCCTTCCCAAACTATAGTTTATGAAGCCTAAACTACTATTCTATTCTAAACAACCTAAAGATCAAATGAAAATCACTCTTTCCTATCTACTAAGCATTTACACAATGGAAAATTAACATGCTCAGTGCCTTTTAGTTCACTGTTCTCAAAGAGCACGGGCAGATTTAGAAATTGAAGATTCTTGCCAAAACAGGGCTATATTCCTTTGACCGCCTGTACCATGAACACCAAGCACTACCAACACTCAAAATGAAAGTTATTTACAAAGAAAAACATTAACACAGCTCTGTAATTACAAAACAAAGTGCTATGTCAATTTACAACGCCTAAATAGATTCACTGCGCAAAACACACCGTGCTTTCCAGAAAACACAGAAAATTATTAAAATCTGCTACCGTTCTCTATTTTTCCACACACCCTGATTACAATGATAAAAATCCTATTTGTTATGAGCCATTCCCTTATCTTGAGGTCTTTTTCCACCATGCAAGGGAAGATTGCTCGCTCCATATCCCTGATTTCAAGGGAATCTTAAGACCACTAACAGTTACATGCAATCCAAGCAATATTGTCATGCAACCATGCAATATTCTTGCAAACTCGACTTTATCCTTCTTTTTAGGATCTTCAACTCTTTAATCTTGAGCAACCATGATGTAAACTGCCCTTGGCATCTTCTAATAATGAGGAAATGGCTAAGACAAAGTTTAATACTTTAAATGCTAACATTTTCTATCTTAAGGTAAACAAAGCATAATTTAACACTAAAAATAACTAATGAGAACCTTAGTCCTAGTGACTAGCTATTCCCACACAAAATGCAAGACCTTCTAAGGTCCAAACTAAACACAACATGCTGACTTGGCCAAGGTCAGTACAAGCCAAAACTTTTGCAAACCAAAATTGGTGCAAATCACATTGGGGTTTGGCCTAGGTGCTCCTGCACCACTTTCTAGTTACACCATCTCATTCTTACATGCTTCTTCTTTGATCTTCTCTTGTTATTCCTCCTCTCTAGCCCATATATGAAGAATTCATAAAATGATTCTTTAGTTCTGAAATCTTCAGAAAAACTCTAGAACTCCTCAAAGAATCTAACAATTTCTTCATCTTGGGGCATAGTTTTTCCCATCCATTCTAAATATTCTTGAAATGTTGTAAATTCCTTAATACTTTGGTATTCTACATACCAATAATAATTTTTTCTTGCATTTTCATTCTATATCATTCTCTTAACATTGATTTGAAGAAACCCATGATTCACATCAACAACTCAATACCCTACAGGCTGGCAAGATCTTGGCTCTGATACCACTATAATGTCCCAGATTAAATTTATTTGATAATTTGATAAAATTGCAGCAATGGACATCATGAGAAATTAATTAATTAATCCAAACCCTCTAAAATCATCTTATCCAAATTAAACTAAAATTCATTAGAAGTTTCAATAATAAACCTCACAAATCATTCACTTGATTCCACAAATTTCACCCAAACTTCAAGATTAAATTTATAGACTTCAGGTGAAATTAAATGGAAGGAAAATAAATAATATTTGTGCCAAACCCATTGCCTCAAAGCTGATATAATTAACCAAAAATTTCTACTACAATGAAACCCCAAACAGTGAGCAAAAATGAAGTTTGGAATGTATTGCAAGCTCACAAACTTCTGGATAAATTCACCAAAATTTAAGCCAACTTATTTATTGATAAAATAATGAGTTTACACAAAAAAATTAGTAGAACCATGACATAAAGTCTAGAAATTAACTCCTACAACTTATATTCCAAGAAAACCCAAAATACTCCCCAAACAGGGTGCTAACAGGCACTGTAGAACTACATTGTCAGAAAATAAACCTCAAGAATAATTTATTGATGAAAAAATATCAAGGAAAATTATTAAATAATAGAAAAAACACAGCCTCAAGGGTTCCAAAATACTTCTGTGATTATTATCCAAATTTGAATCCAAAATATGTTCTAGTAGGCACTGTCGAATAACACTATCTTCAATGAAAACTAACCCAACACACAAAATATTTACCAAATGATAAAATATTAGTTTGAAATATAAAATAATAGCCATTTGTATAGTAATAATGCTATTATAAAAAGTTACAACTAAAATCCAAAATCTGAAGCAAAGCTCATAAATAATCCTGACAGTCTTCTTAAAACTCTTTGATCTCATTAGCAGTACTTGGGCCATTAGCTGAAGCAACATATTGGTTTTGAATAGAATTTTCAATCTCATATCCATAGTATGCCAAATATCCTTCCATATTTTTCTTCGAGAATTCATATTTAGTGCCATTGAACCTAGGACACTCAATAGTTATCGTGTTCATCATCTTGGACCTTCCTTAAGCAATTAAGCTCTCCTCCAAGGAACCTTAATCTGATACCAATTATTGAACAAGACAACTGTGAGGGTGGTGAATTATTTGTAGAAAATTTAACCTTTAAAACTCCCAACAGTAGTTAGATCTACAAGCATTCACAAAACTTTTACTCTACTAATGTGTTTAATTGTTAAATGTAGAAATAGAAACTGAAAGTAGTAAAACCATTCACACAAGAACACTAGATTTACATGGAAAACCAAATGAGTGAAAAACAACGGTGAGGATTAGCTCACAATATAAAAAATTTCAAAACCAAATACAAAGGCTCACTGCCAGAAGAGGACACACTATCCAATGAGGGATCACTACCCGGGCTCAATGCCATACAATTTACAAAAAGGATATAAGAGAGTTGTTACAAAGAGAAAACTATCTCAATGCAACAGAGATTCCACCAAAATTCACTCACACTTTTGTAGACATTCTTGAATGATAGAGTGCACCTTCATCTCATGCATTCAAGAACTCAACACTTTGAATTTCGCACTGATCTACTCAAACTCGCATCACACACATATCTCGCATCTATCTATATATCTTACAAACATCTCATCTTATACTTAAATATCATCTTCAACCTTGAAACCCTTCCAAGGTCATCCATACACAATTTTTATTTTCAAATTCAAATTAGGTTAGCACCAAAGCATTCCCGTGGTGGGAGAGAATTAGGGTGACCCAAACACATTCTTAATGAGGACCTAAATGAGTCCCAACACACCTCAACACACTTTCATGAACTTCGCAAGTAGTGTTTAACACAAGGTCGTCCAACACCTGTGTAAACACATATAACAATTAAGTACAAGCATCCTTAACTTAGTCCAATCTTTCTAGACAACAAAATTTACTTGAACACAATCTAGAGTAGGTAATGAACACATGTAAATTCATCCAGAAGCCTCACAAAAACCTTCCCCTGAAGAGTATGAATATTTTATACATTTGAATAACCCTATCAACCACTATAATACACTGTTACTTAGAAACTCATCAACAACAACGAAAAATATCAATTCATCTTAAACAAAGCAAGAGAGAAACATTATCAAATTGTTCTTAAAACCACAAGTTTTGAAACTACAATGCAGATAAATGTGGAGAAAATAAATTTCTCCCAAACCACAGCCATACATATTGAAATGCATAGTTCACATACTGGTGAAAATATCTCACACTATACGATGACCCATAAGCTCAAATTCTACATATAGTAGCTACCAACAATCATGAACAATACCTCATATCCACACAAGCATACCATCAACACAAAATAAACATGGAGTACATTTTCACAAGTATAGGCTCTACAAAGTGAGATACTTCAGTTGAGAGCTGAGAGGGATATGGTTGTGATCTAGGTGCAACAGGTAGATCAAAGTTCCCTAGATTTCATCAATAGAGTTAGTGGTTCGACAATGGATCTAGCTTGAGAGCTTCAGAGGTCTAGTAGGGGTGAGCAATATTATCAATATTTATATGAGAGGGCAGTGCCTCCCTCATAGAGAGAGCCCAGCTTCACAAAGGTGATGAGATAGTGGGTGCTTCTCCCAGCCTAGGCTTTCTCCCTATCACCGACCACTAGGTTCAGGACACGGGGCTTCAGGTTCACAATAGCCATAGGACAAGCCTCCCTCATTAGGACCATCTCCATTAGGAGATAGGGATGGCACTAGTTAGACTTATTCATGTATTGGACACTAATATGTATATTTTTTATTGAGCCTGCGAGCTCCATTTTTGGGATACATCTTGATATTGTATTGTGAAACCATTTTTTTGGTATATATATGAGATACATGATTTTACCAACAACTACATGATTTATGTTTATGTTGTATGCATATGATGATGTGATGGATTATGATGCTTATGGTGTTATGCATTGATAGGATTATGAGATGACTCTATATGTTATAATGCATTATGGATGTACAATTTATGGTTTATGTTCATGCATGTTATGATGTATGGATGCATTATGATTATAATATGATGTGATATGGATTATGGATATGTATGTAAATGTAGTGATATGTATGATCTAATTTTTTTCATGGTATGTGATGATTATGTAAGATGTATGCAACGAGATGTGTGTTGATGATTTATGGATGCAGGATGGTACTACGTGGTTATGACATGTGATGCTTATATAAATGCATGTTCTGATGATTCTTTATGAAGGGATGCTAGACTATGTTTTGTATTTTCTAATGTAATATGGATGAGCTAATGTGTTTATGATGATGCCTATGATGCTTCCAATATTCTTATGTATGCAAGACATTTTTATGTGCCATAGGATGCCATCAAGATGGGAATGGAAGAAATTTTATCGTGGAGGGAATGGAAGTTAACACGGAGGTAGTCGAAATGAAGAGGGATTGATATTTTTCTTGATAGATGCTAGGCTTGCATGTTTATCATCATTGGGAATTGAATTATCGAAAATGGATAATAAACACCATGGTATCGCATAGACCAAGGTGTACAATGTTATCCCTTTGTGAAAAAAAACACTTGACAGGAAAGGAGTGTCATGACGCATACTAGGAGCCAAGTTGCCATAGTATTTTTGTCAGGACAAACCACAAAAAACAATAAAAAAGAAATAGGTCATGATACATCATTGCTCCTCTAATTCCTTCTTAGCGCATCCTCAAGGTGGCTAGTAACATAACCAAAGATAAATCAATAGAAAGATAAGACCAACTAGACCAATAGTATCAACAAATATTTAGATCATTTTCCAGTGATTGTTTATTGGTAGGATTGATAAGATTGATTGATTGGTTGACTGATTGATAATTCTTGGTTTCAGGAAAGGGAGCATGTCATATAAGACATTGATTTTGGTTTCAACCATGTGGCCACTTGTATAAGGTGAATGATGAGGTTGAAAAATGATGATGTCTGGTTTCAGGAAGGACGCATCTTGTATATGACAAATGATAGGACTAGGTCTGGTTTCAAGAAATGAGGCAAGTAGTATAAGACATCGAGTCTGGTTTCGACAATTCCACCTCTTGTATAGGACCGTTGACAATTGATGAGTGTTGTAGGACATTTGATGATTAGGAAATCAATCGGTTTGGATTGAAGACTAGTTGGGTAGATAGTCTGTTAATTCATGATTTGGTTGAGGCTTAGATATCCCCTTGTGTCTGATCAAAGTTTCAACCTTAGCAAGGGATAACTTATTGAGATATAGATGATGATGGGCCATAATAATAGAATCAAAAAACCCTAAGGGACTAACCTAGTGCCTTGGGGTCTCATCGAAGATGGCCTTGCCTATGTAAAGCATAGATATAATGTAGTTCGACTCACCTTGACCATGGATAATTTATTAAGGAGTGAATCATGATTGAATCGATGTGAGAAACCCTAAGGGATTGATCTAATGCCTTAGGGGCTCATCAATAATGGCCTTGCCTATGTAACATGTGTAGAGACATTGTAGTTCAATTGATTTACACTGACAGGAATTAACATTTTTTTTGGAATTTTGAAGTTTATTTGACTTTGTTGGGTTTTTGACATGTTTTGAGTTTTTGGAGTTTTTGGTTATATTTCATATTTTTGGATTTTTGAGTGGTTATTTGGATGTTTTTGAAATTTTGGAATATTTTTGATTGTTTTTGTATTTTGGGAATGATGACCTCCGATACCAAGTTTAGAATCGGACCGTAAAGATGTAAGTTAAGTATTTTTCCTTAGTTAGGTATAGGACCAATTATCAGAATGTATGTGAATTGCAAGGGGTACAATTTTATGACATTACATTTTTCCCCCACTTTAGCGGGCATATGAATCTACACTAATATGCACGCTAAAGGAAACCTACTAAACATAAATAACATCATTATGCCAAAAGAATACTATAGAGGAAGCAGATAACTTTTTGAACCAAGGAAGCATGCCCCAAGATGAAGACCTAAAAAACAAACACATTAGAAAAGAAAGACTTGCACAAGACAACAATGTTAGATCATAAAAAAACCACTACCTCAAGAGGTTAGAATATAAAAACATGCATACATAGGCACACAAGAAACTAAAGGATTTGAGTCAACAAAGTGAAAGAGACCTCGATGTAAAAGGTTGACTCAGTATTGTGCATCATCCCCAAATTAGAAAATAACACATAGAAGAATTCTAAAACATAGAGATTAATGTAAGGATCGATCGCTTCAAGAGAAGAATACATACAAGAGACAGTGAAGCAATTAATGTTGAAGAGAGAAAGAGCATATACTTAGGATGAAGAAGATGTAGATCTTTGATCTGGTATACATAATTGGGAAGAGAAGAGAAGAGAAGTGAGAAAGACTCAATGAGAGACCAAGAAGGAGGAATGAAAATTATAAGAGAGACGGCTCCACAAGTAATCTCTCCTGAGGAGGTTCAAACAAAAGGACTTTGCAGCTTCGTGAAACTACAAAGTTGCACAAATTACACCAAAGGCCTTCATACCAACGATGGATAAATTCTGCAAGATGAAAGCGTCTCACAGGCCCGCAGACCTACAAAGAGGCAACCCCCAAGATTTCTCATATGAAGGAAGCCCCAAGAAGTAAGTGCCTTAGAGGCCCGCAGACCTGCAAGAAGGTGACCCCCAAGATCTCTCACATGGAGGAAGCCCAGAGATGTAAGCACCTTACAGGCCTGTAGACCTACAAGGAGGCATCCCCCAAGATCTCTCACATGAAGGAAGCTCAGAGAAGTAAGTTCCTTATAGGCCCATAGAACTGCAAGGAGGCATCCCCCAAGATCTCTCACATGGAGGAAACCCAGATGTAAGTTCCTTACAGGCCCGCAGACCAACAAGGAGGCATCCTCCAAGATCTCTCACATGGGGGAAACCTAGATGTAAGGGGACTCCATAGAGTCGGAAAGTGGCTTCACAGGTGCACCTATGAAGCGACAAGTTAATCCACAGATAAAACATGCCAAGATACACAAAGCAACCACACAGGAAAACAAGCGGATGGTCATGCAAACCGTCAACAAATTGGAAGGATTTCAAAGGGGTCCCTCGGGAACCCTTCAAAATAAAAGGGGATCACTTGAGGGACGCTTTTTTTAAAAGTGCATGAAGAAGAGAGGGGGTCCTTAGAAGGACACAAATCTCCAAAATGAGTTATCATTGCCCCCAACATACAAGGGAGGAGAACCATGCAAGATACTTAGAACATACAGGATAAAGGTAAACCTCGATATCACTTTTCATTTGAAGAAGAGACAAGTGTGTTAGCAAATAAATGAGTGATGGCACCTGAATCAAGAAGTTGTATTTTATTCTTCAAGGCCTTACATTCACTAGTGGAATGGCTAGGCACTCAATGGTATGAACAAAAATAATGTTTTTCTTTATCATGCTTATGAGATTTCTTACGTGTGGGAGGAGGAAGAGTAATCAAGCGAGATTTTAGAAGCTCAACAAAATACACTCTTGCTCAAAAAAATAATGAGGAGTAGGAAGCAACCCTTTCTCTTGTGGAGAAAAGTTTGACTGTTCAAAAGAAGGCATGAAGATAGCAGACAATGGCAGATGAATCAATCCACGCGAATGAGGTTGAGTGGAATTCATATCGCCATTCAACTGTGGTTTCCATTTAGATTGTTCATTTGAGCAACCAAGCCCCAAATTACACTTACGGGGTGCAAATTCTATAGGGACCTAAATTCCTTGTTCGTTACACCCATGGCCATATTTAGAGGCAAGCCTAAAGCCAGGTCCATAACGTGTTTGCAAATCTTGAGGAGGAGGATCTTCATAGAGAGCATTGTTCCAACAATGGGGATTATTCTCCTTTATGGGATGACCATCATCCTTATTAACAAGACTGCCAACATTATCCTCTTTAGCAGAAGTGTAATCATCTTCCTTAGAAGGAGGATCAACACTAAGAACATTACAATCTATGCTCACACTATCTCGCAATACAAAAGAATAATCATGTTTGATAGTGGGTGTGGATGATGTTATCAGAAGGTGTAAGTGGATTGAGTTGACTTTATGTTCCCCACTGAAGGAATCTGTAAAGTCTAGAGAACCCCAATCATCACCAAGACATGATTTCTCTTGAGAAGAGGTAGAAGGAGTAGACTTAAGATTCCTTGCTTGAAAAGGATCTTCTTCAGGGGCATATATCTTGAGAGTATACTTTGTAGTAAGTATTGCTGGAGTAAACATCGACACATTGGAAGACACTGAAGGAATAAAAGTAGGCACAATCGAAACCTGACCAAGTTACCATCTCACATAAGTGCATAGCCTTAGGGTTAGCCTTGACTGTTTCTACTCGATTATTGCAAATGAAATTAATAGATTTATGCAAGGTAGATGGGACTGCACCTATAGCATGAATCCACGGTCTACCAAGAAGAAGGTTATATGGTAATTTTTCTGACATAACATATACAAGGGTGGGTACGGTAACGAGGCCCAACCTCAAAGGCAGGACTATTGTGCCTAGGCTTATCGACTGACATTATCGAACCCACAAACAACAACATAAGAAGCATTAAGAGAATATGAATCAATATAAATTTTAGGCAATAGATCAATGCTACGTACATTGAGCGTTGAACCAACATCAACAAAAGTATGTCTAATGCCAATTTTATTAATGTTAACTATAATCATTAGAGGATCTTCTTATTTATGTATTTCTAGAGGTGGGAGTTCCTATGGATAGAACGTAATATTCGACAAATCTGCACGAATATGAGCTATCAATGCATTAGCATCTGCCTGCCTAGCAAAAGAAGGAAAGAGGATCTTTTGCAAGGATTCCTGAAGCATACCTTGGTAAACTGGAGTAGACTGAAGCAAGCCCCACAATGAGATATTATTCGGAGTAACAAGGAATTTCTCGATGAGATCATAATCACTAGGTGCTTTAGTTGTAGGTTTAGGTGCTTGAGGAAGGCTTGGTTGCTTATTCATTATATTCTCATAAGTATGGGCTACCACTCTATAAGAGGGAGCTATAGAAAGATCAAGAGAGTCACTATCAAATGGGACACTGTCAATAGAACAAATCCTTTTAGAAGCACTAGGGGTGGGTATATAAAGATGGGTAGTCAGTTTGTGGCCAACTGTTTAAAAAAGTTTTAAAATCTCATAATGTGAGTGCGTTATAACGTGCTCACATTATGGCTTGGTGTGTCAAGCCTGAGGCTCAACCACAATGAGCCCATAATGTGAGCGCATTACAACGCGCTCCGTTATGACATTAAAAAAAAAAAAAAAAGAATTCATTCTTGCACTTGACTATTTTTTTTCTCGCCCACGGCCAAAACCCCAATTTTTTGCGCTCGCATTCTGGAAGGAGGTACTTTGCAAAATTCTTCATCAACGGTTGTTGTTTCATTGTGAGGATGCCACCACGTTGATGAGGAGGTCTAAGAGGTAAGGATTATTTTATTTTTGTTTTGAATTTGTTAGTTTTAAGTTTTTTTTTATATTTATTTTTTGAATTTGTAGGAGATGTTAATCAACTTACAAACCCTCCTCAAAATCCTCAAGAAGCACAACAACAACAAGAGGAACAAAATCCTCAATAAGCACAACAAGAACAACAACAACAAAATCCTAAAGTTAATCAACCACAACCTCAATCTCCTCCACCAATCCCTCAACATCCTCCTAGCACTCAACAAAACTTAATAAGTGAAATTGAGAACAATAAAAAACAAATTGAGGATTTAATTAGGAAGTTGAACAATGAAAACGGTTCAACCGCGGAAAGAATGACCTTGGAAACTTCATTGAAATAAATGTTAAAACATGTAGATTCAATCAGTAAACAATTAACTGGTTGGCAAGATAGGAAGCATGTGGCTAGGGCTTATAACCAAGATAAATTATCATATAAAGATGTAAAAGATTTAAAAATTACAAAAGGTGATTTGTGCTCATTATTCACTGACCCACGATCAAATGCAAATCTTACCATCAATGCGAAGAGGTTTCCTATTCATTGTTGCCACCACCAAAAAATTAGGAACTTTTTTTGGGATAGGTGGTACATGGTTTTTGATGACCCACCATGCGACAATTGTGAAGTCCTATAGTATTTCCTTAGGAAACTATACTGTGAGTTCATCTTGAACAAAATCCCAAATTATTTTGATATGAGGGACTTCCAAGGGAGAGGTGGGGGGTCGGCTCAAGATAGACCCAGTGCACATCAGGATCCTATGTGGCAAGGGAGACGACCTCTCGCCAGGTCGCCTCATGAGCACATCGTCATCCCTTCTGTCGTGAAGGAGAGTGCCGACATAGAGACTTTGCAGGCCATCAACTCTTTGACCTAGAGTGTCATCCGACATGCCATCCCTATTCTACAATGCCATCCAAGGAAGTCTTTGAGTGGTGGGCTTTGATCCCATTTGTGTCAATCTTGCGGGGTGACTTGTTCATATGACCCCACCGACACTTAAGAGGCTACTACGCAGGATCCATCTACAGCTATGGAGATGGCAAGGGCAGCTGACATTTTGCATGAGGCCTATGGAATTGATACTCAAGTAAAAGTTAGCATGTTCATTTAATTTAATTTATTAAATTTTGATTTTGAAATGCAAGATTAACTAATTTAGTTTTATGATTTTAATAAAATTGCAGGGTCACAGTGTTGATACTAGATACACTAGCCCTACACCTGCTTATTTCTCCATTGCAACTACCGTTGAGGTATGTAAGTTCTAGTAAAATATTATAAATTTATTACATGTTAATAGCATTGTTTTATGAATGGTATTTTAATATGTGATTTTGGATGTTGAATAGGCTAATATTGGAGGTTTCAAAGGAACACCTCCCAGTGCTAGTGGATTTAGTCAAACCTACATGCAGGTAATAGAATAAAGAGTTTAACTAATGAATTTTACTTAATATATTTGTGTAGTTTATATTCATATCGTTGATTACGTTGCATTACACATCTTTCAAACTCAAAGCATTACTTCACATTCCATAACTAATAACTAGATGTTTATAGATGACAAAATTTCAACTACAATATAGTTGTTTAGAAAGTTAACATAAGCAGTGATGCAATTACTTCACATAGCATAAGTAATAAGTCTAGGAGTAGCTTCCAATTGCATTTGCTTGTCATGGCATTCCATGAGACCACTTTTTACTGAGGCATCTTTTCAAATAGTTCAATGCCTTGTCTATGCTATGGATGCTTGGAAGGAATATATGAAAGAATAATAGTAAGCAATAGCATAGACAAGGAAATGAGTTGTTTGAAAAAATGCCTCAAAGAAATGTGATGTCCATCACCATGAGACCCAATTTCTTTGAGGCACTTTTTCAAATATCTCACCGCCTTTTCTATGCTACCACATTTTCCATACATGTCTACCAAAGCATTTCATCAAATAGTTCATTTCCTCATTGCTATGGCTAAAAGCTTAAAAAAGGTGCTTTCCAACAAACTATGGATGCTTGGAAAAAATTATCAAAGCATAATAGTAAGCAATAGCATAGAGAAGGTAGTTAGTAGTTTGAAAAAATTCCTCAAAGAAATGTGCTCTCATGGTGATGGAATGCAATTCCATCACGATGAGACCACATTTCTTCGAGGCATTTCTTCAAACAACTCACCACCTTTTCTATGATACCACATTTTCCATACATGTGTACCAAATCATTTTATCAAACTACTCACTTCCTTGCTGCTATGGCTAAAAGCCTAAAATAGGTGTTTTCCAACAAACTATGCATGGTTGGAAAAAATTCTATCAATGCATAATAGTAAGCAATAATACCATAGAGAAGACAATGAACTGTTTGAAAAAATTCCTGAAAGAAATGCGGTCTTATGGTGATGGAATGCCATGACATGCATTTGTTTGTAATGGCATTCCATCACCATGAGACCCCATTTCTTTGAGGTATTTTTTCAAACAGTTCACTACCTTCTCTATGCCACCACAGTTATCGTACATGTCTACGAAAGCATTTTATGAAACAGTTCACCAGCTTGCTGCTATGGGTACATGCCTAAAAACATGTGCTTTCGAACAATATATGGATAGGGAAAATAGTAAGCATGATAGTCAAAAATATATACTTTAATAAGTACTCAAAATTTTGTTCATTATCTCATACATTATAAGTCATGATGTGGATCGCTATTGTAGTTTTCATGATTGAATAATTTGTTGTTTTATTTTCATATGTTGCAAGCGGAAACACCTTTGAATGTTCAGATGGCAATGGACATCAGTGTTTCATCTACTATAGAATCCTCGATGGCTCTGCCAGGGGAGGTATCAAGCAAATTGCTAAATTTCAATTTACATTTGTTGTTATAGATGTTAGTGAAAAATCAAACCATTATTGATTCATATTTTAATTTCTATTTGGATGGTTTATACAGGGCTTCAACACGCCTTAGCATGGGCATTTGAATATTTCCCTCGTGGAGAGTGATCATCAGATGGCGGTAAGTGATTATTTTGTTAAATATATCATTTTTTTAATGTGATTTCTATATATTAATGTTACCAAGCTCACTAGCTTGTCAAGCTCACTAGCTTGTCAATGCTACCACATTTTGCATACATTTATATGAAAACATTATTGTCAAACAATTCAAATGCTTTGTCCATGCTTCCATTTTGAGCCATGATTGCAAGATAGGCTGCACTTTTCCCCATGTTGTTAACTTAACCTTGAATAAAGAGTCTTGAAATAGTGCAGAGAAGGGTTAGAATCCCTTGTATGTAGAATAATCAAGGAACCATTTAAAATATATCACAACATAAGTGATGAGGTAAGTTTAGTGATGAGTTAAATTTAGAAATAGAGATGAAAACCAAAATAGTCTATAAGATCTATCAATGTGGGAGGATTATATTCCAATTTTTTAGAGACATGTATGGAAAATTTGGTAGCATACACAAGGAAATCAACTGCTTGGTATAACTGTCTGACAAAATACCTCAATGAAAGCTTTGGAGAGTGGTATGCACATCCATAATAAAAGGATTGAGAAATGATGTTTTATTTTACTTCCTTAAAACTTATGTCATATATATGTGTATACAAAATGTGGAAGCATACACAAGGTATGTCAATTGTTAAATAAAAAAATGCCTCAAAGAGATGTGGTTTAAAAATGTAATAGGCAAGTGTATAGAATTGTGTAATTTAAAATGTGCATTGACAACCTAAGGTTATAATGCAAACAGACAATGATCAACATGGAATATGCAAAATAACAAAAATGAAAGCAAGCCATAATAAAATGAAAGAAAATGTGTAAAGACTTTAGATACCTAGAAAACCAGAGCTTCAAATGGAGGAGTTCTACCCAATTATGTAGCCTTTGCTTCTTCTTTCTTCAAACTCCTCAACAATTTGACTTTTTCAAAAGCTTATTCCCCTCCAAACTTCAATTGTATATCACTTTTGAATGGAATTCAGACTTGAATTGATATTATATGCCTTTCAACGTGAAAATTCTGCTATTTCGTGCAAAGGTGGTGGAAAGATCATGAAAAAGGTGGTGAAATGTGAAAAACATGCATGAACACTTCACATCATCAAAAAACTACTTTTTGTCAGAGCATGTGTATAACTAGGAGAATATGCAGAATGTGGGCCTTGAGATCACGGGTATATTGAGTTTTTTACCATTTTTAGAGCAAGCCAAAACACGCTTGCATTATAATGTGAGCACATTATTTCTTGCTAAAAATGGTCATATCTCTACTTTAAAACGCGCTTGTGTTATGAGAAAGTTGGTTTTTTTATAGATTTCTTTTCTCTCTTTCTCTATACCCTCTATACCCTATACCCTCTACCCTTATACCCTAATTATATCTCTCTTCCCTCTACCCTCTACCCTTAACCCTTATACCCTCACTCACTCCTATCTCTCTCCCACTCCCTCTGTCTCTCTCTCTCTCTCTCTCTCAAGTCTCTCCCTCCTACCCCTCTCCCTCTCTCAACTCTCTCTCTCACTCACTCCTTTTGTCTCTCTCCCCTCTCCTCTACCCTTATACCCTCAACCCTTAAACCCCACTTATCTCTCTCCCCTCACCCTCTACCCTTAACTCTGGCCCTCTATCTCTCCCACTCCCTCCCTCCCTCTCTCTCTCTCTCTCAATCATCTCTCCCTCCTACCCCCTCTCCCTCTCTCAACTCTCTCTCTCTCTCTCTCTCACTCACTCACTCCTTCTGTCTCTCTCCCCTCTACCCTCTACCCTTAACCCTTATACCTTTTATCCTCTACCCTCAACCCTTAAACCTTAATTTTATCTCTCTACCCTCTACCCTTAACCCTTATACCCTCTATCCTCTATGAGGCTGGAGTCACATAAATGACTGGTCTCTTAGGCCTTTGAGGGGCAGCAAAGACATAGATAACATTTATAGATTCATCACAACTAGTAGAATGATTATTTGAAGAAATATTCTCAACATCTATCCAAGGAGGACTCGATGTGGAAGGAGGTTCATCATTCGCTAATGCATTGTCTCTAGAAGAGAGTGCATTGGAATGAATGGTAGATTCATCATTCACTAATACATCATCTCTCGAAGAGAGTGCATTGGAATGAATACAAGGTAGAGTAACATTAAGAAAAGTATCAATGATTTCATCTTCTTGCAACAAGATGTCCTTCAAAGCAAGAGGAATCTCATGAGAAGGATCAAAGATACAAAGTGACATGGGAAAAGCCAAGTCACTATCTGATCTAGGGGAAATTTTTTAGTGAAATTTGAAGTGTCTCCAATACTCCAGAATTCAACACCATCAGAAAGAGTTTGACGTTCTGATTCCAACGCAACTTGAACGGAGTGAAAGGGAGTCCGTTTGCTCAAGTTACGGCCAGTCAAACTTCCGGTCAAACTACCACCAGGGGTCGTCCAGAAGGTGAAAAAAATGATCATCTTGAAAATCGACAGAAGTGGCATCAAATCGAAGGGCTTATCGAGATGATTTCAGCAACGCTCGTTTTGTCGAAATCTGACATAGTATGCTCAAGATATTGGCAGTCAAAGTCCAGTTGACTAGAGGGTACGACTGATGACATCATCATACTGACATGTCAGTCCGTACTATATGGATGATGGCATGGAAAAATCTAGGCGTGACACCTGGCAGCTGAGTCAGATCGTATGGACCAATCACATCGTGACACGTGGCATCCGTACTGCACATCATCGGCTTTGTCAGTGGTCTAGTTAGCGTTCGGGTGCAGAGTCATTAGACACGTTGGCATTCCGGACGAATAGCAACTCGACACATGTCATCATAGCAGCGAGGGGGCAGGTTATATTGTTGAAACAAAATATTGTTACAACAGGCTCGACCCCATGATCTCCGCGGAAATAGCCCAACGGTTAGCCGTTGCACCCGACAGAAACCTTCAATGGATATCAGTTACTAGTTTGTTTTGTTGTTCTATGTTTCGGTGGTTTGTTATAAAGGGTGGCTGGCGGGGTTGGAACTGCCGACCACCTAATTAGCAAAAATTTAAGCCATCGGTAGACCACGAGAGAATTCTTAACTAAGTATAGGCCACTATTTATTTTGTTGTAGAACTATTGGCCGGGCCTTAACCAAATGGCTTATTAAGCCATAAACAAGTGAAACTATCTCTAACAATCAAAACCAAAAGCTAATAGGAGATAAAAGGGATGTTGTACGAGTTGGTAAGGGAGTTAGGCATTTATTTTGATGGTTAGGCCTAATTAGGCATATTTCATGTATAAAAAGAGGGGTGTAGATTTGTTTTCCTAAGTCCAGGTGGTGAGAATGGGAGAATGCTCAGGAGATTTTGAAGACATTTCTGCACAACAGAGGAACGTCATGCTGTTGTGCTTGAAGGAGATAGTCTTGAAGCAATTGTAACTATTTTTGGAGTATAATCGGATCGGTCACTCTGTTGGAGAGGGGCTCGGAGACATAGTCCTTACGGACGAACTCCGTTATCAATTGTGTTTGTTCTCCTCTTTATCTTCTTTCTTTTTAGTTCATTATCTTGGCAATCATGTTACGTTAATTTGTTCATTTAAGCATTATATTAAGTTATTGTTTACATTAAGCATTCTGTAAACAATTTCCCTAGATCATAAATAGATCAAGATGGTATCAGAGCTTTGTGTGTGGCTAGTATTGCAGAAATTGAATGCTAACGAGATCCAGGATTCAGCGAGGTGAAGGAGAACTTGAAGAATATAATCCTGAGATCAGAAGATGAAGAGCTAATCGACCATCACAGATGGAAGGAAAAGAAGGTGGAAAAAGTTTGGAGTTCGATCCAAAGGATTTCCAGAAGCTATTTCTAGACATGAAGGCAATGGTGGAAGAACTTTATGTAAAAAAGAAGAAGTGTGAAAAGGGAGGTTCTTCGAAGCACAAGAAGCAGGAAGATCAGAAAGACACATAGGAGAAAACTCCAGAAACTCCTTTTCCTCCATCTTCTCCCTCTTCTTCTTCTCCCCCTTCTCCTCCTTCTCCTTCTCCTTCTTCTAATGTAAATCCATTTAAGAGCAAGTCTAAGCCTGTTATTAAGCTAGATGTAAAATTTGAGTTACCTAAGTACTGTGGGGAGTTAAATGCTGAGAAGTTAGATGATTGGGTCCAGCAAGTAGAAGTGTACTGTAGGATTCAAGGCCTAGTAGAAGATGCTTCTAGGATCCAATTAGCCACTCTCTGGTTGGGAGGTACAACTCTCACCTAGTGGGAGAGTAAGACTCGAGAAGAAATTGCTCGCCATGGTCATGTTAATATGTCTTGGATGGAGTTTGTTGTTGCCTTTAGGAAACAATTCTATCCTTTAGGTTACATGCAACAGTTAACCATGAATTGGAAAACCTTTAGGCAAGGTAAGGGGCAGTCTATCCAGGATTATACTCATGAGTTTAGAAAATGGGCTATTGCTTTAAATGTTCCCTTGTATACTCAAGACACATTACTTAAGTACATAGGTGGTTTGCATTCTTACCTTAGGCACACTATTTTGATGTTGAGTCCTAACAATCTAGATGAGGTGTTTGTTCAAGCTACTCATTTAGAGTCAAGGGGTAAGAACACTTTCAGTGATAACTTTTCCAAGAAGCCATCTAAGTTCGAGGGTAAGTCTAAAGGGAAAGAAAAAGACAAAGATAAAGGCAAAGGGAAGAAGACAGCTATAGCTAAGAAAGAGGGTGAGAAACCCACATGCTCCCATTGCAAGAAAGAGGGGCATGATGATTCAAGATGTTGGAAGCTTCATCCTAAGTTGAGGCCGAAAAGATATGGAGGTAATAAAGGCAAGCAAAAGACTACTGCAGTGATTCAACAGGATCTTGGTTCTGACTCCGGAGATGATACAAAGATTGTTGCTGCCGGAATCCAAGGTTGATAAGCAAAGAAATGAATCTCTCTCTTCTGATGCAAGTTTTTCTAATGTCAGTGCAAGTACAAGTAAAGAATCTTCTCCTAAGGTTGATAAGCAAAGAAATGAATTGTTTCACATTCGTTTTGTAACAAAACACACTAAGGTTGATACATTGTTTGATACGGGTTCCCAAGTCAACTTAATATATGAGGAAGTGGTAAAGAAATTAATTTTGGCTACAACACCTCATCCAAAGCCATATCCACTTGGATGGGTTTGCAATGATGCACAATTGCAAGTAACTAAATAGTGTAAATTGAGATTTGCTATTACTACAAACTTTGTTGATGAGGTAGAAGTAGATGTAGTTCCTTTGGATATTTGTGGGCTTGTGTTGGGAAGTCCTTATCTTTATGATAGAAAAGAAATCTTTTATAGGGGGGAGAATAAGTATCATCTTTTTAAAGATGGGGTAGAATACATTGTACGGGAACATAAGGTGAAGACTAATCTTACACTAGTTAATGCTGGTCAAATGAAGAGGTTGGTCAACTCAAGTAAGAACTTTGTATTAATGCTTGTAAAATCCAAAGAAGATGATAAATCTGAGGCATTCAAGGGGTGTGACCCAAAACATAAAGCTGAAATGGTCAAAATTATTTCCATTATGATGACTTGTTTCAGGAACCGAAGGGGTTACCACCCAAGAGAGAGATACAACATGAAATCCAGTTACAGCAAGATGTGCCACTTCCTAATATTGGCATGTACCGTTTATCTGTTATGCAGAATGAGGAAATTAAAAAGCAGGTTCAAGAGTTGGTGGAAAAAGGAGTTATTCGTCCTAGTACATATCCTTGTGGTTCTCCAATTGTGTTGGTTCCAAAGAAAGATGGAACTTGGAGGATGTGCATCGACTACCACACCTTGAACAAGATAAAGGTAAAGAACATGTATCCTCTTCCCAGAATTGATGATTTACTTGATCAGTTAAAACATGCAATTTATTTCACTAAGTTAGATTTGCGAAATGGTCATCATCAGATAAGAATTGCAGAAGATGACATTTGGAAGACTGCATTTAAGACAAAACAGGGACTATTTGAGTGGTTGGTTATGCCTTTTGGGCTTTGTAATGCACCAACTACCTTTATGAGAGTCATGAATGATGTCTTTCGCCCTTTTATTGATAATTTTGTCATAGTCTATCTAGATGATATTCTTGTATTCAGTCAAACTTGGGAAGATCATGTAAGTCATGTAAAGAAAGTCTTTGATGTATTGAGAAAAGAAAAACTATATGTAAAGATGTCTAAATGTGAATTTTCTAAGACATCCTTAGTGTACTTAGGCTATGTCATAGGGGGTGGTCAATTGAAAGTAGACCCTGCGAAGGTCGAAGCTATTGTAAACTGGCCTAAGCCAAGTACAGTCATAGAGGTCAGAAGTTTCCTAGGTGCAGTTCAGTATTGGAGGAAGTTTATTGCAAATTTCTCTTATATAGCATCACCATTACATGCATTAACCAGTACGAGAGCAATTTTTTAGTGGGGGGGTCCACATCATAAGGCTTTCGACACTTTGAAGGGAAAGTTGAGCACCGCACCAGTTTTGGCCTTACCAGATCTACATCAACCATTTGAGATCGAGACAGATGCGAGTGGATTTTCCATGGGAGCAGTACTCATGCAAGGAGGTAAACCAATTTGCTACCACTCTGAAACTTTTTCAGGAGCAGTAAGTAACTATCCCACTTATGATAAATAACTTTATGCTTTAGTTCAGAGTGTTAAAAAATGGAAACATTACATAATGGGGAAAGAAACTGTAATCCACACTGATCACCAACCACTTCAGTTTTTGCACTCACAATCTAAACTGCAACAAAGTAGGCACTTTCGGTGGATGGGTTTTTTGCAATAGTTTCATTTGGTTATTAAGTATAAGAAAGGTACCCATAACAAAGTAGCAAACATGCTCTCTAGGCCTCCTATGATGAATGCTTTGATAATCCTTCAGAATAGTTCTATGGTTCATGAAAGTTTTCAGGAACAATATGCTAATGATGAGAACTTTAAGGATATCTATGCTACTTTAATGAAAGGTAAACATGTAGAAGATAAAGATTATTATGTGCAAGATAAATTGTTATATCACTTGGGAAAATTATGTGTTCCAAGGGATGAACAAGCACATGTTATTAGAGAAGCACATACCTCATTGATTGCAGGACACTTTGGGGTAAACAAAACATTGACTCAGCTGCAGAAATATTGTTATTGGCCTCGTATGCAAGAAACTGTAACTAAGTATATTAGAGGTTGTGTTATGTGTGCAACTAGTAAGCCTAGTAACAGGAAGTTGGGTTTGTACACACCTCTACCTGTACCTTCTCGTCCATGGGAAAGTGTGTCAATGGACTTTGTTGGGGGGTTACCTATGTCTAGGAAGGGACATGATTATTTGTATGTAGTGGTTGATCGGTTCAGCAAAATGTGTATTTTGATGCCTTGTAAGAAACAGGTCACTGCTGAACTGACAGCTCATATGTACTTTCAATCTGTATGGGTTCATTTTGGGTTACCTACTTCTATTGTATCGGATCAAGATTCTCGATTCTTGGGGGAATTTTGGTCAGCTTTGTGGGGACTCATGGACACCAGACTGAAGAAGAGTACCACCTTCCATCTGCAGACTAATGGACAGACATAAGTTGTAAACAAGACAGTTGTGCATCTACTCAGAGGGTACTATAGCAAGCATCCTAAGTTATGCGATGAGAATCTTCATTATGTGCAGCATGCCTACAACCATGCAGCACACTCTTCTACTAAGAGGTCTCATTTTGAGACATTCTTTGGTTATGTGCCCAAGACACCGATGGATTTTTCTTTTGGGAAAGATGATGTTGAAGATGGATGCCATGATGCAGAGAAGGCTTTGAAGTTCATCCAGAAAGTCCAAGCAATTCATCAGGCAGTGGAAGCACAGTTGGAACAGAGCCAAGCAAAATACAAGGTTCGCCATGACAAGCATCGCACTGATCATCATTTTCAGGTTGGAGACCGAGTTTGGTTACACATCAGCAAGGAAAGGATGCAAGGTGAAGGTAAAAAGCTTAAGCCAATTAGGTATGGTCCTTTTGAGATCCTTGAGAAGATTGGTACCAATGCCTTCCGCCTCAATCTTCCTCCATACATGCATATTTACTCGGTTGTCAATGTTGAGAATTTGAAACTGTATGAGCCTCCAATGATCCTAGATGAAGTCACAGACATTCAAGTTCCATCAGTTGATGACCTTTCACCAGAGTACATGTCAGAGTTGCCAGAAGATGTTATTCTTGACAGGAATGTCAGAACTTCATGAAGAGGAGATGTTGAGTACCTCAGAGTGGGCCTAAAGGTGATGCATCCAAGCAAAGCAAGATGGATGGAGATTGGTAAAGTGAGGGAACTTTACCCTCACTTACTTTCCAAGTAATCAAGCTTTTAGAGGTCCAAAAGCTCTCCAGTGGGGAGGCCTGATCCGGGGGACATTTTTTAGTGAAATTTGAAGTGTCTCCAATACTCCAAAATTTAGCACCATTAGAAAGAGTTCGACTTCCTGATTCCAACGCAACTTGAACGGAGCGAAAGGGAGTCCGTTTTCTCAAGTTACAGCCAGTCAAACTTCCAGTCAAATTGCCACCAGGGGTCATCTAGAAGGTGAAATAAATGATCATCTTGAAAATCAACAGAAGTGGCGTCAAATCGAAGGGCTCGTCAAGACGATTCCGGCAACGCTCGTTTCGTCAAAATCTGACATAGTATGCTCAAGATATTGGCAGTCAAAGTTCGATTGACTAGAGGGTATGACTGATGATGTCATCATACTGACGTGTCAGTCCATACTATATGGATGATGGCATGGAAAAATCTCAGTGTGACATGTGGCAGCTGATTCAGATCATACAGACCAATCACATCGCGACATGTGGCATCCATACTGCACATCATCGGCTTTGTCAGCAGTCTAGTCAGCGTTTGGGTGCGGAGTCATTAGACACGTCAGCATTCTGGACGAATAGCAGCTTGACACATGTCATCGTAGCAGCGAGGTGGCGGGTTGTATCATTGAAACAAAATATTGTTACAACGGGCTCAACCCCGTGATCTCCGCGGAAACAGCCGAACGGTTAGCCGTCGCACCCGATATAAACCTTCAATGGATATCGGCTACGGGTTTGTTTTGTTGTTCTATGTTTCGGTGGTTTGTTATAAAGTGTGGCCAATGGGGTTGGAACCACCGACCACCCAATTAGCAAAAAGTTAAGCCAACGGTAGACCACGAGAGAATTCTTAACTAAGTATAGGCCACTATTTATTTTGTTGTAGAACTATTGGCTGGGCCTTAACCAAATGGCTTATTAAGCCATAAACAAGTGAAACTATCTCTAACAATCAAAACCAAAAGCTAATAGGAGACAAAAGGGATGTTGTACGAGTTGGTAAGGGAGTTAGGCATTTATTTTGATGGTTAGGCCTAATTAGGCATATTTCATGTATAAAAAGAGGGGTGTAGATTTGTTTTCCTAAGTCCAGGTGGTGAGAATGGGAGAATGCTCAGGAGATTTTGAAGACATTTCCGCACAACAGAGGAACGTCATGCTGCTATGCTTGAAGGAGATAGTCTTGAAGCAATTGTAACTATTTTTGGAGTATAATCGGATCAGTCATTCCGTTGGAGAGGGGCCTAGAGACGTAGTCCTTATGGACGAACTCCATTATCAATTGCATTTTTTCTCCTCTTTATCTTCTCTCTTTCTTTTTAGTTCATTATCTTGGCAATCATGTTATGTTAATTTGTTCATTTAAGCATTCTATTAAGTTATTGTTTATATTAAGCATTCTGTAAGCAATTTCCCTAGATCCTAAATAGATCACTATCACATGCATGAAATGGAACATCATTAACATTTTGAATATAATTAGACACTGAACTCATAAAAGAATATATTAAATTCATTTTGGTGATAAAACTAAGAAAAATCAAAAATCTAGATTTTTAGATTTTTTTGGTACTTTCTAGGTTCTAGTAATTTGCATTTTCGGAGGTCTTCAAAGTAGAATTTGGGGTTGAAACTTGCGTCGGTCCTTAAAATTTGGTTGTCGAAGGCACAATATTTTAGGGATTGAATTAGTCTTTTTGGAGACCTTTCCAACAGTGTAAACGGTTCTGAACTTTGAGTATCGAGTCAAAAGTTATGACCCCACCAAGTTGGGGTAAATAAATTCCTAGTTTTTTGAAAAATATTGTGGTTCACGTCAGGTTCACCAAATTGTAGAGAAGAGGGATTCGTAGCTCACGAGTTCTCTTCATTTAGAGATCCTCACATAGTGAATTGCCCTAAACTACCTCAAGGAACAAGGTGAGAGTTCTAGAATAAAAAAGAGCAGGTCATGAAGATTTTCTGGACAGACGGACAGACTCTTGGCCAAAGGATGACAACACGGCACGCTGGTGTCTCTCTGGTGCATTGGCATTCATACAGACCAAAAATCGAGAATATTGCAAAATATAGCTAGGTGACTACTAGTAATCTAATTGCTAGGAACTTATAGAATGCAAGAAAGTAACAGAAAGTAATAAGACTAAAATAAGGTAAAGTAAATGATAGAACTAGAGAGGAGAAAGAAAGAAGATGCTCACGAAAACCCAAGTAATGAAGCCTCCCGCAAATGAATGTCTTCACTGTTTGCATGCATAAGATTTGGAGAAAGGTTGGGGTTGTATAAGGGTTTGCCTCAGTCAAACCCCCGTTTTGGTGTTCCCACCTCCATGGACAACCAATAGATAGAGAGAAATAGAGTATGCAATGAGTGATAAAAGAAAACCCCACTCGAAGAGAACTTGTATCACAAAATGTAGGTGATAAAAGCAATCCCCGCTCGAGGAGGAGAACCAATATCACAAAATGTAGATGCAATGGATAGGGGATGTGTGAAATCCTAGGATGCTCACAAGCACAAGACAAGGGAGATATCAACCACAAGGCTTAAGGAAGCCAAAGAGAGAGAGCAAGATAACTACAAGAGCTAAGAGTGTTGCAAAGGGTGTTGTGAGAGCTTGAGAGTGCTGTTGTAGCAAGCTATAAAGAGCAAGATAGCAAGAGCAATAGAGGAGGAAAAGGCAGGAGCCAAAGCTAAAAAGATTCAGAAGGCTAAAATAGATTGAAAAGATAACATATAAAGAGACAATAGGAGGGAAAAGAAGCTTCTTGAGCCGTTACAAGGCATCTTGAGTTGTTACCAACGATAAAAACATATGACAAGTGGCAAACATGCATGGAAATGGTTGTTTGAACGTTGAAACATCACGAGATGCTAGCACGGTGCGTGGATGTCCGCACGACGCGCTAGTGTCCAAACACATCACACTACAAAATGATGAGAACAAGAAAAGAACAAGGTTTGATGCAAAGCTGACGTGCGAAGGAAGCTACTAAAAAGGGATCCTGGAGCATCCTGAGAGGGAAAAAGGCTGATGCACGGGCTAAAATCAGCCTACACAAATGCTAGGGGAGTGACCACTACATCGGATGGAAGAATGTATGTGAAATTGCAAGGGGTGCAATTTTACGACATTACATATGTATGCTATAATTGAAATGTTTTTTATTATATATGTACTTACTATTAGAGTTGGTGTGGAAGGGTTTGGAGGTTGAGATATATAAGTGTTGTTAAGTTCAATCTTTTTGTAGAATAACATATTTGTGATAGCTTGTCTAGGTTTTCTATGTTGAGGATATAATGCACAAGATGCTAAACAAAACTAGTTTATGTTAGATGTAGTGTTGGACAATGCCCTTGGTTGATAAGATAAAAATAATAAGAGGATAGAAATTTGAACAAAAAAATATGTACATGGGACACCTATTGAAATAAGGAGATATTTTAATTACTTTATTGTATGAAGAGGAGTATTAAAAACATAAATGTGATGGAATTGAAATTAAGGGTGCTTATTACTACTCTACAAACACTTGTGTTATGTCATTGATTTACTAAGAGAAATCCTTAAGGATATATTCAAATGCTCCATTTGACAAGCATGACAACTCACATGTGAGCATTGATATTGTATGTGGTTGTAGATGATCACAACAACAATGAATGTTTATATGACAGCCAATCATTGCTACAAAACATATCTATAAGAATATTAAAAAGGAAAAAACTCTTCTAAGAAATAGAGTTCAACAACATATAGTCAACAAGAAAATTAATAATTCTCTAGTAGAACAAATAAGCATGATTTCTTCACCAAAAATCACAATCTGAATTAGTAGATATAAAAAAATCTTTAGAATAATTCTCTACTAGAACAAATAAATATGATTTCTTCACCAAAAATCACAATATGAATTAGTACATATAAAATTTTGCTTTAGAAAGTATATTCTTTAAGATTTCAACCCAAAATCTTGAACTCTTGCAAAGCTATTTAAAGGGTTTTGTTCAACAAAGAAAACCTAGCAAACAAGAGTTTTGTGAGAGCTTTAAGAATGAAGTCTCACCAAATGTGCAAAAAATTATTAATGCTTGAAATTGACAACTCACTTCAAAGAGCCAAAAATGTTGACTTTGGGGGCATGCAATTTCATATGCCTCCATACATAGTCTTAAACATATAGGCAACCTCTGGAGAAGGTTGGTTCCTATCTAAATTAAAAGGATAAATACTCACAAAGAAAAGAGCTATGAGGATGCATAGGGTTAGGAGATATGGCTACAAAAAAAGGTAATCAACCAAAAGCCAATGATCAATTAGCTCTCCTTTCAACGTTCAACCAATTATTAAATATAAAAATGCAAAGATTGTATCTAAAGTTGGCACATCCTACTTCCACTAGAAGACCATAATCAAGTAGTGATTATTGATTACAATCAAGGCTGTTTCAACTAACTTCTACTTAAGGGACATAAGAAAGTGAACATAAAACATACATAAAATCAAAACCAAATGATGATCTCTAGGTTGAGATATAATAAACAATTCAAAACAACACTTCTATTCGTCAAGAGCCAAAAAATATCTTTACATGGAGGAAAACTCTATACTTATAAATTGTCAAAAAGATAGGCAAACTCAAACCATTAACCAAATGGTGAAATTCAATGGATCAAAATAACTTTCATGCTAACTTAAAATATACTTCCACTTTTAGTTAACTTGCCCCACAGTTCTCATATGGCAAGAGGACAAGAAAAGGAAGTATTAGATTAATTTTTTTTTAAAGAAGCCACACCAAATAAATTAACATGTTATGCTCCATATGATTTTAAATTTTATTAACAATAATAACGAATTTGCTACAAGATCCAATCATGATTTAGCATAAGCATGGGGACATACGAATATTTCTACAATATCTTTATTTTGTCACCCTTCACTCCAATTTGAAGTGGGAATTCAATAGATATAGAACCTTGGAGGTCTTTCTTCTAAAAAACCGATGCTTTGTTTGATGGAGCGGGCCTTAGGAATTCGTTACGAGAGCTATATGTTTCAACATGATATATGTTCTACAATATGCTATAAAAAAAATTAGGGGGAAGAAAGTACTGAAGTTTTTTTCTTTTCTTTGGTGGGACTATATTTTGTATATGACTACCTAACATGACAATACTTGTTCAGACCTATTCTTTTTCATTCCTAAGTTACACTTAAAGGAAAGTTTTGGTGATCTTTTATTAAGTTTACTTTAAATAAATATTTTAAATTCTTAAGTTGCTAGTAAACATTGATTGGATGCAATCATGAGCTATCTTTGCCTCATCATTCATTAATTGAAGACAATTAGGTGCCACCTCTACCTTATCATATGCCACTACTGCTTTTAGTTGTTGAGTTAGTTGTTTTCTTCTATAAAGTTAATTACACTTGGGCACTTATTATTCTGACCACTCTATCCAACAGGCTAGAAATAAATGCATTTTCTTTTGAATATTAAAGAAATGAGAAATTAATGAGAATGTCAATTTCTATTCACTCATGTTGTCAAATTTTGCTTCCGAACTGATAATTCTAATAGTAATTAGTTTGCTTGTCAAAGGTCTTGGATAGAGGTTTTAAGATTAATTAGAAAATCAAAAAACCAACTAAAGCAGAAATTAATGAAACAGTAAGATTATCATCGATGTCGGTACTGATAGGTAAAGACTCTATGATAGTTGCTGCGGTGGAGACATAGAGAGCTGACAAGATCATCTTTAGGCTAACTTCGTAATATCCAAATGATGCAAAGTAAAACAAATACCTGCACGAAAGGCAAAACCACCATCAGATTTTAAGAAATAAAATAATACAAAAAATAATGAGTGATTTGAAGTTCTCTGAATAACTTATTTGCCAAATAAATACCCACCCTACAGAAACAGTAAATCCCATGATAAGCATTGCAAGGCTACCGGCAAATGATTTGCTCCTATTGAAAGGAAGTTTTTTGGTGCCTAGCCTTCTTCCAGCTATATCTGCAACGCCTGTGTGCAAAGCAATTCAATCCTCTGAAAGATAATGACCACCTCGACCACTAAAGAGCAAAAACTGCAACAGATAATGATGCTTACCATCTCCAGCACATAAGTTGGCCATTGCTACAGGTGCAGTCGGAGAAGTCCGCCAGATTAGAATAGTAACGAATGTTAGAGTGCATGCATAGTACAGTGGTCCTTTTAAAAGCTCCCTGCGAGATGAACCAATTGAGCTGTTGAGAAAGTAAACCTGCCAACTTCAACCTTGTGTAGTACGAAGTACACCAGCTTTATGCTGCTCTATACAAATCTAATAATTGTGCCACTAGTTGAGCATAAATATAGGAAGATTACTACTATGTTTCTTTTGTTACATGAATCAGCAGCTGGCAAAGTTCACAATACAAATATTTTCATGATTTCATGAATCTAACCTGGCATCTCCATATCTGCTCATGGATTTAACCATAGCTTCATTTTTTAATATTCCTAATCCTAATCCAATCATCCGGAATATATTGACTCCAGGAGCTAATGCTGCCTAGTACGGTGCCTCAGGACCGGTACTGAAAAACAGTAATTAAAGTTTATTTTAAACAATCTACAAGAAGACGAGACCGTAGTCTCTTCAATGCAGAAAAAGGCATCACAACCAGAGTAAAAGTAGCTGCCTTTTAGGTTTGCCTATATTAAAGTAACTCTATTGGAGAAACAAACACTCTTGCGCATGTGATAATGTTAAATTCAATAAGAGAAAATGGCATACCTGAAAAGAGGCCAGAAGAGCATGAACACAAGTCCTATGCTTATATGCACAAACTTGCGGTTCAGTTTCTATAGAGACAAAGCACCAGTCAGGAAACTGAAATGTTTAACATCTTCAGAAAGCTAAAATGATTTTCATACAACAATTAAATCAATACGAAAATGAGTGTTTCTGTATTGAATGTATATATGTGTGCCCTCAAGAATTATAGGCAATAGAGGTAGCTGAATTGAATTGAATCTATTTTCGTATTCATAATTTTATAGAAAACAGTGCAGCCAACAAGATATTAAAAATGCCGGCACTGTTCAACGGCAACCTGATGTAAGCACTACAACAGAATAATCATTCTTGAAAAGAGAAAATCTCTAGATTGTGATCTTAGATGGAAGATTCTGGTGAGAGATTTTGACCTCATTATTTATCTGTTAGTGTCCATCAATTTCCCATCAACTAATTTATGGTAAAGCTACATTCTTTATTCAAGGTAGCATTAATATTAGGAAACGTCTATCCAGCCTCGAGAATGCATGTTTGATTGTATTTATTAATTAATTGAAAATAAAAATTATGTTGTATTGTGATTTTCAATTAATTAATAAATACTGTCAAAAGATGCATTCTCCAGGCTGGATAGACAATAGTTTAATACTATGGCAGAAACATGGAATGAAATTCTTGTGGTATAAAAACGGGAAAAAGGACAGCTGTTGTTTTCATAAGAAAATATTATTGGATTTCAATTTTAATCCACAAATGTTGATAATAGTAATGGAAACTGATAAATCCGAAACACTGAGTTAGATTCTTGTAGCCTATGGAGACAAAATGGAAATTTATTGTTTACCAGAGATCTTCTGGATAACCTGCATAGAAGCTTTTTCTAAGGAGCAATGGATATGTCTTCCTGCTGAAACGTATGTTCTAGGGTTATTGTTGTTAATGAGACTATCCAGCCCAAAATATATGATTAGAGTTCAAGTGACATGAACTAAAGTGAAGTGCAGTAGGAGATCCTATGTACAGAGTGCAAAACGGAGACACAGCGTGCTTGGAAAAACTGTGCTTTGTATTTAGTAGTACTGAAGATATCATACAAGAGAGGGACTGAGCTTCTTTATAGTGTTATGTCCTCTTCTATTTATCTTCTCCCTTTCATAACTAAAAGGAATCTGATACACGAGTTATAAATGTCATAGTGTTACCCAAAGTGGCAGTTACATATTGCCTAGGGACTAGAAGTACTAAATAATCTACAATGCATGACGAGCACGAAAGAACATTAATTTGTTCATCATTTTCTCTCTGCTTAGAAGGAATTGTGTCCACTTTTTGTTGTAGGTGTAGAAACTACTTCTCAAAGATGTCTTGGGAAATTCATTTAGCTCGCAAAAGAAAGCTAGTTTTTCTGCTACAGTTATGTTGTAGACTAGCTCACATATTTTGTAGACATTCAGAAGCGTATTTTGAGGATGGACTACCAGTACCTCTTCTTCTAGTTGCAATGGTTTCTATAATTTGAAGTTGTTGGTGTTTACCGTAAAATGATTGCTAAGTTGAGCTAAAAGTTCTAACCACATGTTTGGACTAGCGGCCAGTAGGCCTTTGAATGAATCATGACAGATAGGCTTTAGTTTATGAGGTTTTTGAATCTCTGTTGATACAAGCATAGCGAGACTCACTAGAAGCAAGATTGGACTGCATGACTGTCATGTAGAACTGTATATTTTGCCCAAGTCTGAAGTGCACCATCCTTGACTTTGGCTAAAGCAGTGGCGTTGTCCTGCCTCTTTTGCTTATGTGATATAAGAGGGCAGCAAAAAATTCATATGGATTAAGGTGTTGAAACCTGTAACAGACCTCAAAAGGTGATCCATGGAGTGTATGAAGCCCTGTTATAGCTGTGTTTGATGATGTGGACATTATGGAGAGATCTGTCCCACTGCTGACTGGTCTGATGATACATGTAAGACAGGAAAATATATATTATCAGTGACTTCAGTACTGATGTTACTCAGAGGTGAAAAGTTGTAGATAAGTGCATTTAACAGCCAAATAATTCCCACGACTGTCAAATGTATTTGCAGAATTCTGGACCTAGCTGATAGAGTGATCACCTACCTAGTAGGGACTTCTAAAGTAACTCTTCTACCAAATCTTGAATGGCAAAGGGGTGGAATTATATGTGAATGATTTGGATTTCAGGAGTTCATAAGAGGACAAACCTTCAAATCAATGCTACTTAGATGTGTAATAATCCGAAGCAAATCATAGTAACAATTGGAGTACAAAAGTAACTGAAAAAATGGGCACTCAATGAATCGAGAGTAGAATATTGGAAAAGAGTAGAATATTGGAAAAGAGTACACAAAAAAGGTAAGATAGTATAATTGTGAGCGTGTACTAACATATAGTTTGTATACGAGATGAGTGCACTATATTACAGTTTCAAGTAAATAACTGCTTAATGCCTGAGATAAGCATTGAGTCAATATGCAACGTGAAACTCTATGGGCGCCAAGGGATGTGCATGTGTTCCCAGTATTCCAATCCATAAGTATACCTCAAGGGATATGCGTGTACTCCGTCTACACAAGAGTGAGCTGCATATGCAAAGGCTACGGCACAAAGCAGTAAGCTGAAAACCTACTCTGCCCTACCATAAGAAGAGTGTTGTGGGAAAAGCTGGATGCAACTTAAATACTTACACTGTAATGCAGAAAAATTATTCATGATACAAAAATCTCTCTATGCCATAGGAAAAATCCTGTAAGGGAAGACAAACCAACTTGTTTCAAGAATCCAACAAGCAATCGAGCAAGTGTTTCATCCAAAAGTGATAAGCATCTGTCATTATGTGGCAGGGCTATGGCACAACATAGAAGAAGGCATGGTTCATGTCAACTGTGCAGAGAAGGTCTCTGTGTTGAGCTACCACTTGGATATGTGAAAATTATCACCATATGGACTAGCTGACAAAGGCAATGGTCCTGAGACCACATGGCATTGATGACTGAAGAAGGGAAGACAGGAAGTTTGATTGAAATATAACTTGTTCCATAAGGACATTTCTGCTTATGGAAATTAGTAAGGAAATGTCCAACACCTCTTCATACCCTAATGCTTCAGTAGATGTCTATTCATGACAATCTTATAAGTTATAACCATTCTTGTTCTTGTGCTTTGTGAGACATGTGAGAATGAACCATCCCTTAACAACCACTAAGCCTATGTTGCAGATGTCATAATATTGAGTATATTGTAACTAAAGGGCACCATACAGATTTGTAATTCAAGCATACCAGGAATTACCCAAGTTTTAATAGGAGTCGAGTAAAAATTAGGCCCCAACTTACTAAAGGGCACGAAACTGATAAGGGCAGCTAGCATTAATTGGGTTTACATTAGCTTTTCTGATGGAGGTGTGTGTATTTAAGGAGGATTAAAGTTTAATGATGAGTATGCCATGTGGCATCCTTGGTGGTGGAATGTAGAGTCTTTACATTTATGATTATAGGGTGTGTGATTTAGTCAAGGTGACTGGCATGTACAGACATGATGGCTGTATATGTAAATAGCTACATTCACAATGAATCTTCACCTGTGCCTGTGGATTGAAAGAAAGTTATTAACTTGAATAAGGAATGTCTAGTCCCTTGGGCAGTTTGTGTTGTGGGACTGTGGCGTGGCTTCTTTTGAACGGAGCTTAGTAGTTTACAAAGACTGTAGACAGTCTTCTATGGTGTCAAGTGACTTTGGAAAGGGCAAGAGGAGGTGCCAAGAGTGGGGTTTCAATCATCAAAACCAATGATCTGAAAGATAGTGAAATGTCCCTAATGTAGAATTTAAAAAAAAAAAATTCAATGAAATTTCTTTGTATTTTTCTGAATATGAAACAACCAACTGAAACTAGTTGTAATGCTGGCACAAACAGTAATTAACGGAAAACCCTTAAAATCACCCAGTGAACAATAAAATTCAGATCAGATGTTACTGGTAATCAATATGACAGAAATTTGTAACCCCACAAAATGATGTTTTTCTTTTCTATGTCAGAGATATACAGTGCTGTACGCTGAGTTGAGTCATAAACTTCAGAATTACAAGCCAAATGCACTCGCCAACAAGCAGTACAGCCAGTCTGTCATATACTCTCCTGATTATTGCTGATAATTATGACTATATATTTAAGAGAAACATAAAACTCAACAGCATAATCTTATTATTACACCAGCAAGGGTTTTGCAAGAAGCCAACAATCAATATCAGTTCAGGATCCAGCTAAAATTTATACAGCCAATATCAGAACAGATTTAAATAAATTATAAATATATTAAGGGTGGATCAGTCCAAAATTTATGAGTTATTAGATAATCCAGTTTAGGAACACAATAAACTGCATTTTCCTGCATAGTACAGCTATAACAACGATAATAGCTGACAGTAACAGCTAGTAATAAGGTTTTTCTGAGTACAAACAAGGGCTACTATTCACCAGAACTACATTGATAAACTGAAAACCTTTTACTGGATGCCACTGCTTCAGAATAATGGAGTGGACTAGGTGGTCTGTTCCCGTAGATTGTATCTCTGTAGGCTGCAAACGCTGTGAAACTGCTCTACTGGAACTAGAATGAAGCTAATTTTGATTCCTACACTGCCTGTTGAAATTCCTGAAGTTTTGAGAAATTCAGGAGCTGGAATCACCTACAAAAATTTGAGGTTTCTCATCTCTGATTTCTAATTTGACATGTTCAAGGATTTTCATCCTTGAATCTCCTACAATTCTTAGGGTTTCCATTCTTTGGATTGGATGAACAAGTGTTCAAAATGAGGACTTGAAGCAATATGAACTAAATGAATGCTTCTACTAGCCTCCACTTATTTAAATAGGCTCTTACATCCCTAGGGCAGTGGCTTCTAGGGCGGCCAAGTCCTTTCACCCCCTTAATTTTTAATATTATATCAAATATGAAAGGTTGGTGGCAACCTTTCGGCCCAATATTTTAGTATTATTAACAGTGTTCCATGGGAATGCATCCCCGCAAAAAAAACCCCATGTTTCCGGGATGGGCACATCTCTAAGATGCGAGGACTTGGGAGAAACGTCCCCTTGCCATCTTGCCACTACCTTCGTCAACTCCAAGACACTGCTGAGATGCTGAGATGTCCCAAGAAATCTAGGGGACTCCTGAGAGTCTCCTGACTATCTTAGGGATGCCCAAGTGTCTCCTGCAGCTAGACAGCCAAAAAACAATTTAAAAAAAAAAAAATCATTTTTTTTTAGATCACCATGCCCAAGGCCGAACCCTAATGGCCTATGGGCCACACCCAAACCCCACAAACTCTATAAAACACCCTCCTATCCTCATTTCAAATCACAAAAACAAATCAACAAAAAGCATGGGCCAACTTCTTTGACTATCTCTCTAGCCATTTGCTTTCTATCTCAAGTTTCTAGTTCTTCTACTATTGAGAGGAATGGGTCTACTTATAGCTTCATCCACTCCCTTAAGAAGAACAGGCTTACCTCTAGGAGAGCAAAGAAGCTTGTGGTTGTACACAGTGCCTTGTGTCTCATTGACCACAAGACACTTATGTACAAGGAGAGTCCAACATTGTAGTGGAATGTAGAGCTAGAGGAGTTAGCACAAGTTGATGAAGATGCTACACAAAAAGGGCTGGTTGGTATTAGTTTGGAGGATCTTGACCATGTGAAGTCCAGCAATTCGGATGATGAAAAGTTTGAGGATGATTCGGTTATTTTGAACATTTGTCACTATAATCATCATTATGATGTTTTATTTTTTTTGATGTAGGGTTTTATATCAAACCCAGATTTGTTTTAGTTACCTGATATGGGAGCACGAGCCTTAGGCTGAAACCTCTTTGGCTAAGAGCCAAGGATTGAGGGGTATCCATTCCTCCAAATTCGCCTGAGTCACGATCCCGGCCTCATCCCTTATGATGTTGGAGCCTTGCACTCAACAAGACTTGATCCATGGTGAGCTCATTCAAAACCATTCAACTTCACTAGCAAACCAAGGGCCCATTGGCATCTTTATGAAATTTTGAATATAATATAAATTTTGAACTTGCCATTTTCATTGTTCAATGTTTAATTCAAATTTGTTAATGTTCACTTCAAAATTCAAATGTTTAAACCCTAAATCTAGTTTGATAAAATTTCATTTTTAATTCTTATACATCTTTTTATGACTATTTTTTCAAGTACTATATGTATTTCAATGTCATCCACCACCTCCCCCCCACCACCCTGTTGCCATCCCTCCGCCATCCCCAAACTTAGGCCCTTGGTCTCCCCATCCCTGAAACCTGTCCCCAAAACCGATCCCTGCATCCCCCGTCAGGAAACTCTGTGGAACTATGGTATTATATCAACTATGACAAGATATGACAGGTTGGTGGCTACCTTTTGGCCCAAACTCTGTGGAACTATGGTATTATATCAGATATGACAAGAAATCAACTTTTTTTTATTCTTTTATTATTATTTTTTCTTTTGGTTACCTACAATACTTACAATATTTTAGTGTTTCTTTTTCTAGCTCATTGTTAAGGGGAACATGACACAATCCATATCACTGTGGAAAAAATCTACAACTTATTCAATTGCCCTTGCGCTAGTTAGAATTGTGAATAAGTCTCGCTTCCCCAATTGATGCTTAGGAGTGAAGTAATAACAAGTCCAAGTATAAATTAACCATTGGTTATGGTATGTGGGATCAAACCTTGTTTGAGTGATATAACCCTATGAATTGGCATGTCCAACTTCTAATGTGGGTTCCAAAATAGCAATTGACTCCCTTAGGATGTGGTGTGGCTTAGTGTAGACCTGTACCAAGCTGCAATCTTCCTTTTAGGGTTGTGTGTGTTCAACAAGTAAATGCAGCAAGGTTTGTAGAGTGTGGTAGGGTTCACACTACCTAGACCACCTGAAATTTTCCTTGTTTGCCTCCAAAATTAATATGATGTGCCAATGCCCTCCACAAGGCTGCAACGGATCTATAATGAAGTAGCAACTCCTTCAAAAATGGCGCTCAATGATGATAACAACTCTAAAAATCAAGGGATTTTGTAGCTTTTCTAGATATAGAGATCTCCAAGCCTAAATTGCATATTTGATAAGAATCAGGGATCTTGATAAGGAGATGGATAGTATGTCGTGTGTCACTATATGTCCTTTTGGACCTTGGGCAATCTAGAGGAAGAAAGAATGTCTTCAACGTCACCTAGTCTTTAAGACTTTATTTAATACTCTCCATTGCCATGGGGACATACTTGTTACATGGGGATATAGATGCAGAAGTTGATCACACAGAAATTTTTCAACTATTACCTTGAGCACTTTCACATCATCAATGAGGGCCAGGCCAAAAGCCATCATGGGATCAAAGAAATCGCCAAGGTACATGTCAATCTCTCTTTGAAAGCACACATTGATATTTTTTATTTGATGTGAAGAACTAGTAGAAGTGCTGCCCATGGCTAAACACAAAAAATGTATGAAATGCAAGAAGGTCAATGTGGCTACAACAGGGCCTTTGTAATTTGCTCCAGCCCACTCTTCGCCCAATATTAATTGTTATCTAACTTTTGGAGGGGCCAATGTAATTTTCCCTTACCCTTGAAATTGGTAAATCTGATCCGGGTATGTGTAGATTGTGAACCATTCATAGTAAGTAAACAAATGGTTCATTTTGGATTATAATAGCTGGATGGTTATGTTGATTTATTTATTTTTATTTGGTGAACTCACTGTTATGAGAATCCTGCAATTTGATACCATTTTTTGTGGCCATCAGGTGCTTAATGGAAGTTTAACAGCAAAAAAAATAAAATTTAAGCCCCGCATGATCCAAACACCTTGTTATGACCCATAATGAGTTACTAAAAAATATGAAAAATTAAATGAAATTGAAAAATAGCTCAAACCACAAGATTAGACAGATAAGGCATTTTGCAACAAAAATGGTTCTAAGGCACAATTTAGCAACAAAAAGGTAGATTAAGAGAGACAATACAGAGCTCTTTTAAACTAAATTTGGCAATTTAGTGTTTACAAAGGAGCCATATTAGCATTGAAAGGTGTAAAATAGTCTACTTCTAATTCCAGAAACACTAGAGGAAGAAGATTATTAGACAATGCGAAAGCAAGAACTATGACTGGAATAAGGGCATAATCATTTAATAGTAATTGATGAATTTATCACATGAAGAAAACTTTTCGAAAAGAGTGAAATCAAAGATGAAGGTGGTAACCCTGAAATAAAATAGAACAAGGGTGCATTCTAAACATGAAAGCCATAGGGTTACCTAACCTTTTATCCAACATAAGCTTAGCAAAGATGGAGAAGGTTTCCTTTGAACCAAATATAACAAGGGTGCATTCTAAACATAAAAGCCATCGGGTGACCTTACCTTTTAAGTTTTATGAGGCAGGACTTACCAAAGTTGGAGGCAGTGGCCCTCAAGCCAAATAGAACAAGGGCATATTCTAAATGTGAAAGCCATTAGGTGACCTACCCTTTTATCAGACATGGAACTTACCAACTTTAATTGACCCAGAAAGACTACAAAACTAATTCATGTAATACTTTTACCCACAATATAGATGCAACTAGACAAGTCACAAGGAAGATCTTATATAGAAATCAAAATGTTAGGTTGAAGGACAAAGTATTCTATGTACCATTTTCTAAAGCAACCACATATGCTAACTTTATACTTTCCACAAGCTAATTTGAAAAGATATCCAACCCATCTAGTGACTACTGTTCGGTAATAATAATACCAAATGTTAAAGAACACATTTGCAGTATTTTAGGTCTTGTGCATCAAACTGTTACTGTCCATTGCAAGTGAGCAGAGGTGAATTTTAAAAAAAACCAAACCTAACTAGCATCACACCAGTGAAAAAATTATATTTACAATCAATTGCACCTTAACAATTCACAACTCGGATAAATAAAACTTTGATCACATATTAGATTTTCCATGAGCAGGGTTTCTTGTCCAAGCTTCAAACATGAAGTGAAAATTTTAAAACTACAAAATCTTATCTTTCCATGCTATGACTCTAGTAAGATATCTCAAAGTCCTTTATAAAGCAACTTATCCAGACTAATATTTCACATTATAGACTTTACAAGTTTAACTCCAATCTAAACTCTTCCTAGTTACCAGATTTACGAAAATCCCAGACTAAGTTACAGACTAGTTCAGCATACTTGTTACAAAATACAAATTCTAGTTTTTCAAATTTATTTCCCATATATACTCTTTGCGGGTTACCAATAGTACTAGAATCTCAAACGTAATTGCAAACTAGTCAAATAAGCCTGTAAATGAAACTGGGTTGTAACTAAAGTTGCCAAAAAAAAAATTGAAGTCAAACATCATAATTGAGTTTTCTTGAGGTCTAGGTGCGAGGTTGGTATAATTTTCAAGGTACATAATTCAAGCAGCTATGCATCACACTTGTAAAATTTATAACTTCTCCAAGAGAGGAAGTAAAAAGCTCTTGGAGAAGAAACTATGAGTGATGACAAGTTCCAATAGAGCTAGCTTTGCTTGGAGGTTTATGAAAAAAACAATGTGAGGTAGCAATCAGCAGGTGGGTGATGATCATTAACTTCATTAGTGTAGGATCTATGGGTGTAAGCTGAAATACTAGGGTTTTGTACATGATATTATTTAGAATGAACAATCAACAGGTGGGGCTACACATGACCTCCCATTGCATATAGATTGATGAAGGCAGAATTTTTTATCGGATATACTACGTCAAATAGATTCAGCAAACATACAGTTGATATCTATCGAGCTGTGATCTACTGGTACGGCAAGACACCTCTCACCACAATGACCCTGGTTCAAAACTGGAAGAGTTATTTAGCTTTCCAGTTACTTTTATAAATTAGGTATCCCTTCCTTTATAAACAAATATGGCGGAATAGGGTGGAGCATGAAGGATGAGAGAACTAAAATGATGACATGAGGATGCATTTTATCAGATTATATCACTAAGAAGAGCTTATTCAAGAGGTTACCCATGTAATGTAATTATGTTGTTTTCCTTACATTTGAGTACTGATTTCAAGAGTTTGATTTGTATTTATAGTGATTTCTTGCATTGATATAATTCGGAGCCTTTTTCTAAGCAGGTTAACCACCTTCAAGCATGACATGACAGTCCATACTTCCTTTCAAAAGCATTAACGAAGGGCTCACATTTGAAGGACAGTTCGTTTTATGTCTTTCATTGTGTGATGTGAAAAAAAAAAACTTATTAACAGTGTTCGCCGGCAGGAAAGAGAAATCAGTCCTTTACACAGTATCCCCTGTGGACACCCAAATTTGTATTCGTTCCTTTAATTAGTGAAATATTAAAAAGACAATCCCCATTGCCATTCTGTTCTGAATGGTATTCAGGTCTGACCAGTGTAGAGCTTATAAGATGGACTTTGCTAATAGAAAATAACAGATGTGATTCCCATGGACCCACAAAAACAAAAACAAGGACGGGAAAAAATACCATAATTTCAAAGGAATCCGCTTCAGTACCTGATCAAAAGCATTTCGTTTGGCCATTTCATCCCAGAACCTGAGGCAAACCAGAACTACAGAAGCTGTAAGAGCTGAAACTATTATATCGTGTACTATGTGGTCCTGTGAGGATAACTTGGGAATGGACAACCCAGCAAAATTCATAAAACGCTCAGGTTTTACAGAGCATGTTTCCCCCCCTCCTCCGCTTCGAGAGCAACCCACATGAGAGGCTCCCATAGCAAGACTGAATAGCCTCTGTCTCGTCTTTTAGTAGTGACGCACTAAAACTTGTGGAATTCCCACTAAATTTCCTGATTAAAGAACTATACCTATGTATTACAATTTTTGGCACGAGAGACCTTAAGCCATGGGCTAGCAGGGAGGGTGGATTATACTGTATGCGCCGTAAGCTGAAGGGTTGGAAGAAATCTGCAGATATATGGCAAGCATTCAATCAAAATTTACTCAATTTGTACATGTGAAAATTTTTGGTTCATTTACTAGTCAACTATGTTCGTATAGCTTAAATATCGATGTTTGTTTTCTTCCTCTTCTCGGATGAAATGGGATAAACTTTAAAATAAATATTGTACGAGACGGTGTGGATGCACTCCAAGCTCATTGGAATGAATATGTGACCTACATTGCCTCGTAATGTGGACCCCTTTAATGAATGTCAATGGGACAAACTTAAAATAATTAAAATAATTAAATGTTAAAATTAAAATTAATGTTGTGTCAATTGGAATTATGATAAAAAAAATGTTTTTTTTTTTAATTAATTTTTATTATATATAATTTAATTCAATATGTATCTTATTTTTTACAATAAAAAAAATTCAAATCATATAAATGTTGTATGAAATAAAGTGTATATTATATATACTTATGTTTTTGTTTTTTGGTATTATGTGCAAAGTTTTTACCCCATCTAAAATACAAGAAATAAACTCAAGCAAAAGGATAAAAACAAAACAAAACACTTGGATTAGGGCTTAAAGTTGAAACTCAAACTTACAAATAAAATATCTAAATATTACTTTGTTCGAGCTTGATGAGTTTGTTTGCCCCTTTTGATGGCTTGATACGTGTGCTTTATATTGATTTCAACGGGTTGATTTTTGTTTGATTTGGATGCAAAGATGGTGGATGCAAAGTGAGGATAGATGATAATGTATGCAAGAATGGCTTGAGAGATTATGAGGGATTGAGATGAATGTGCTAGAATGGTTGTGTTAGAAAGTGGTAGAATGCCAAAATGACTAATTGTTAGTCATTTAGCAAGGGAGACGAAAATGGACGGTGGAGATTGAAAGGGGAAGAAGATCAAGGGTTGACTAATGTGCATGGGAAGGATAAAAGGAATTAAAAATTTCTTAGGGACATGGGGAGAATAAAAAAAGAATTTAATATTCCTTAAGGAAAGGCAAAAGGAATTAAAAATTCTTTTAGCAACCTTGGATAGATAAATGAAATTTAAAATTCCATTGGAAAGGACATGGGAATTGTCAAATGGAATTAAAAATTCCATGAGGGGTGTTGAAGGAATAAAATGGAATTAAAAATGCCATTGGGATGTGGGTGGTATTTATTAGGGGGTTGACTATGGGTTAGACTAGGCTAACCAATCAAGGATTAAGATGTGGAAGCGAGGGATTAGTGGGGGAATTAGGCTAATGGAGAAAGATTAGGGACAACTTGCATTTTATGGAGGATGTGACACCTCCCTAATTAATGATTAGGAATGTGCACATCCTTAATCCAAGATTATGCGAATTAATTAAGATTAGAGGAAAGTTATGGAGGATGTGATATGAGGGGAATTAAATTTTATTTAATTTTTGGAGGAAAGGGATTGTGATGGGAGAATAATTAAAGGTAAAGAAATTAGATTTCCATAGTCCATATTGATGTAAGCTATTATTTTTGGATTTAACTATGTGAATTTATTTGCATCAGCGTTTTGGATCACACTCTATGATTCATCATCGGGATGAACAAAGAGCTAAAAGAGAGAAGAATGAGATTGCAGACCAAAGTTAAATAAAAAGAGACGGAGAAAGGAGGTTGATACATGTATGCACACAGAAAAATAAAACATGAAAATAAATGAAAATAAAATAAACAAAAAAAAGAATAAAATAAGAAAATGAAAATAAGAGAAAATAATAAGAACCTAGAAAAGGACAAAAATGAAAAAGAGAGCAATAGAAGGAGTACAAGAAAAGGAACAACTTAAAGAAAAGCAAGAGAAAGAGAAAATAAAAAGGGGGGCATCGAAACTGAAGAAGCGAGAGGAGTAGCCATGTACCAAAGATAGAGGGAAGAGAGGGAAGAAGGAGGAGACGAAGGGGGCAGGGAAAAAAAGTGGGGGACACATAGGGCAATAGGAGTCAAGTGGGGGTTAGATAACAAAGGTTTCCAAGAAGAACTTAAGCTCCACCCTACGTCTCAATTAAGGTTTGAAGGGTGGTTTTTTATTTTGATGACTTCCCTATGTTTTCTTTTGAAGAAGATATTCTCAATGGATAAGATTTGAGTTCTCTCAAGACAAATGTGGTGCTTGATGGAGGAGTGTTTAGCAAGGGAAGACTTGAAGATGTGTTTTTGCTTAACGTCAGCACCATGCTCTTTGATTCTAGTTCTAAAAGAGTGGCTAGTATCACCTATGTAATTGATCCTACAAGAAAAATCTACCTTGTAAATACCAGAGTTAAGTTAGATGTCTTTGTGGTCCTTAAGAGAAGGAATGTGGTTTCTTAAGGTAGACAATAGTTTGAAAGCATATCAAATGCCCTTTTTGAGAAGGATTTTGGCATTTTTTTGGGATAAACCTTTGATTTAAGGAAGGATGGCATTGGGGGGCATTAAGGGTTGAGAGGGCTTGGGTTTGGAGAAGAAGGTTTCTTTGGCTAAATTGAAAGTTCTAGAAATTTGTTTGTTTCTATAGTCATTTAAAAGGAAGGCATGGCAAAGATATGTTAGCTCATGGTTTAAGTTTTCTACATCACAAATATGGAAGGCCCGCAAGGTCAAAATTTTAAGGATGTAGGATTTTTAAGTAGGGTGATGGTGGGAGGAACAGTGAACGTAGAGGTCAATGTGGGTGGTTTTTCAAAAAACACTACAAGCTAAGGACCCATCAGGATTTTTGGTGAGCAAAATATCAAGGAAGGGGAGTTGATTATTAGACTCAATCTCTTTGGTGAAAGAGATATAAGGTTTAAGGTTATTGAAGTGGGCATGGAACTTTTCTAGATTTTCAAGACCATGTGGGCAACAAATATTGGTGTCATCCACATAGCACTTCCACCACCTTGGTTTGAGGGGGAAAGAGAAGAGGGAAACTTCCTCAAAATACTCCATGAAGAGGTTAGCTATGATAGGGGAAAGAGGGGAACCCATGACAATGCCATCAACTTTCTCATAGATGACTCCTTGGAAGGAAAAGAAAGTTGATCTTAGGCATAATTCAACTAAGCAGGCCACTTCATCATTAGTATTATGCCTAACAATCTCAATGGAGTCAAGAAGAGGAACTTTGGTGTATAAGGAGACAATGTCAAAGTTGACAAGAATATCTTCATTATTCATTTTTTTGTCTTTGACAAAATCAACAAAATGGGAGGAGTCTTTCTTTGTCTCTTTTTATTTAACTTTGGTCTATAATCTCATTATTCTCTCTTTCAGCGCTTTGTTAAGCCTGATGATGGATCATAGAGTGTGATCCAAAACATTGATGCAAATGAATTCACACAATTGAATCTAGAAATTTAATAGCTTACATTAATTAAAGGTAATTATTTACTTTAGGCTAGGATTTAAAGACGGTAGAAGAAATAGATTGAGATGAAGGGACAATGGATAATGAATATTAATGAAATAATAGGGTATTATTTTAATTAATATAGATCATATGAAATTTGTTGAATTAGGGGTAATTTGACCAAACAAAAGTGGTCAATTTTCAGTGTCTACATTTTTCCCCTCTTTGAGATGGTGTTACGAAGTAGCATCATTTCAAAGAAGATTAAAACATAGCACCTAGAAGAAGATGGTTGGGTTAGGGAAGATGCCCGAGTCATTCAAAGGAGTGAGTGAAGATGAAGATTAGGATTGAGGATTCCCCCTTGAGAGGACATGTGGGTTCAAGAGAGCACGAGTGTGCTCTCAAAATGGATGAGATGATGCAAGGGTAGATGGGGAAGATGATTCAAAATGATGGATAGAATGTGGGATGGGAGGAGGAAGAGATAATGGAAGGAGAAGATGAAATGGAGTCAAGAATAAATATTTTGTTACCTTGGTAAAGCTACAAGCCAAGATTGATTGATGACGGATTGAGTGTTGTTGATGAGGGAATGATATATCTCGAAACAACACAAGGATAGGGAAGAATACATCCCAATGATGATGATGAGAGTGTTGTTGATGAGGGAACGATATCCCAAAACAACACAAGGATAGGGAAGGATGCATCTCAATGATGATGATGAGTGTGTTGTTGATGAGGGAATGATATATCTGAAACAACACAAGGATATGGAAGGATACAAACTAGTCCACCTTATTCCAATTTCTATGTTTTTCTCATAAGCTAACCTTTTTGAAAACTATTTTTTTTCACATTGATCAGCACACCAAAGATATTGAGTGACTAAGGACACACATTTATGGACATGTCTAGGTCATTATTAATAAAATGTAAAGAATGTTGATTCTCATCATCATGCAATATCAAGCAGTAGTGAGAATCACTCTAATGGTGTATTTGATTAGAGAGTTTCTAATGTCATATCTTACATCATGCATCAACTCATTTATATCTTGAATTGTTTGATTAGCATGTTTGCAATCATATACACATTTTATGGGTTTGGCTTGCAACCAAGACAAGCCTAGATGTTATCACCTCTTTCCTTTTAAGCAAGCTTCAATGTTCTTTAGGAAAACCCCTTCTAGTAGTAACAAGAATATGAAGGCACATCAATTTCTAAAAGTTATATATGGATAATTCCACAATAACGAGACTCACTTTTTGGTCAAAGTAGGACATTGAAATCAACATTTTTAACTAAATCTTCACTTTTTGGGACCTATAGCAGCTAAATTGTTAAAAATTTGAAGATGATGCAAACTAGTGATTTGTGTGTAGATTCTATTTAAAAATAAATAAATTATGAATCTTTTTACGTAAATTTTAATAACTAGTTTTTTATAATAAACAATGTTTTTAAAAAGTAATGTTTATGTTGTAACACAATTTTTTTTTAGAAAGGATAAAATTATAATTTTTAAAATATAGATTTATAACATCAATATCTAATGCATGGATGTTTTTTTATAAGTTTTTGTTACATATTTTTTAATTAATTTTTGAAGTCATAGTAATTATAATTTGGACATGAGTGTATGTCATAACGCATAAAGTTTTTTGTATAATCGATTTTTTTTTTTGTGAAACAAGGACATCAATACCTAACAAGTATTTTTTGGAAATTTTTTTACTATTTTACTATTTTTCCACATATGTAGAACAAAAAACTTGATGTTTAGTGAAAAACCAATGTTCAATAAAAATTAGAAAATGAATGTACAATAAAATGAAAATATATTAAAATTATACTTGTTGGAAAGATCGTTTCGAGGATTACAATCTTGCAAATTATCTTGTTAAGTTAATTATATTTGAAGGTCCAACCTAAGGTTTGAAACTGAAATTTCTAACGAAAATTTAAAGCAGACACTAAAAGTGTCTTGCAAAGGCCCTTTGAACAAAGGTACCTGATAGGTTGTCGCAAGGTCCTAACACTTTAGTTTAAAATATGTCAATTATGTCAACTAGGTAATGTCCAAAGGTTGTATGCAATATGGGATATTTTGGCCATCTCTCTTAGTAAGATTTTCTGAATTTTTGAAGTGGTTGAAAACAAAAATTAAACTAGAAAGCACAAAAATGTTTAAGCTTGAAAGCATTCAAATTCCTATTCTAGAAAGCATGTAAATTATCTAAGAATCAACACTTGCAATTAAACTTATGAAATTTAAACAAAGGCGACTAACTACTAACTGAAAGTACACCTAACAACTTGTAATTAACAACAAGAGTGGGTGCTCCAAAATTTCCAAGTAAACAAAACTTAAAGATCATAAGTTACGTAAAATCACGACCTACAGGAACACATGACGGAGCTCAACACGAAGTAACACTCATCTAAATATGACATGCACAATGAAAATAACAATAAAAATACTTATCTATTCTATGAGATCCCTCAAGTGGCCAACTCTCGGGCGTTCCTACAATTAGTTCAAATCACATGTGGTACTTTTGCAACTTCAAACTAAATCCATTCATAGCACTTCCATTACTCAGAATAAGACTAACGATATTTGTTTATTCATATCATAAAAAGTGTAACACAGAGAACATAATTGAACAGTATTCAAAATATATCATAACATCATGTCCTTTTTCTTGGTAGTTACACATATATACACTATACTACTACAAAATCCTAATTTTTAGATGGTGAGAGAATACCATTGAAAAAGTCTTAAACATAATTACAACTAACTAATGTTCATGACATAAAACAAAATAAAGGCTCTAAGTGGAGCCGTAAAGTTTTAACAAAAAATTAACAAAATGCTTTAAAAGAAGTCGTTCCACTATCCACGCCTGAATTCTGGCACCTAAACTTCCAATGCTCTAACTCCAATCACTTGAAGTCCACTCCATTCATCATTCATGCATAAGTTTTGCACAATTACTCAAAGTCTATACCATTATAACAACATTAGTTAGCTAATTCCAATCAATTTGAGAAATTATAGAGATTTATGCACCATTTTATAAAATGTAGACAATTATTGCTTCTACAAATACACAAATTGGCATGGCTAAAGTGGTTGGAAAGAACAGAGAAGGGTATTTAGCTCATCATAAGAATGAGGTTGATTATACCTCATTAGTACCTTCAAACAAAGGTAATTTTGGCCAGTGAATAATATTATTTATTTGTGGCAAAGGACCTTGAAATGAAGGTCTGCTAATAACACTACATGCAAATAGAAAAGAAACAAAAATTACGTGAAGAAAGGATGTGAAGATATTACAATCAAAGAGAAGTTATGTGTTTTATAAATCATGTAATTTTTTTCAAATAGATCATCTTCTAGATAATATTAGGATTAATAAGATCAAATTATTTTTAGTTGAAGTAATTTTTTCAATTCAAGTATGTTTTATATATTCATTTATTTTTGTTGTGAATCTCATTGTCATTCTTAAACCCTTTATTAAAACCATGTTATGTTCCCTACTACTATAACTAATACCCTAGAAACCCTAAATCTTAAAGGTTCTAAACCTTAAATCCTAAACCGTAAATATTATTGAGCTCAATCTATGATTAGATGTCTTGGCCAAATTCTCTCCCACTAAATTAACTAATCATTTCTTTCTTCTAGCTTTGTACTTTACCCTCTTTGCATCTATGATAACCCTAGGTCCTATCTAGGACCCTCCCCCAATGGAGATCCCCCTTGTGAGATCTTTATATACCTCTAGTCTAAACACTAGATAATCATGTCCAAAAAATATTATGAAATACACACACACACACGCATGCACACACACATGCACACACACACACACACACACACACACACACACACACACACACACACACACACACACACACACACACACACTATTGTTCCCATCCTTGAAACATCCTAGATACATGTTCCCAATTAGAATCTAATCACTATCATCCTTCTAGTTCTATTCCATTTAGATAAGGTCTCATTTAAATATTAGCAAATTCATATATACATGAACACAAGATTCAATTTATAAATAAACTTCACTTAAAAATATAATTAAATTTATTCCATAAAAATCTTATATATTCACTTATTTTTGTTATGGATCTCATTACCATTCCTAACTTGTCTCTACTAAAACCAAGTTATGTTCATGTACTCTTACAAATAATAGAAGGTTCCTAAACACTAAACCCTATTTACCCTAGAAACCCCAGTCCTAAACCCTAAATTCTCTCTGACCAAATTGACTAACCATTCCTTTCTACTAGTTTTATGCCTTACCCTTGGCTTAGGTTATACTCCTTAAATCTTATGTTTTTCATGGGCCTTAAATATCTAGATCTGATTTTTATCTAGATCCCATATAAAAAATTAAGGATTTTACAAGTCCTAATTTTCTATAACTTAATTTTTTTCCAAAACCTTCTCATATCTCTAAATTTGTAGAACTTTCAAATGCTTTACCTACCTGATGGATATATATCTAATGAGTGAGCTACTCCATGTCTATATCATTTCATTTTTAATTGAAAGGATTTATTTATATATATTCTATTATAATGTTGATTAAAACATTTTTGAACATACCTTCCTTCCATCTATGATAAACCCTACCCTATCCTACCCTCCCCCAATGGATCCCCCTTGAGAGATCTTTATATATACTTGTTGAACACACACCAAAATACTGAGAGGAGGGGGGTGAATCGGTATTCTATCAAATCTAAAACCCTCGGGAGTAAATTAACTCTTAAATTTTGCAACACAAGCATCAAAATGAAAGATGAATACAATGCACAACACCACACAATACCAAATGTATGTGGAAAACCCAAAAGGGAAAAACCACAATGAGAAATGTTGCTAAGAGCTATTGTCCTATTGGGTGAAAATTTTGTTATCAACTAATTGATGAAATAATGGTTATATCGACCATAATATGATGAGATAAAATCTCTCCTCTCAGAAAGGGGAGGCTCCCTTATTGCTAACTATAATAAACCAGTAATTAACTAAGCTTATTTGCACTAAAACTATCCATGGGGTATTTTCATATCATCTAATTCTCTTATTTCAAAATATATGTTCTCTTACAAAATTATAATAGCAATCCCATGATGCTTACAAAATGTAATAAAGAAAAAACTACTAGTTGGAGCAATAATGACTGATACCCAATTTAGTTAAACAAAAGAGTAACTGAAATGATACCAAAAAGTGTTAACACCAAGAAACCCACAAAAGCACAAAGTCTTTTGTTTCTTCCTATGTCAATTGGAAAAAATAAAAGGTATGGAATATGATGTAGCCCAAAGTCTTCACCATATGCCAAGATAAGATCAAACAATCATAGACGATAAATTGCCACCTAAAGTCTCCAAGTTACTTCCCAATCATAAACATAAACACAACTCCAAAGATGAGATCACAACTCAAAGACTAAAAAATCATATTTAGAGCACCTTATAGAATATTTTTTTCCATTCCACGATTCAATCACATACACAATAAAATGCAATAGAAAATACTTAAGAATAATTCTAATGCATCACAAGCTTGATCCAAGACAAAGATTGAAAACTAACTTTCTTTCTCTATATTAATTGAATATGATTTACACTTTGAACATAAAGTTTCAATACACTCCTCAATTTGGCTATGTTTCACTTCAATAGCTAAAAGATCCTAATTACAAAAGATCCATCTCCTATTTATAGAGAGAAGCTATGAGCAAAAATTAGAAATCTACAACTACTTTGACTTATTCAAAAACAATGTCCAATTTGATTTGGGACTATGATTTTCTTACATGTAATTGCATATTACAAAAAAGCATGTAAAATTTCATTTACAAACTACAAACTGCATAATAAAAAACTTGGAAAATAAACTAAGTGTCTGCAAACACATTCTCTTCTTCTACATTTTTCTCTAAAAAGTATTCATATCTTTTCAATTCCGCTTGAACTTCAATCTCATTTGGCCCTGGTGTGTAATTGGAGATGGATAGAACTCATGTGATAGAGTCCTATTTGCTGGCACATAAATTTTTGTGATTATCCATACTTGGAAATATACTAATTTATCAATGGAAGATAGTGAGAAATATTTGATTCTATCTCGATGTGAATTAATGAAGTAAATTCCTAAACAACTACATCCATGGGAAGAGTTTTATGACTGTCATTAAGCATCTAACACAAAATCTCCCCTATCTTGATAGTGATGTTTAACCCTTTATCAATGCTCGTGTCTCGGGCTTCCTATAGATCTTTTATCAATTCATTGAGGACCTCTCTCTTATGTTCCATTGCTTCCTAGTACTTAATGTACATTTTCCTTATGGGGATCACCCCATTCTAAGCTAACACTTCCAACTTGAAATCTTAAAAAAAAATTCCATGCATTAAGATCCTTTTCCAAAAGCTACAAATTTTGAGATAACATGTCAAGTACTTGATTCAACTCTATCTTGACATCATTCATATTGTTGAACAATTTGATAGAGGACTTTAAAATTTGAGTTCCTTGTCCAATAAATCTTTCTATCCATGAACTAATAGCTCGAACTTGTGCCTTGATCTTTTCTTGATCTTCTAAATTGCATCATCATCAACACATGTTGTAACAAGTTCAACTGATTTAGAAGATTGACTTATTTTTAACAACACAAAAGTAAGTTGTTCCACCTTAAGCTTAAGTTGGTCTTTAATAACCTTATCTCTATCATATCTCTAGATCAAAGAATTCATTACTTCTTGTAGGTACTCCTTGGCACTTTCATGTGTTTTTTTTTCAAGTTCAATCCTTGTGATTACATAATCAGTACCTTGGACTTCATCAACAACTTTATCTGTTGGTGGCTCTAACAATTTAGCATACTTATTCCATGATTTGTCAATAAGCACCCTAGAAAGTGTTTTAGCCTTCTTATTACTCTTGGGCTTAGCTAGAAAAAGTTGGCCAAAATAAAATTCATCTAGGGAGACGACTTGTTTCTTTCTCTTTGTTTTTATGATATCAACCAAAGAGGAAGGATGGTAGAACCTTCTTTTGTTTCTTTCACCAAGGTTTGTAATGATAGGTTTGGTCCTATGGCTTGTGAGACAGATGGGATAATAGGTGAAATGATAGTGGTGGTCAAAATTGGTAGGGTTTGAGTTAACACCACAATGGGAATTTCCACACGTGACACTTGAGATGCAAATGTAGATATGAACTTGTCAAAGTCCAATTATATAAATATATCAAGTATGGGTGAGGATACATAAGATAAACTAGGCAAAGAAGAAAGTGGACCAAAAACATTATCTATGTTGCCATGATATATTTGAAATAATCATTCAGTAGTGGGTGAGGAAGGGGATGAATAATCATAATGTCCTGACACAATGGGTGAAGCAGAAATAATAGAAACAATAGACAAAGGATTTACACTCTAAGTAACAAAAGGAGTAGGAATTTGAATTGTAGAAATTACAAGAGAAGAGGAGAGAGGTTCTTCCTGTGTTGACTCTAGTTGAGAGGTATCAAGAAATCTTTATTCACCCTCTTCAGCTATAACTTCTTCTTATGTTATATCTTCCTAAGTTGATGTTCCCTCTTTTTCTTTTCCTTTAGTCTTTTTGATCTTGAAAACTAGTTTTGGATTCTTTCTAGTACCAAAAGTGTCTTCTTTATTCTTCATTCTCAATTCTTCCCTTTTATCAAAAAGCTCCTCAGTATACTCTTCCTTTGATCCTATTTTGAAAAACTTCAACTTTATTCCTCTTTTTTTGAACCAAATATTAGTGTTAGCAAGAGTAGGTTGGAACCTTTCTCTTATTGAAATCATCTCCTTTTGTGAACATTCAATTTTTGGAAGAGGAGTGCCAAAAATATACAATATCATCTTCTTCCTGCATGTCCTCAAGAATGTAAGCAAGCTCAGAGTTTTTGATTTGCTCTAAGGTAAGTTGATTATAGTCTAAATTCCTTACATCTTCATCACTTCTACATTTGACCCATATATCTTCAATCCTATGAACATGAGTATAGATTTTCTTAAGCTTATCCTTCATACCTCGATAATAAAAATCATTCCTTTTCTTATACTTCTTCATAGTTACCCACTGCATTTTAGATTCCATTACTTTGGCTCTTAGAGTTGTAGTTATTGAATACTTACCAATGGTGAGTGGAAACTTGAAACCAGGTATATGGGATTCTACTTATTTGTTATGTACAACCATGTTATTTTCCTACATTATTCCATTAGTATAATTTTATCACTTGGATACCTTGACAACATGTATGGATATCCATCAAAACAACCAACCTTGACATAGGTGAAAGGGTTGTTGTGGCTACTGATATTTCATGTTTTGGTTTTTCCATTGTTGGCCTCTTTTCCACTAGGGTTTCCATTGGTTTTGTTGGGGTTGCCATTGGGAATTATAGTTAGATCCTTGATAATTTTGTGACAGCCACATATTTTTTTGATGTTGGTTCCAATTGTTTTGAGGAAATTTCCATTGTAAGTTTTGCATATTGTCCCAAGACTAAGGATTCCAATTAGTAAGGTTTGAATTGTTACTAGGAAATGACATGTTATAATTCAAAGGATCTTGGGGCATACCTTGTCTTGGATGTCATGGTTTCCTCTGAGATATGTAGAATACTTGTCCATCTTCTCCTTCTAATGCATGAAATTTTGATGCCCCTTTAGAGATACTTGCCACCTTTCATTTGCAATTATCCTTTCTTTGTCTATAGCGTGGGCAATATTTTGTAAGAACTGCTTATTCCTCCTCTCACTTCCTTTTGATATGGAGAGTATCTATTTGTGTATCTAGATGGTTAATAATATCCTCCTTCATATTAGACAATAGATTACTCAATTCAACTCTAAAGACTCCATTGGATGGTTTGATAATGGAAGATGCCCTATCTCCTCTAACCTTCTTTGTGAAAGACCTTGAATAGTTCCTGAATGCCTTGCAAATATCCTCAAATTATGCTTGAGAGATATCTCTCGCCCCAATGAAGTTAAGTGTAGTCATGCAATCTTCATTAATCCTCCTTAAAATATCATCTTTAAAGACTCATCAGAGAGCTTGTTTTGGTGGGATTTCTTAAGGAAAAACTAAAACCTTTCCATATAGTCCTCTAGGTATTCATCCTCCTTTTGTGACATCCTAAATATGTCATCTCTCTTTCTTCCTATTTCTCTACAATAGTTGTGGTACTCCTCTAGGAACTTTGTCTTCATGGTATTCTAATTTGGAACAACATCTCTTCCCAAACCCATAAACTATCTTAGAGTAGCATCCTTCATAGTTGCTAGAAATAGTTTGAGCCTATGTGCATCTATAGTATAATCATAACTTTTGCACAACACATCAAACTCAAAAAGGAATGTATCTCAAACCTTCATGACCAACACATAGAAGACAAGTACTGTTGAAGGTGGTATGTTCTTCAGTTCAATTAATCTCTCCTAGTTGGTAATGGGGAAATCAAAGATTACATGATGTTGGTGGTTTTTAATTCCCATCTAGATCTCACAGATAACCTATGGTTTTTCCACTTCTAATTTTCAGTTATATGGAGGGATTGGCCAACGAATAGGTGAAAGTTGAAATAACTTTCCCTCTACACTTTGGGCTCTACCAAACTTGGGATGGTGATCCCTTACAATGTAATTAAGATATCTATGCCAATTTACCTCATACATTGTAAATAATAGATATATTCTCATGTAATTTTCTTGATAAATGAAGAATTTAGAAGATCTAGCAAACACTTTAAAGCATTCAACAATCTAAAGCAGAAGAATATAGAATCACATGAAACTTCTGGAAATAAACCAAATTGAAATGAAACTTTATGATTGTTATTTTAAATGTGAGAGATCCTAGAGTTGCAACTTTAGACAGATTCTAGATCGATGCCTTAACCTAGGGCATGGATTTAGATAAACTACAAACTATATGGTATAACAAAATTTCATCTAAGCATTACAGAGCTCTACAACATTGCATTACAATGTCATACTCAAAATCCTTAACCAATTATACTTATCAAATCCCTACAAAATGTCACAAAAACCTACACTTCCATTAAAGCATTTAACCAATTCTTTGAATAAGAGCATCAATAGAAGCATACATCCACTGAGAAAATAATGGAGACAAATAAAATGATCTTTGATCAATTTCATTTATAATTTTCATAAAGAGTACAACAAGAGACAATTGAATTCAAATTTTCCATTATATTCCTTCAAATGCTAGTATTGTTATACCACATAAAGAAAAGAAAGACATAGACTCAACAACCTAAGAAAAGACTTGAACTCTATTTTCTGTGCTACATTACAAAATTCTCCAGGAGATCAACCATCCCATGCAAATGGCCTTGAATTCCCTTTTATAAAACGAGAGATAAATGGTTTTGATTCAATTACACGTCACTTTTTCAATTGACATTCATTTACATTTAAAAAATACAAGTACAATTACTTTCTCGTGGATAGAATATTCTAAGGAAAAATTTAGTTATATTTACTCCTTGTAATATTTGTCCCTCCAAAAGTATCTTGATGTTGAATGTTCATTCTTTTCCTCTCTTTTTCTTCATTCTCATTGGTGTGAACTCAAGAATGTTTAGTTGGCAAGTGAAGACAATTTTTTTTTTTGTGAAAAAGACAAAAACCCCTTTGTTGTCACTATTGAAATTGTTTGAGAGTGTTGAATGTACATAGAAGACAAAATGTGTCCACATCACTAGGGAAAAACTCTACAAGTGAGGAATCTTGTTGTATTTCTTATCCCATGTGTCAAAATCTTCTTCTAAAGGCTAGCTAAAAGCCATAAACTCATCCAATCTTTTTTTGTATGATCCATACCTTTTGACTACCTAGTTGGTTTCTTTATCAAAATCCTCCAAAAACATATTTGTGAGTGATAGTTTGTCCATGCTATTCTTCAACATATCAATATTAACATCCCCACCATCACAAAATAAGAGGGTCTATGTACCTATGACATTATCCATCTTTGACCTCCAGTATTCATAAGTCTTCATAGCTCCATTACTATCTAAAATGTATGGCAGGAGGCCAAGATCACTCTCATCAAATTGTTGGAGCAACTCTTTGACCTTTTTCTCCATGGGATCTACCACTCAATTGTAATAAAGGATTCCTTTCACCATATATTATTCAAGGACTATCTGTGGTGGCTTATTGAGTTCATGAGTAGACCCTTTGATCATGCCATCCAATGCACTAAGTCTGGGCACACATAACTACATCAATAGGACTGCCATTGATTTGTCCCTTTCAAACATGCTAACTGCATTAAATAATAAAGAATATTTGGAGTGAAAACTTTTCAACATTTTTATTGCTTTCCCCATATAATGTTCAAGTAAATTGGACAAAATGAGCACATTATTTTCTTCATAAAGTTCAAACAAGTCCTCATATGCTTTTCAGAGCATTAAATCACCTCTCTCCTACTAACTCTTTTCTTTAGGGGAGGAATGGTAGGAACAAGTTCTTCCAATGGCCTTTCTTCATGAAAAACCATCTTAATAAATGGTGGGGGAGGTGACTGAGCCAGAGGAGATTATGGAGAAGAAGGATATGGAACAATAGGATGCATTGGTTGCACTTGTAGTTGTTGGTTTTGCAACATTTCTATTGTTAACTCCAATTTTTCAAGCCTCTATTTATCCTTATTCTAATCAATTAACAAGTCATTGTATTTCTTTGTTTTTGCATCATATTTCTCTTGCAGTGACTCAATAGTGGCCTTTGTGAATTTTGCAATATTTGAAGCCAATGTGGCTACCTCCACTATTGAAGTGTCACAAACTCTCTTAATGTTGAGACCTCTGCTTAGGTCTCCTACAAGATCTGCTACTATAGGCTTATTAGTATTGGGGGCCAAAGCCTAAATTGTAAGTGTTTCCCATTATGGACTAAAAGAAAATCTTTGTAATGTACATAAAGCATCCTTATTAGTGACAAAAACTTGTGAGTCATGTTTTCTCACAATATCAAAGGTAATGGAAGATTCCATATCCCATTTTGGTAATAAAAATAAGCCACTTTCTCTCACCAGTCTTCTCCCTTTTTCAAGGGTCAATTCTTCCTGCTTGGCCTTTAAGTCTATAAATACCATTGTAGATATAACTTCCTTGGGTAGTTCTAGGGATTTGGCCATTTATTCTCACACTCTACTCTCAAACTGATCCCTTTTATTTCTCCAAACAAATTCCTTAAACACATCAGTTTTGACAAATGCATCATCTTTCATGAATTCGATGTAGGATTTATCCCTTATGTCATCTGCATTTTCTAAACCTCTCAAAATTTATTTTGTTAACTATTCTAAGGGGCTACTAATTCAATCTCCCTCAGAGGTGATCTAGAATATTTTGCATAATTTCATCAGTGATGACTATAACCTCATCATCAGGATCTAGACGATAGTTAACAAGTCCCATTGCTTCAATTCTCCCACTCTTTGGAGAAGACTCCCTAGGAGGTGAATCAAGATCAATGAAATCATGTGGGGGTGATGGTGGTATTTGAGGCATAGGGTATGGGGCTCTTGACTTCTCAGATTGTGTAGGAGTAGCCTTTGTCTTTTCTTTCATTACAATCCCCTTTGGTCTTCTTGTGAAGACATATTATTTCTTTGGTGATTGATAGGTGGGCCTGTCTTCAATCATAGGGGCTTTTTCCTTATGTTCATCTTCCCTTTGCTCCTTAGGTTACCCAATAACCTTATTGAAATTCTACAAAATTGCCTCAATTTTGAGAGTTCGGTCCTTAATATCCATATATGTACCTTTGAAGGTGGGATCCTTTTGCTATTTTTCCTTTCTCAATTTCTCAAAGGCTAACCACTTTATCTTTCTATCCTCAACCTTATTTAGGTCAAAATCATTTTTTATTATATCCTTTGGATAATTACAATTATGCCAAAATTTACCTCTATTGATTCTTATCCTCAATGCACTAATAAAACCTTCAGGATCATGATTCCTAGCTCTACAACTTTTCATTTTTAGGGGAGTAATCATTTCAAGAATGTTTTTCCACCCCTCGTTGGCCATAACAAAGTCTGAAAACACTATATACTAAGGGAAAAGGGATACCTTCTTTTGATTTTCCAAATTAATGTCTTCCACCTTTCCCAACTTCCACATAACCTTAAGAAAACCTATCTTGAGTGGCACAAACATTGGAAATGCATGTAGACTTACATTGGTCCCATAAACCCTGAGGATGGTACAATTATCATGCACACTGTCATATCCCCAATTGTGGTCAATACTCAAGTCAAGCTCCTTTCTTTAGACCTTAAAAAATGATGTATTTCTTTGGGGATTCTTAGTACATCCTTTCCCAAATAACCCTTCAATGTTGTTGAAAACAAGTTTGTGAATGCCACAAAACTTGGTGTAGCACAATTTTTATCTAGTAAATGGGTCCACATTTGGACCCAGTGAGATTCTCCATTCTCAAATTTCATTTTAAGTTGCTTGACATTGGTCCAAACTCATTAGATACACATGCCAAAAAATGTGGCATAACAAAGAATACCACCAAAACCTTATACCACCCTTTCCTTCCTTAATAGCCACCATTGCCTTGTGGATAAAATCAAATAAATAAGTAGCAAAATCATACTCCTCATTGACTAGCATATTTTGTATGTTTGCAGTCGTGAACATGAAGGCTATGGGTATCCTCTGAGGAGGGTAAATTCCTAGGATTTGGCATAGGGTGAGATAAGTTCTGACAAGGTAAAACTCAAAACAATCCATTTTGAAAGGTTCCTTTTCTTTAGGTGTGAGCTTGATTGTACTTCTACCCTTTCCCTTCACCATGAACCTTGCCAACATTGTCACTTTGTTTGTGCTTTTATTATTTTCATACTCATTCGTTAGTGCTTTCAGGTTAATCTATTTGGTTGTATCAGGGTTAAGTATGAAAACTCCTATAGTTCCTTCTTGAGTCAACTTCACCATCTCTACCCTAGCATGTGTTCTCACAATTTGAATATTTGGGTCATATGAGAAGCAATGACTTTAACCAGGTCAACATCTAGGTACACATTTGGAACCACCAACTTCCCTAGGTCTAAGCTCTAGCCATTATAGATAAAAAAATTGGCATTCCATTTCTCATACCAATACTGAATAATTACCATTTGGATACCTTCATATTAGCATCTTTGATTGCAAAATGTTTATCCATAATACCCTTTTCTATCCTTGGGCCTTACAACAATAGTTAGCCTATATTTTTATCCATTTCCAAACTAGGTAGTTGGGCTAATAGGTCTTTGTGGAGGGATATTTTGGCAATGGAACCAAAAGCTTGAGCTCTGGGGGGTGACATTTTAGTAGGAATCATAAAAACTAGGGTTTTCTATAACGTGACTAGGGTTTCAAATTAAGTGCAGACTATGCTAGGGAAATTTGCAATTAAACATAATGCAAGCAATGTAAGCTAGGGAAAAATAAAATACATAGAAACCCTAGAACAACTTGTATTCAACACTATAAGTAGCAAGAGCACAAGATTCTATATGCAATTGAATAAAGCATGGGTGATTTTCAACTTTTAGGTGTTCATGAAGCACAAAGCCTAATTTCCTTCATAGAAAGCTCATTCTTCACAAGGTTTGATCTCCAAACACATCTAAATACTTTGGTGAATTAGAATTATGCCTTGGATTTTTATTTTATGGCATTTTTTTATAAATTCAGGCTTTCTCGTGTTTTATCTACCATTACTATTTTCTCACAAGCCAAAACAACTTCATCTACCCATTTTTTCAATTTTTAATTTGAGTTGTTGATCTAAGGATGATATGTACCTTTGAATGGGTCAGATCAAGTCAACCAAGTTTGAAAAATTTGACCTTTATTCACCTCAACATTAAGCTAGTATAATTTTTCCATATGGAAAATCCCACCTCCTGTCATCTTGGGTCCCATCACTCTTGGGGTCATCAAAAGAGTTGGCATGGAGATTCCCTGCATCCCCACACTCATGCATTGAGAAATAGATCAAAGGTTGTAGGATTGTGGGGAGATCCACTAGATGTTGCCATGTGTATAACTTGTGCACTTTTTAACCTTTCATATATTCTCCCATACTTAGGTGAATTTTGTCATAATTTTTATCCTTTTGGAATATGGACAACTAAGATTAAATCTTCTGACCAAAGATCCGTTTGAAAACCACCACATGTATTTAGATACATTCCTTTTACCCTTCAATATGTTGCATCAATACTTAGTAAAATATTTCATTTGATTTAACAGATCATCTGGCAGTTTAGACTTTGCCACTTGGCATCATCTCGCATCCTCGTTTTCAACCAAGGTCTTTATAGATGCCCCCCACAGGATTGCGAGGAATGGTCAAGATCCACATGGGACAATAAGGACCTTCAAATTATAGACCTTCCATTTATCTTTACAAAGAATCATGGATCCCACTGGACACATGGCACCTTCCTGCTTCCTTGCATTAACATTCTAATGAATATTTTAATCTATGTGGGCTTGCAGGGACAAATTGATACTAAACACGTATCAAGTGTGGGACTAGGTTGCACCTTACTTAAGGGTTATTTAGCACATGCTTAAAGTTGTAACTTAAGTCGGGGCCATTTTTACTAGGTCAACATGAGTCTTAGGACTTACAATTATTTCATACCTAAGACAAGGGACTTTAGACTCAATAATATTTCATAACCTACAATACTTAAGTTTTAACCAAATATTTTAAAGGGCAATTATCAACAAGACAAGAACATTGGGGTTGGTGGCAACACAATGCTAATGGCATAAGTTGTAACTTAGAAAATAAAAAATGGGTAGTGATAGGTCAACTAGCAAACATAAAAAAGACTAAGGCTTTTACATTGTTAGGGTTTAAAGAGGGTTTTAGCCCAATGGTGAACCCTAAGCAAATGAAACAACAAATCCTAGCCAACAGAGAACCATAGAAGTGCTCAAAAAATTGAAATCCATACCAGAACCATAGAAGTGCTCAAAAAATTGAAATGCATACTAGAACCACAAAACAATTCAAGAGTCCTATCAATGGCTCTAGTTGGGGATATTTTTTCAGCATGAACAAAGCGATATCCCAACAATATCCATTGGAGAAAGCCAAACATAGAGATACAAAACTATGGAAATGTTTGGACAAGGCAAATAAACCTAACCAAACCAAACCTATATATAGACATATAGATAAAATATAGTGTACATGGAAAATAACATACCTTATGAGAAGTATGTTTTCAGGAATTGTCCATGTATAATTAACAATTCTAGAAATTCACCTATTAAGCTTTGTAGGAAATATGAATCCTCTCCATGTGTATTGCTTAATAGATAAGGGCCTAACCATAGAGCATCAAACTTCCCATGCTTTCCCTTATCCCGAGATCTGGAATTCCACATTAAGACCATGCTTCCCACCTCAAACTTCCTTGGAGAGGATTTCTTGTCATATAGGTGCTTAACTTGCAGTTGCATCTTCACATTATTTTGTTGTGCTTCTCTTCTTGTTTCATTTAATTTAGTCAAGACATTTATTTTGTGTTGCATATCATCACATATGTTCTCGTCATATTCTTGAATGAATTTATACATCTTCATGAGATTGTTTGTTGGAAACCTTACTTCAATGCCATAAACTAAACAAAATGGAGATTGCCCTATTGCTTTCCTGATGGTCACTCTATTAGCCCAAAGAGCCAATTTTAACTTTGAGTCCCAAGTCTTCTTGATTTTTTCTATCACTCTCTTAATAATCTTCAACAAAATTTTATTGCTAGAATCTACTTGTCCATTTCCTTGTGGGTGATAAGGGGAAGAATAAGATATTTGTATCCCATGTTTATTGTAGAAACTAGTGAATTCCTCTGATCTGAAGCACATGGCATTGTCTGATATTATCTTTTCTGGCACACTCCAAATATGATTAAAATATTATTTTACAAGAAATTAGCTACTACTTTTTTGGTAGCTTTCCTTGTGGGGATAGCTTCAACCCACTTCATAAAATAATCAGTGGTTACCAATATCTAGGAGTGTCCTCCACTAGATTTATCCGCAACTTCTCCAATAAAATCAATTCCCCATTGTTGAAAGGGTGCTTGAAATGTAATTGGTCTGAGAGGTAAATTGATTGAGAATTTTAACTTCCTTGAGAACATATGGTATACATCACATGCCTTGACCAACTTATGTACATCTTTAAATAATGTTGGCCACCAAAACCTTTCTCTTAAGATTTTATGAGTAGTAGTCTTGGCCATATAGTGGCCACCACAAACACCACTATACATCTATGTTAAAACTTCCAAGGCTTTCTTCCCATCAACATATTTTAGCAACACTCCATCTATACTTCTCCACCACAACTCACTATCCACTATCACATATTTTATTGCTCACAACTTTAGTGTTCTTTTCTGATTATCAGTCATTCCTTCAAGACATGACATATTCTACAAGTAATATACAATGCATATGCCTATACCATCCTGAGGTCTACATGTCACAAATAGGGGCTTCATCAACATAGTCAACATTATTTACCTGATTGGCCTCCAAGTTTTTCTTTGCCATCAATTTGGCCAATCCTTGACCTTTGACCAATTTGGTAATCTACATGTCAATGTTGAACTCCTATATCCTATTAATCCACCTACACCTTCTCCCAATGACTTTGTATTGTGTGAAGATATCTTTTACTATAGCACTTGGTACATATGCAACAATTGTTGCACCTACTAGGTATGTTCTAAAATTCTTGACCACTTTTACCAAAGCATAAGCCTATTTTTTAGTCATGTCATATTTTAACTTAGCTAATTGCAATGACTTACTGAAAAAGGAAATAGGTTGTTCATAACCTTCATCATTCTTTTGCAAAAACACCACAATAATTGTGTGAAATGAGGGAAAGGAGAATAACTGGAATGGTTTTTAAAAATCAAGGGATTTCAAAACAGGTGCCTCCTTGATGGATTTTTTGATACCCTTGAAGGATTTAAATGGTTATTCTCCCTAAGCCATTGTCTCTCCTTTCTTCAACATCTTGGAAATTGGTCTTGTGATTTCAACAAAGTTGGTCACAAGCCTTCTCAAGAAATTAACTTGTCCAAAGAATGATTGAATGCCCTTCACATTCTTGGGCTATGGTATTCTATCTATGGAAGCAACCTTTTTGGGTCTATCCTCACTCCTTCTTTGGACACTATATTCCCCAACAATTTTCCTTCAGTAACCCCAAAGACACACTTCTTAGCATTGGAAAATATTCCATACTGCAATGGTTTGATAAAAATATTCTCTAGGTGCATACAGTGTTCTTCTTCCTTCTCAGAGTATGTAGTGAGATCATCTTGATAGACCACTATGAAGTTATCAATAAAATATATAAAGGCTACATCCATAGCCCTTTGAAATGTAGCACCAACATTGGTCAGACCAAAAGGCATCCTAACATAGACATAAGTGCCCCAAGAAGTTGTGAATGTTGTTTTATATTGCTTAGACTCCTTGAATTTCACTTGGTTGTACCCTAAAAATCCATGCATCATTGATAGTAACTCACAACTAGTGAATTTTTGTAACATTGCCTCCATGTTTGGCAGTGGATAGTTGCCTTTTAATGATGAAATATTTAAATTTCTGAAATCTACTCATAGTCTAATATCACCATTCTTTTTTCTAACGAGCACTAAGTTTGACACCCAAGTAAAATGTCTGATGGGCTTGATAATCCCACCATTCATCAACTAATCAAATATTCTTGCATTTTGGGTGCAAAGGTTGGATTGATTGGTCTTTGTTTCTACTTGAAAGGATTTACATTTGGTTTAAGAGGAATCTCATGTGAAAACAATTCTTCCTTGTATGCCTTCAGATTGTCATAAGACCAGGAAAATACAAGCCTATATTTTCTTAGTAAAGCAATGAGCATTTATTTAATATGGGGTTTCATTTTCTTCCCCACATAGATTTTATTTGGAGCATTTTATTTTTCTAGATTGACCTCCTCTAGGTCATCTTGGTGTGTGAAATTCTATTTAATAGTATTTTTTTCTGGACCATCAAAATCCCTTTCCAAAGAAACTAAACCCTTAGGAATCTTATTGGTCTTAAGTTGGATGACCTCATTACAAAACACTACTTCCTTTCGATCAATAGTCTCAACAAATTTTCCAAAATCAATTTCCCGACTTTTATAATTATCAACACATTGTAAGAACTTCAATATGTCATCATCATCATTGAATACTTTCCAATTCTGAATGTTGTTAGGAACATATGGCCTTGTCTATACCTCAACCTTTGAGATACTAGCAAAAGTTATATCATTAGGCCTTGATGCTATGTTTGCTAACAAGTCCACCATAGAATTCTTACTTCTCTTTATCCACTCAATGCCAAAAGCATCAAACATTTCTAGTGAGTGCTAGACAACATTTCTATATTATTTTAATCTCTTCTTTTTTGACACAAATTTTGACCTAACCTAGGACACAATTAATTCTAAGTCACTAATGATTCTTAGCTTCTTAATTCCATGTTTTCTTGCTAATATAAATCCCAGTAGTAAAGCTTCATACTCATCAACATTTTTTGTGTAAACAGACAACAATGAGAATGAAAAATTGTAGGTTTTACCACTAGGTGCAATGAAGATAACTCCTACACTGGATCCTTCTTTGGAACAAGCCCCATCAAAATACATTGTCTATAGCTCACTTGCATTGGCTTGTTTCATGACCTTCTTTTTCATAGGTGTAGGTTTTTGTTCTTCTTCGTGTAACTCCTCAACTCTAAAATTATCTAGGCCAATGTCAAAAAATGGATTCTCTCCTCAGTGAGCATTTCTTCAATCATGTGTGAAGCCTTTGGCTCCCTTACAAGTTTTATGTCCTTACCATCAATTGGAAAAGTAGCAAAAGAAATGTCACATTGCATACTTCCCCGCATCGTAGCACTCCATTTCCTTGACAAAAGCATTCCATATGTTGGGGGAATATCTACCACTATAATTCTCATTTGAATTGCTTCTTAGGGTATGCAACAAGTTTGAAAGCTACATCCTTAATGATTCCAATCGTTGGTACTTCCCTAGAATCCATAGCATAACACTTTCCATATGCTTTGATAGGCCAAAATTGGAGTAAAGAATAAGAAATATTTTAGCTTGGTCTAAGTGTCAATCTAGGGATTGTAAGCTTGTGAGAGGTGTTGTGGCAGTATACCTAAGGGAGTAAAGTAGTGAACTAAGTGGGGATGTGAAAGGAAATAGAAAAGAGCAATGGAAAGTACTAATAAAGAGCAATTGTTTGAAGGAAAGAGATTACCAAATAAATTGAAGTAGCCAAACCAAGCACCACCAAAGCAAGAGAGACACAAGAATTTGTTAAGGGGAAAAAAAAAGAAAAAAACCCCAATATTATGAATGGAGGCAAAATGCCTAAAGAATAATACAAAGAGAGAGAGCTTCAGCCTTAGCTTGCTTGCATGAGTCTTGAAGAATGAGAGGAGAGGCACCTCAATAAGTAGAGGTGAGAAGAAGGAGTTATAATGTAACTCCCAACTCAATGAATGCCACCATTCATCTATGTGTGTGCAAAGTGTCACCTCTTAAGGAGGTGGTTACAAATATTCCTTAATAAAGGAATTAAAAATAAGCCATCCTCACACATGTGTGAGATGACAAAAAAGGACAAAAGACTTGTAGGGATTCCTTTGGAATATTCCTACAAGTTAATAATAATTACAATTAAAGAATAACCTTTACCAAGTAAAGATTAATCTTCTAACACCCCCCCTTAAGCTTTACTTGGGGAGGTTACATCAAACCCTTCAATGGGTTGTAAACCAAGATTTTTACAATGAAAGAGAAATTTATCTTTACAAAGAGCTTTGTTGAGAATATCTGCAACTTGATCTTCACTTTAACAATACAAAAGAGAAATTTGCTTGTCTTCAATTTGCTCTCTAATGAAGTGATGTTGAAGAGCAATGTGCTTGGTCCTTGCATGAAAAATTGGATTCTTTTCCAAAGAAATAGCACTTTGATTATCACAATACAAAGGAGTAGGATCCTTTTGAGGTAGACCCAAGTCTTCAAGTAATCTTCTTAACCATAATGCCTCTTTAGATGCATTTGTACAACCTTTATATTCAGCTTCTGTAGAACAAGGAGAAGTAGATTGTTGTTTCTTACTATTCCATGAGATTGCACCTAATCCAACAAAGAAACAATAACCACAAGTGGATCTCCCATTATTGGGATCACCTTCTAAATTTGAATTAGTATAACCTTTTAAAGAAAAATCATAATTTGCATCATAAAAGAGACCAAGATTAAGAGTTCCTTTAACATATCTTAAAATTCTTTTTGCAACTTTAAAATGAGTTTGTTGTGGTTTAGACATAAAGCTAGAAACCAATCCAACACTTTAGGTGTTTTCCAAATTTGCATACCAAAAATAATGTAATAGGCCCAAATCACTCATTTGAAATTGTTGATTGAGTTGAGACTTAACATCACTAATCAAAACGTTAGAACTAGAAGTGATAATTAAATCATTAAAATAATAATCTAAATATCATTTTCACTATGTTTAATATATAAATTTGGATCATTTTGACTTCTAATGAAACCATGAGATAGAAAGAAAGCATAGCCCAAATTATAAAATGTCAATATATAGACATAACAATAATAGATCTAGGTTTCCTCTCACTACATCATTGAATTGTAAAGGGAAATTGTATCAAGATTAATAATAAAGGACTTTGAAAAATTGGTCCTAAAGATGGTTTTAAAAAAAACCATATTGCCTTCAATAAAATAATGAAACATAAAGGTTTCAAGAACTTGATCCCCATCAATTAAGAAAATAGATCTAAGTTCATCATAAATAAGTAAGTGCATACCATCAAAGTGGATGGAAATATTTTCCATGGGTCCCAAAACTCCAATGAGACTTGATAAAATATAAGATTCATTATAGATAGGGATCCCTATGCAACATTACTGCAAATGCGACTAGCACAAAAATTATATGTAAGGGCTCCATTGAGACTTGATAAAGTGATTAAATTGCAAAACATATATAGATGGAATAAATCCATCAAGAAGGAAAATACTCCAATGAGCTTTTAATTTTCAAAATATATAGATGAAATAAATCCATCAAAAAGACAAATTGACCAATAAGGCCCAATATTAGATTAATGAGACACAATAAAATATCAAATTCCCTTTTTCAAAACAACATAATTGTAGTTGAGAAGGAAACACTAGATTTGTTTTAAATATTGTAATAGATCAAAAGCCACAAATCAAGCCACCTTAAGTTATGAAAATTAATATTAAAAAAATATTTATGATGGAATAATGGGAATTGCATATTATGAAGTGAGGTATTATTAAGTATAAATAAGTCATTTAAGACGATATTCATGCATTCATGACTACATGAATATCCCCTTTTCATATTCCAAATATAATTGAGTAAAATAAGTACACTATTATTGGGTTGATCAAGTCCAATAATAAAGTACTTGTGAAGTTATTTAAAAAAAATTTATGTGAAGCAACATGATGAGATGCACCTAAATCAATAACCCATTCAAAAAGGTTTAGAAACATACAAACTACATGTAAAAGCACGTCTAGATTGATCACCATTGTTATGAAATTGTTGATTATTTTGATTCATAGGCTTTTTCTCAATTTTCTTTTAAAACAAGTATTTTGCCAATGACCATCCTTATTACAATAAGTGCAATGTGGTCTCTTAGAAGAGTTAAACTCTCTAGGCTCATTGCCATTATTATAACGAGGTTTGGAATTATAATGTTGTTGTTTAGAATGAGGTTTAAAATTTTGCTTATGCTTAGACAAGAAAGCATGTTCATTAGACTTAAGAGTACCAAACTGAATTAACTTAGCCTCTTCTTGTCTTAATAAATCACGAAAAATATCATAAGTTAATTGAGTAGCTAAAGAAGGAATAGCTAATTGAGCATGAATATTAGTAATGAATTGCTGAAATTGTCTAGGAAGACACTTTTTAAGAATAAGATGAATTAATCTAAGATTATCTAATTTAACTCCTAAACCATCCAATTGACTATTCAAAGCATCAAATTTTAATAAAAATTCATCCATAGATTTAAAATCAGAATACCTCAAATCTTCAAGTTGATCTTGAATTTGAATTTTTCTTGATTCATTTGTACTATCATAAATTGTTTTGAGTTTCTCCCATGCTTCATAGGCAGTTGTACATGTCCCAATGTGAACATAAAGTTTGGGTGACATGGAGATACCTATGAGGCCAAGGGCTTCCTCATTTTTGAGATTGCATTTTTCAATTTCATCTTTGGATGCAGATGAACCTGGTTTAGATTTAGGATCTATAGCTACATCTAAAAGGTGTTTAAAACGAAAAAAGAAACAAATATGAGTCTTCCAAGAATGATAGTTGGAAGAATTTAACTTCATTTCAGGAATTAAAGTTGACATGATTGCAAAAAATTACAACTTTAGGAGAAAAACTATTGTAAATAGATGCTTAAAAAAAATACCCCTTTTGATTGAATTAAATTGCCTAAGCTTTAAAAAAAAACAATAATAATAAACCTCTTTACTATAAGACTTGATTTGATTTATTGAAAAAAAAAACCTATACACAATCTAAAAATAACAATATAAAGAGAAATAATTAGACCATATATTGATAAAACATTGATAAAAAAGTAATTGAATAATAATGAATAATAAAAAGAAACTAAATTATTATAACACAACTATTTTTTTTTCAAATAAATGTAAACTATGATCTTAAAAAAATATAAATGTATATTTATTTTAAAAAAACTCAAAGATTAAAAGTTTTCATAAAAAAAAATGCTAATAATAAAATAATAAAAGTTAGAAAAGTTTCAATTTAAAATAACTTTTCATAAAGTATTTTTTGAATGATTTAAGGGATTCGAATACTTTATTTAAAACCTTATATTATAAGAAAAAAAAATTAAACTTATTTTAAAGAATGAGGCGGCGACTTAAAAATTTGAAACAACTTTTTAGATTTTTTTTTTAATAAAATAGGCAGACTCTTTGATTGCTATTTTAAGGTTTTAAGATTTCAAAACGAAATAGGGCGACACATTTAATTGGAAAAAGGGAAACCAACAAAACAAATAGAGAGGCATAAATAAATTTGAGAGGTGAGGGTTTAAGACAGAGGTGCAGAGGGCAGGCCGGCAGGAAATGATGAAGCAGCAATGGAACATGATGGGAGGGAGACAGCCGACGAGGGGCCAAGGAGGTGACTGAGGGCATCCAAGACTATGGCAATCGGACTATGAAACCAGAGACAGCTGAAGAAACTAACGGCACAATGGCAACGATTCCGGAGAAGTGTACGGGATATGGACTATAGTTGGCTACGTCCGAGAGGAGCAACAGTCGGGTTGGGAGGGCCGAATGAAGCAGCTTACACACAGAAACCCTATGATGGTTTAAATTTTTTTTATTTTTTTAAAAATGTATTACTTTGAAAATATGAAATCTAAAATAAAAGATTTTGATAATTTTTTTTGTATTATTTAAAAATAAGAAACCTTTTAGAAGGTAGAAATTTATTTAAAAAAAACCATATAAAGTTTGTAAAAAAAAAAGTTTATTTAAAAAAATTGCTTTAAAATTGAGTACAAATTTTTCCTAAACTAGGGCTTTAGCCCTAAAAAAAAATTGCAGAATAGAGTGATTTTTTTCCAGATTTCAAACAATATTGTAAACAAAAAGTTATATAAAATAACCTACACAAGAGGGTTAGGAAATTTGGAATAATAGGCTATACCCTTATTGGGTTTTTTTGTTTCTTAAAAAAAATTCACTAAATGCAAACAAATTATTTGAAGTATGAAACTAGAAAACTGAAATTCATGCACAAACACAATAGATTAGAAGACAAAAACAACCAAGATTAGACGCTTTAATCTTCTTCTCCTCTTTGAGAGTGTCCCCAATGGTGTGCTGAAAAAACTTGGTAAACCTTCAACAATATAGCTCACAAGATATTAGTAATACCAAGCTCTGATACCATGAAAGGAAATAGAAAAGAGCAATGGAAAGTACTAATAAAGAGCAATTGTTTGAAGGAAAGAGATTACCAAATAAATTGAAGTAGCCAAACCAAGCACCACCAAAGCAAGAGAGACACAAGAATTTGTTAAGGGGAAAAAACAAGAAAAAAACCCCAATATTATGAATGGAGGAAAAATGCCTAAAGAATAATACAAAGAGAGAGAGCTTCAGCCTTAGCTTGCTTGCATGAGTCTTGAAGAATGAGAGGAGAGGCACCTCAATAAGTAGAGGTGAGAAGAAGGAGTTATAATGTAACTCCCAACTCAATGAATGCCACCATTCATCTATGTGTGTGCAAAGTGTCACCTCTTAAGGAGGTGGTTACAAATATTCCTTAATAAAGGAATTAAAAATAAGCCATCCTCACACATGTGTGAGATGACAAAAAAGGACAAAAGACTTGTAGGGATTCCTTTGGAATATTCCTACAAGTTAATAAATAATTACAATTAAAGAATAACCTTTACCAAGTAAAGATTAATCTTCTAACATGATGAATGCAACTAAAATACACAAAGGAGCACCTATAATGAAAATCTGGTTCAAACGTATATTTCTGTTATGCTCTATTATGTGGCAAGAAGTGCAATAGTCTTGTGACAAAAATTGTAACAATCTGCATAGAACTACGATGGGAAGTGTAGCAATCTATGACAGGGACTGCAAAAATCTATGGCAATAACAACAATATTTTGCAAAAATAACAACAATAGTTTTCAACAATAACAATAGTAGGTTACAACAGAAAGGAAAAATAACCCAAATCATATATTCTTTTATCCAAACTTTAATGAAGGTGCTAAAATTGGAATCGCGTAGTTACTAAGATCAAAAGAAAATTATGTATAACCAAACCAAATCAAAAGCAAATGAGATACAAAAAATAAAACATCATTGAGCTTCCCCAAGGAGTGGGCCCTTGCTCGTGGTTCACATGGTGGATAAAACAAAATCCTTTCTATGCTACCTCAATCAGAATAAACACTATTTTATTTATCAAAAGTTTGATACAAAATCTGTTGTAAAATGTCTATCTACTCCCTTACATTATGCGTAAAATATGCTATTTTTTACTATGAAATACAAAAAATATTGGGTTTATTTTGGCTTGTGGCCAACATAGTAGAAAATACATAAATATTTGTCGCTACCCACATATTAAAATAGTGTTGTTATAATGGTAGATGAGAATAGAAGACATGCTTTTGTTTTGCTCCTCCACACAGTTGGAAAGCACAACTGTTATAATAGATTCTTCTCTTTGTATGTAAAATAGCGATAATGTGCAAATATACTATCATGAAATGAACCCATGTAGCTAAATAATACAAACATAATGTCTAGTGAAAGGCAGGCATGAAGATTTGCGGATTTTTCTCCAACGATTTAGCAACATATCTCCATTATGAGTTTCCCTTCCCTAGTCCACAAGAATAGCACATGTGGAGCCTTGGTTGAGTGTATTTTTCTTTATTTGTTGTCCACAAATTTAAACATTGTTTTAGTTTCCTATGCTTATTTTGAAGAGGTAACTAATGCCACCTTGGAGGCTGATGTCATGACAAAAATAAATTGCTGGTGAAAAAGTAATACAAAAAAGTTTTTGACTAGAAAGTGACAGGAAGATATGCACCCTTAAATTTGCATGCTACAATATTTCTTGACATAGTGGAAGAAATATTAATAAACAAAATATGATATTATTTATTCATATATTTTATCTAAAAACTAGATTAAAGATTACTTATGTATATTAAATCATATGCAACATAAAATGGTAAAATAGTATGATATGGAACGAAAATGGAATGTGGGAATGGGTATGAAGGCGTATGAAAATAGGCTAAAATGTGGCATAAAATGGGACATAATTGGCTCTCATCATTCCCCCCAATTTAACATATTGCATGTCCTTATGCAATCATTATTTCTAAGAGGGTAGCCTTGGGATTGTGACTTAGGATTTCCTCTTCACCTCTTTACTATTATAGCTCATTCACAATCATAAATTTTGTCTATTACTCTGCTTCATAGCAAGCTTCATGGCTTTTATTTTGTTTTGTTTTGTTTTATTCCAATTTTCTTTACATTTTCACTTTTCATTTTCTTTTTCAATATTCATATCTCCAATGTTTTATTTTTTCATTTTTCCTTTTCTCTATTTCCACTTTTTTCATAGCATTATTTTCTTGGAAGGTCAACAATATGAAAAGTGAAATGAGCTCATGATCTGAATGATTATGAAAAGTGAAAATAATGGATACTTATGATGGAATAATGAAGGATAATAAGGATGAAGGATTATGAAAAGTGAAAAGATGGGTAATAAGGATGGTGGACCTCCCCCCAACTTAAAGGGTTGATCATCCTTGGGCAACAAGGAGAGGATACAGGAGGAATGTTGCTTATATGATTAATATAATAAGGAATATTAATAAAGTTAAGAGATAAAATAATGAAAAATAAAACTAATTGTGTTACCAACTTGCATGTTTATTATTGCCAAGATATGGTAGCTAATGTAACTCTGCAACAGTGAATCTCCAACAAGGAAGGAATCAAAAATTGTGATGAGGACTGTAGCCACACCACACATGAAAGATTTCCATCAGATTGAAGCATTATGAAACATACTGATGGTAGCTTGGATTGTCTCTTCACTCTTTCTAACACCTCAATGAAATGTATAACTTTGTGCTACAAGTGATTGAGGTTATGCTAACCATGACAAATGAGAGTAAATCTGCACAAGTGAGAAACATGAGGTGCTAGAGGCATGTAGACAACCATGGAAGCGATAGAGTATACTTGCAAACTGATTAGCCCATAAAAAGAACACAAATTATTACATTTTTTTTTTTCATTTTTTCAATTTTGATAACAAGTAACCACTAGCAAGCCAACTTTCAATCACTTACTACTTAGTGGCACCGTGAAAACAATTTTCACCACTAAGAATTTTATTCAACTACAATTCGCTAGAAAATGGTTTTCAAATTGTAGTTGTCTAACAATCCAAGAAGGTTTTCATTGTTAGAATTTATTGCTTTTTTCATTTTTCCATTTTTTCCATTTTTTTCAATTTTTTTCTTTTCCCTTTTTTTTCAAAATTTTTCAACTAACCTGCATATAATGACCAAAGAGAAGGAACCCCTTATATGGATGCTGAAATGACACCATCAAAAACCTAAGTTCCTTCTACGATCCCACAAAAATTCACTACTGAAATTGGGTTGTGTAGACATGTCAAATTTACATCATGCATAATCATATTCCATTCATCTAATAAATCAGGACTTTATTTAAATCAAATCCAAATCATACATTTTCCATCCTTTTCTGATTTTAATAAATCAATTATCAAAGTCCTAAAAGTCAAATCATCTAATCAGCATTAAATCAGCATAATCATCATTAAATTAATCTAATCCTAATCTAAGGCTAATCCCATCCCACTTGCACAATAAATCAATTTTATTGATTTATTAAAACATCATTTTCTCTCAACAATGACAAGTCAAACAGGGCATTTATTGCTCTTCTTTCTTGTCCCCCTCTCAAAATTTATTGCAAATTTGAATTCAAAAGTTCCCCCTCTTGGGCACTCTTCCCAAATCTTGCACACACATCAACTAATCACATGATGACAAGTGTCCTCAATTCATTGGCTTGTTTTTGATCCCACATTGGTCCCTCTTCAACATTTGGCATTTTGAAAATCTTTAAATAGGTGCATCATCCTCAAGCAAATGGCTTCACAATCTTCACAATTTCATGCAAGGTTACTCTCTTCACTTGAGATTTAATCTTGTTCATCATCACTCCACCATCTTCATAGCATTTTCAATTTGAGCTTTTATCAAGGATTGGGAAAGGGTCACTAGCACAAGTGACACCAATCCAACTATGGAATAGGTAGTTTGTTGAGTGTTTTCATTATGCATTTGGTTTTCTTTTATCTTTTGTGGCATTTTGGAACATTTGCAATGTATTTCATAGGGGTATTCTTGAAGGATTTGTTGATACTAACCCTTGTTTGAGTATAGTGTTTGCAGATTTTTAAAGGTACTCACAAATGGCGCTAGAAGGAGGGCAGCAACTAATGCATTTCATTTCTATTTTCTGTTACTTCATCTTGTTTTCTATTTCATGAAATAGAAATGCTATTAGTAACACTAATTTGAGTTCATCTAAGTCTTTTTTTAAGCAGTGTCTTCTTTTATTTACCTAACATATGTCACTGCTTTCAATTTGGAAAGGTATCTATTTGCCTTAATTCATGCTCGGTTAAAGGCTTCCTTATTTTGGCTGCATGAAATGAAGCTTCTGTTTTTCTGCGAAAGATTTGGACTTTAGTCTGGGATGGTCTATGCATTGTGTAGTGAGTGCTGGGATGTTTATTTCAAATAGATTTAAAACATTGATTGTTTTGCTGTAAAAATACAGTCATATAATATCAAGTTTTGTGCTTACCTTTCCTGATTTGCTTAGGAAATATGATTGCTTCCGGTCACTATTTTTTCATTGAACGTGACACGTTAATTCCATCTACTTGAAAGTCTCTTTTAAATGGTTAAGCGCAGATTTTGAATTGTTGAGTGAATAATGTCTAGACCCTTTTCATTGAATCCATCCTGTGCATAAACCATTTCTTTGAGCCATTTTGTCAAGAGGTCCACGAGCCTTGTCTATGCGACCATATCTTGCGTAGATGTCTGCCAAAGCAATGTATTGCATTTGCTTAAAAGTTTCTAAAGCCTTTTCAAGTCCATTTGGTGCGTATCATGCAATCATTTCATTCTAAACAATATTTCTTTTGAGGAGTCCAGTGAAAAAGTTCACACGCCTTGTGTAAGCTTTTTGCATACATATCTCCCACGGTAGCTGCCATTACAACATCTGTTTGGGCACGGGCTGGAGGGATGACAACATAGGTTGTGGTGCACTTTACACCTGCCAATTACATTGTTGTTCACCTTGAGCTGACATTTCTTTCAGGCATTTCTTATAACAGTCGACGTGCCTGTTCTTTGTGTCCACTTGCATATCAATCTTTCGCTGTGCGTGTTCCTCTAAGTTAGCTATAACTGGGGCGGTACAATAAAATGACACTAAACATTTTGAAGGGGAGGATGCTGGTCAAAGGCTGAAAATTTTGGTTTTTTTGCTTGAAAAGTTCCTCACGCGTTTAATGCTTCTTCCTGCGCGGCATTCCTTAAGATCACATTTCAAAGAAATCTTCGGTCAAACAGCTCACATGTCTTCTCTATGCTTCTGCGGCACTCTGTCACATAGGTCGCACGCCTAGTCTATGCTTCCATATTTCTATCTAACAGTTGACATGTCTTGTACGCCTTGCAGGTTGCATTTGCTTAAAAGTTTCTGAAGCTTTACAACAAATCCATTTTGCGCCCATAGCTTTGAATACGATCCACTCATCTATTGCTAACTACAGTTACTAATGACGTTTTTATCATTTCTTTGGAATGATCTTTCAATGCAGTTCAACACGCCTTGTCTATGCTTCCGCATCTTGATGTTGTCTATGCTTATAGACTGTCACACTGTCTACGCGCTTTGTCCACGCTTATAGACTGTCAGAACAGTTCGCGCGCCTTGTCTATGCTTTCACATTCCTGTCAAACATTTCGAATGCCTTGTCTATTCTTTCATATCTGCGCACCTTGTCTCTGCTGTTTCCCATTAGGCCAAAGCTTGTCAGTCAAGGAATATAATGACGACCTGTCTTAATAATCATGTGACCTCCAACTACAATCACGACTTTCATTACTGACCACTTTATTACAAATCAGGTTAGCAGCAGTATACTCTTTACCTATCTCTGCCCTCACGGAATTTACTCTTCACTATTCATTGTACTGATTAAGCTGGCAATTGCTGCGTTATGATTGACTTGACAGAGATATTTATGAAATCTGACAGAAGGTTATACATTTTGTGTTTGAAAGGAACTCATCTCTGCAGGGCTTCTCTGCGTACAACCTGCCCATAGGCCAACTTATGATGCGCAAATTCCAATGGCCCAATGATGATATCCAAACAACCAATACACTATGTTCTTTTACCTTGAGGCAATCTTTATAGATTTTCATTTATTTGCAAAGGTGTCCATTTGTCAAATCAATTTATGAGTTGTTGTCACATGTGGTTTCAACAATCTAATTTGATTTTGGTGTCAGACTGAAGTTCAAAAATTTGCTAATCTAAGATTAATTTCATTATCTGGTTTGACCTTTTAACAATCTTGGAACACACGTACTCCAACATAGAAATAAGCATTCATAAATGCTTATAAAAGCTTATGTCCATCGATGGATTAGGTAAAAAGGTTGCCAAGAAAGGATGGGTCATCTTGTCTATTTTTAGAAGTAGAACTAAAAGCCATTGGCTGCATGCTTGTTTCTTTTGATATGAGTTAATATTGTCATGCTTGTTTATTTTAATATCGGTGATTATAGGGGGTCTCTTCAAAAACTGATTTTTAACATTATAACTATTGTCTTTTTCTTCTATAGGTACCAAAAGCCAACAAAACAAAAGTGAACAAGGTACAAAAGGGAAACAAAGACTAACGAAGGAGGTACAAACGAACAAAGGCGAAAAGATGCAAAGCAAAAGAGGAGGAGGATTCTTGTTTGAAAACACATTGTGTTTTTTAACACTTTGAATTTTTGATCAATACTACTTCACGAAAGGAGGGAAATGTTTTTTTGAAAACACAATGTGTTCTTTAACACTTTAAGTGTTTGATCAACACTTCACGAAATTGTTTTCCTTTTCGTTTTAGAACATTAGTTTTCAATTGGGGCTAAAACGAACAAATTGCTTTTCATTGCAAAGGACTTAAAACGAACCTTAGAACAAACTTACTAGATTTCGTTTTGGTTTAAAATTGAACAAGGCAAACTTCACACTTGATTTTGGTGCTTAAAATGAAGTCATCATTGCTTTGAGGCTAAAACGAACAAGTGCTTGATTGTGTTATTTTGTCTTTTGAGTGCGTATCCTCTCCCCTTGCGCTTCGTGCGATCTAGGGTGCAAGAGAAACACTCAAAATACATTTTATTGCTTTGAAACACTTCATTTTGGGCTTAAAAATTGAACAATCTTGTGCGAGTGTGAGTAGGGGCATTTTCGCGTACATTCTCGTTCTTTGTGCCATCAAAGATCGATCGAGTTACGGATTGTGTCTTTGCTCGCTTTTGTTTATCTTAGAGGGCCTGCCTTGGGGAAAAAGTACTCACCCAAGCGACGACTCAACCGGTAACACTCTAAAGCCAAGAGTATTTCCAGCCGGGATATAAATGAGGATTTTTGGTTAAACGCCATAATCACGCGGTTGGCTCCGACAAGATGGATCCGAAAGGGGACTCTTGCCACGTTGGGTCAACTCCTACGAACGGAAAGTCCTTACTAGAACCTATGTGTTAGAATTTGCCAAAATCCTTAATCTGTTTGTTGGTGCAAGAGCGATTCGTTTAGAAGCCGCCCACAATTTCTGACTTTTAGTAGAGATGGAAAGCATGCCATGGGAGTTTCATGGGTGTTGATGCTTAGGTATAAGTGAGTCTTGGTGGGGAGCCAGTGGGGTCAAGCATCTAACCATCCGCTAAAAGTAAGCGTAGCTGGACTTGTCCAAGTGGGGACTCAACAAACATTGTCTATCACATCCATAGGGCTTGTAATTATTCTTTGTTTGAAAACACAGTGTGTATTCGAAAACATTTTGCAAACAAACACTTAAACATGATCATGCAAATTTCAAACCCCTTTTGATAGAGCAAATACCTTTTGACAAATTTAAGTGTTGTTGCCTTCCCTTGGGATTATGTCCTTAGAGGTTTCTCATCACTTGAATTTATATCGTCATTTGCTCTAACTAGGGTTAACCTAGGAAATCCCTTTGCCTCAATTTCTTGGAATTCCCACACAACACTTTGTGGGAAGAAAAGGAATTTTGACATAGGACATCTTTAGTTTGAAACATAATCAAGAAAGTGTATTTGGTAAAAAGAAGTCATTAAAAGCAAAGATAAGCAATTGAGCCCCACACATGTCTTTTCAATGATTTCTCACAAGATCAAGATACAAAAACCCAAGAAAAGGAAACTTAGCCCAAAACAACATCAACAAAGACTCAAAAGGTTATATGATTTTAGAGAAAAGTTGTTGGCTAATTTCTATAGACATGCTTCAAGAGACAACCCCACTTTATATTCATTTTACTACACACAAAATCCAAGATTGTTTCAAGGGATTGGATACCTTGCTTAGGGCATAACACGTTCTTCAATACCTTGGTCTTGTTAAGCAAAAGTCTAAACTAGGGTCATTCTAAGATCAAAACAAACATTCATCCATCAAAAACATCATCAACCATAAACATCTCACCAACATTTTGAGAAAATCTTGACACAACTATGCTAGGCTCCTTTGGTAGACATCAAAACCTTTCAAACATGAGACTTTGAATTCTTCAAACATCAAACATCAAACTTGTTCAACTCAATTGTGTGTGAATGAATCCTTTTGCACATGCTTAGTTGAATTATCACTTTGTTCAAATTAATGGTGGATAGATGCATCCTTCTCCCATCACTAATTTGGATTATCTTTTGGTTAGCTTGTGAGTAGACACATCCTATTCTCACTCCTAAATCAAATTATCCTTTATGAGCATTAGTTATCTTTTTTAGATCATCATCCAAACATCTTGGGGATATCTCTTGCTCAAACATCAACATTCAAAAGACAGAATTCAAAGTCTAAACATCAATCAAAGCAAACCCAAAGTACCTAGCATCACATCAAGATTTTCAATACAAATTCAAAACTTCCATTCTCACCCATATATCATACACCTTTCATCTTCACATCTTTGATCTTTTACACATCCTAGTTTGCTCTTTTATGGTTCAAACAAGATCACAACACAAGAGGAACATGGAGTTAAATCAAGAAACATCAACCACAAGTGATCTAAGCCAAAACATTCCAGAAATCCAAAACACACCACTTCCAGACCTCACTATCACTACACACGATCCACAAAAAGAGGTCTTGGTGGAAGACATCACACCAACAGAATTAAGTGAGGAAGAAGTTCTTGAGATGCTCAAACAACCAAAACTACAAAAGTTTCTTCGCGCAATGGCTAAAATAAATCCATCAATTCTCAACACTATTGAGGATGAGCTTCTTGTACCAAATGACCAAAACACCCTTCCACAATCAACCACTTCCATTACCACCATAGAACCTACTATCAATGAGGATGATACCCTCTTCAACACGCATCAAAATCCACTTTACAACCCACTTGGATTTATCGATACATCTGAGGTTCCTTACCATACCACCTCATCATTTTCCCTTGACACGCAAGTGTCTAGACCTTTGGTACAAGCAAGCTCATCCGAAATAGAGAGACCCTACGGATTTGTCTCTTCATTTGCACAAGAAAATTTTCCACCTTTCAAATCATTCACACCTCCCACCACGTCAACACCATATTTTGGTTTAGGGATCCCCCCTTTACCTAAATTTCCACCTTTCCCTAACATAAATCGCCCCATCCAAATCAATTCATCCAACCAAGGGGGTACATCACATCTTTCAAACACACCATCCACATCAAACCAACACATGATAGCTAATCAAAATACGGTCTCTCAAAGACCCACTATTTCGCTCATCTCTACCATTCCTACCACTTCACCTAGTCCCACCATTCCTATCACTTCACCCATCCCAAATGCACCTATCACCACATTCACTCCAACCACTACATCCACTATACCTCAAACTTCCACTACCCCCATCACACCCCTTACATCGCAACCTCCCACCACCACCATCGCTCTAAGCACATCTCAAACTTCCAACACAATTCCGATCCCACCACCACCACCATTGCGACCAAGCCAAGTAAGCCATTACAATGCTTCATTCAAAGCATACCAACAATTGCTCCAACAATATCAAACAATTCAGCAAGCACCTATAGCCACGCACGCTTCTCAAGCTTCACAGCAAAATCAAGCTCAAACATCGCTGCAACAACAACAAGCACAACAAGCAGCACAAGCCCAAGCTTTGTTGCAACAACAACAACGAGCTACTCAAGCTGCACAAGCTGCACAAGCTGCTCAAGCTGCACAAGCTGCACAAGCTGCTCAAGCTGCACAAGCACACAAGTTGCTCAAGCTGCAAAAGATGCCCAAGATGCCCAAGCACGAGTGCAAGCACAAGCGCAGTACTTTGCACAACAACAAGCAGCCCAACAACTCGCATATCAGCAAGCGTTAGAGCAATACCAAGAGCAACAAGAAGCAGCACAACAAGCCCTAGCTGACCAACAACAAGCATTGTTGGACCAACAACATCAAGCACAACAACAAGCTCTATTAGCGCAACAACAGCAAGATCAACAACAAGCGTTGTTGAAAGCATACATGGCACAACAAGCAAACATTCCACCCATTCAAACACCCACTCCACCCCCCCAGAACACCTTCATTCCACCTCCTGATCCACAATTGGATGTCACCGCACAAATAAAATTTCTGTCACAACAAGTGCTTGACCTTCAATCAGGAAAGACACCAAAACCACAAAAAAACCTATGCCCTTATCCATTTGATAGGAGCGTAGAAATGAAACCATTCCCAAAAGGGTTTGAGATCCCTAAATTTGACAAATATCGCGGAACGGGTAACCCTGAAGATCACATCAGGGAATTTCAAGTACATTGCATGGAGGTGGCTCACGACGAAACGTACTTGATGAGATTATTCCCAAGAAGCTTGGCTGGAAACGCTATTGATTGGTTTTCTCGACTTTCTGGAATCAAAAAATTCCAGGAAATCGTGGATGCCTTCATACATAATTATTCCTTCAACACTCCCATGGAGGTTAGCTTACAGGAATTATCATCTCTCAAACAAGGGAAAAATGAATCATTCGGTGCTTTCTTACAACGATGGCGATCCAAAGCTAATCAAAGCAAGTGGTCCATGCCTGAAGAACAACAAGTGGGAACTATCATTGCGAATCTTGATGGGCCCTTGGCCTTCCACCTCAAAATGCAAAACATCACCACTTACGACCAATTGATACCTAGGGCGCTCAATATCGAACAAGCCCTTGCCACGCAGGGAGAAACTTCATCATATCAAGAAGGCCGCTCATCATCCAATTATCATGACAAACCACGAACATGGGCAAAGAATCGTAATGTAACCAATGATGGTGTTGTTGACGCCAAAGTTGTCATTAGTGCCCCACGGAAGAACAATCCACCATCCCAACAACAACAACACCAAAATACCAATCAAAGCAATCGACAAGTCAATACTGTGGTCCAACCATCCCATAACCAAAACACAAACAACATTGATAATCAGGGAGGACCACAGCGAAACAAGTTCTTCCCCAAACGAAAATACACACTCCTTGGGGAACCTGCTGAAGCAATCATGAAAAGATTGGTAGATGAAAAATTGATAACGGTCCCTACACATAATAATTATCAAGAACCATCGGTCAAGCCACCATGGTATAATGAGAATTATCTTTGTGACTTCCACAAACTCAAGGGACACACGACAAACAACTGCATGAGGCTCAAAAATCTAATTCAAGACCTCATAGATGACAAAATCATAGATGTGGAAGCACCATCAGGAAACAAAGATCTCAAGATTTACACGAATCCGATGCCGAATCATGGTAACAAAGGAAACAAAGATCAAGACAAAGGAAAAGGGGCTTATAAAAATGTCAACCACACATACGAGGGTGTTGTCGCTTGTTTAGATGAGTTTTGTGGAGTCATCACCATCAAAGGGGCCCAAGCCGATTGTGGAGTCACCACAAGAGGTGGAAAGGTTACCATTGCAGCACCATCCCAACCAAGCAGAAATTCCACATCCAATCCAAGGTCTAACCCTAGTGGCTATAATGTCTTGGATCAATTGAAAAGAACCCCTGCACATATCTCCATCATGGAGTTACTCAAAATCTCATCTGCACACAAAAAGATTCTAGAAGAAGCTTTGGCGTCATCTACTGTCCCCGCAGATCTAGATACAGAACAATTCCAAGCTATGGTCGCAAATATCACCACACCTAACATTCTTACATTTTCTGAACAAGACTTCCCCACACAACCATCTCACAACCGTGCACTTCATCTGGAGGTGTACGTAAATAAAAAGAAAGTCAAGAGAGGCTTGGTGGATGGAGGTGCAGGCTTAAATATTTGCTCCTTAAAGCTTCTAAAGAATTTGAACATTTCAGAGGATTCAATTGACAAAGGAAAAGGCATCACAATAAGAGCATACGATGACCAGGAAAGGGTATCCCAAGGCACCATTCAGCTTCCTGTCCAGGTTGGACCCGCCATCATGCAAACCAACTGTCAGGTCTTGGACCTCGATTTACCATACAACATTCTCCTAGGGCGACCATGGATACATGCAATGCAAGCTGTAGCTTCAACCTTTCATCAATGTGTGAAATTCACACATGAAGGTCAAGAGGTTACTATCCATGGAGATCCTGAGCCATTTGCCTACTGCAAAAATCTAGAGGCAAAATACTACAAGATCCCGCAAGTACCCAAGAACGATGAAGGCCCATCAACACCTTACGTGGATCCCGCCACTCTCACTTCTGTGACAGAGACACCCTCCACCCCCGCCATCCCCGCCTTTTCTGATATCAAAGTTATAATACAAGATGATGGTTGTGGAAACTATTCAATGCCTAAGAATGCTTTTGTAGTAGGAGAGCTACCACAATCTCCTAGATCAAGAGGACGACCACAATCACAAGAAGCTTCAACATCTCAAGGATCCTATGAACGAAACCCTACCTTCACAAGTGCAGGAGATCTTGGTCAGGAAACATTAGAGGGGGACCTATCTCATCTCCTTTATCGAGATGATATACCGGCAGTTGAATTGCCTATGGATGAACGAAACAAAGGTATGAAGTGATGCTCTTGATGGGCTATAACCGGAACCAAGGGTTAGGCCAAGATAATAACGGGCGTGTAATACCCATTATACCTGAGAAGCAAATAAAAAATCTTGGCATTGGTCATCCTACTCCTAAGGTAACTGTACTTGGTCGAGGTGCCCAGGATAGACGGAACCGAACGCCTCCTCAGGAATCTGTAGCTACTCCAAAATCCTCCATGACTTTAGGAATGCCCACTGATTTAACTGAGTCACCAGAAATAGGATTACCTTTGTTGTTTGAGGATACTAATGACCTTATGATTAGCACCTTGTCTTATGAGTCTGAAAACCAAAGCAATGAAATCCGATTAGTCTATCCCCAACTGATTGATTACGCCCAACGAGGACCACCAATTCTTGACATGTTTGAAAACGATAAGGCGCTCTCGGAATTCATGGGACTTAGGGATGACATTCCATGTGGGGATCATAAGGCAGGTTTTATCATAGAGCTGGGTACACATGCATACTATGGAGAAACGATTGAATCCCTCAGTCGCAAAAATAAAAAATTGAGAATAATCTCCAAGTCCTTGAGTGAAAACCACCTTGTGGCACTCTCCGACTCTGAAAAAGTAAAAAGAAAGGACGCATCCAATGGTGAAAACCTCTCTGAGGCGCCTGAGGATGGGGGATTCAATCTTCCTCTTACAGCTATACACCAAGAAAAGTCAGCTATGCTAGCAGAAAAGTGCAACCCCATCAATCTGGGAACGCAAGAAACTCCTCATATTACATTCTACGCTGAGTCATTATTATGCAAAGAACAAGAGGAGTTGGCTACCTTCTTAAAGGAAAGGAAGATAAATTTTGCGTGGACCTATGCTGATATGCCAGGATTGGATCCAGAGGCAGTGGTTCATCACTTGGCAGTCTATCCTAAAGCTAAACCTGTGAGACAGAAGCTTCGCAAAATGCATCCTCAAATTGCTTTGTTAGTCAAAATGGAGCTCAAAAAGCTATTAGGTGTGGGATTCATTCGACCAATTGATTATCCAGAATGGGTATCGAACTTGGTACCCGTATCAAAGCCTGACGGAGCCATAAGAATCTGTACGGATTTCAGAGATTTGAACAAAGCATGTCCCAAGGATGATTTCCGGCTCCCCATCGACATGATAGTAGACATAGCGGCCGAGGGCATGAGATGCTATCACTTATGAACCAGTTTTGGGGATACAACCAAAGATTATGATAGCAAAGAGATCAACACAAGGCGGCTTTCCTTGCCCATGGGGAACATATTGCTGGAGCGGTAATGCCATTACGACTTAAAAACGCCCGAGGCCACATACCAAAAGGGCCATGACACTAATATTCCATGACATGATCCACAAAGCAGGTTGGGGACTATGTTGATGACATCACGGAAAATCAAGAGGAGGAGGATCATATATCGGTCTTGAGTGCTAGCTTTGACAGACTAGAAGAATACAAGGTTCGTTTGAATCCCAAGAAGTGTGTCTTTGGCGTACAATCAGGAAAGTTGTTGGGTTACATAGTGTCAATGAGAGGCATTGAGATTGATCCGGCAAAGGTGAAAGCAATACTTGAAATGGACGCTCCTAGGACATTGAAACAACTGAGAGGTCTCCAAGGCAGGCTTCAGTCAATTCGCAGGTTCATAGCACAATTAGCAGACAAACAAATCCCTTACTCTCACCTACTCCACCAGGGGGTAACGTACAAATGGGATGACAAATGTGAACAAGCCTTCAACAAAATCAAGGAATATCTGTTAACACCTCCAGTACTAAGGCCTCCAATTCAGAACAAACCATTGATCCTTTATATCTCAGCAACTGCAGCAGCCCTTGGTGCTCTCCTGGCACAACATGATGAAAATGGAATAGAAAGAGCCATATACTACATCAGCCGTACAATGGTGGGCCATGGGTTAAACTATACATTCATTGAAAAAGCTTGCCTAGCAGTGGTGTTTGCATCCCAAAAATTCAGACACTACATGTTGGCACACAAGATCAAACTCATAGCTAAAATTGATCCCTTAAAGTATCTTCTTTCAGAGGCAATGCTTACAGGAAGAATGGCTAAGTGGGTAATGATATTATCAGAATATGACATTGAGTATGTGGAGCGCAAGGCAATCAAGGGACAGGTCATTGCAGACCAACTGGCAGATGCACCTATCTATGCGGAGAGCCCACTTGTTTCAGAATTTCCAGATCAATCCATTTTCAACATTGACATAGCTACTCATTGGAAACTATACTTTGATGGCTCCTACACACAACATGGGTCCGGAGCTGGTATCTTCTTCATCACTCCACAAGGGGATTGTATACCAAGATCATACAAACTATCATTCCCTTGTACCAACAACATTGCAGAATACGAGGCTTTAACTATAGGTCTCAGGATAGCAGTACAGTGGAACATCATGGCATTGAAGGTATATGGAGATTCACAGCTTATCATAAATCAAGTGAACAATGAGTACCAAACAAAGGATGATAAGCTAACTCCATACAAAAGGCTAGTGGAAAATCTCAAGGAATATTTTGTTGACATCACATTTGAGCAAGTACCAAGAACCAACAACAGAGCAGCAGACGCAATGGCAACTATTGGATCACTCTTAGAGATCCCTCAAAATATTCCGAAATACGACTTCTTGGTAGAGCAGCTTCTCATACCAGCATTCAAGGTACCAGAGTCAGAATTTGTG